>CM061028.1:46068710-46394533 GCA_030763125.1 Hippophae gyantsensis | reverse complement strand
TTTTGAATTTTAGATTTAAAATATTTATCCTTTGTTTGTTTTCCGCTTTCTTAAGTAACAAATCATAACAAAAAGAAATAAATTTGATCCTTCAAGTCTTGTTATTTCATTCATTTTTGTGGCCATTTTTTTCGTCTTTTGATTTTATTTCTTATTTTTCTTTAAATTTTCTATATTTTTCTTTTTATTTATTTTTTGTGTTCAACTAATCTTTGTTCTTCAAAAAAACAATAGAGCTACTAAGGTTCATAGTTTCAAAACAAGAAGGTATTAATTAGGGTAGCAACTTTAAACAATTATAACTTTTAATTCGTGCATCGAAATGACTATTATAATATATCAAATCGAAGCTCGTTTCGATTCTAAAAAAAGAAGAAGCAATAGTTTAGTTCTCTACGGATTTCAACACAAATTCTATCGTCTAAATTACTTATCGACATCTTAAACATTTGTGGCCACATATTGCGTTGTTTTTTGTTCTTTTTCTTTAGGATTCCAATTTGATCATCTTAACAATGTTTTTAGAAATTCAATATTGCTAATTCTTTTGAGGTCCTCGGTTCTTAGGTTGTATGCCAAAAGGATCAGCATCAGTTAGTATCATAGCCTTGCTTTCATAAAATAGATTATTTATCTTCATGTTTCCACTTTTTGAATTTTAGATTTAAAAACATTTATCCTTTGTTTGTTTTCTGCTTTCTTAAGTAACAAATCATAAAAAAAAGAAATAAATTTGATCCTTCAAGTCTTGTTATTTCATTCATTTTTGTGGCCATTTTTTTCGTCTTTTGATTTTATTTCTTATTTTTCTTTAAATTTTCTATATTTTTCTTTTTATTTATTTTTTGTGTTCAACTAATCTTTGTTCTTCAAAAAAACAATAGAGCTACTAAGGTTCATAGTTTCAAAAAAAGAAGGTATTAATTAGGGTAGCAACTTTAAACAATTATAACTTTTAATTCGTGCATCGAAATGACTATTATAATATATCAAATCGAAGCTCGTTTCGATACTAAAAAAAGAAGAAGCAATAGTATAGTTATATACGGTTTTGAACACAAATTCTATCGTCTAAATTACTTATCGACATCTTAAACATTTGTGGCCCCATATTGCGTTGTTTTTTGTTCTTTTTCTTTAGGATTCCAATTTGATAATCTTAACAATGTTTTTAGAAATTCAATATTGCTAATTCTTTTGAGGTCCTCGGTTCTTAGGTTGTATGCCAAAAGGATCCGCATCAGTTAGTATCATAGCCTTGCTTTCATAAAATAGGTTATTTATCTTCATGTTTCCACTTTTTGAATTTTAGATTTAAAAAATTTATCCTTTGTTTGTTTTCTGCTTTCTTAAGTAACAAATCATAAAAAAAGAAATAAATTTGATCCTTCAAGTCTTGTTATTTCATTCATTTTTGTGGCCATTTTTTCGTGTTTTGATTTTATTTCTTATTTTTCTTTAAATTTTCTATATTTTTCTTTTTATTTATTTTTTGTGTTCAACTAATATTTGTTCTTCAAAAAAACAATAGAGCTACTAAGGTTCATAGTTTCAAAAAAAGAAGGTATTAATTAGGGTAGCAACTTTAAACAATTATAACTTTTAATTCGTGCATCGAAATGACTATTATAATATATCAAATCGAAGCTCGTTTCGATACTAAAAAAAGAAGAAGCAATAGTATAGTTATATACGGTTTTGAACACAAATTCTATCGTCTAAATTACTTATCGACATCTTAAACATTTGTGGCCCCATATTGCGTTGTTTTTTGTTCTTTTTCTTTAGGATTCCAATTTGATCATCTTAACAATGTTTTTAGAAATTCAATATTGCTAATTCTTTTGAGGTCCTCGGTTCTTAGGTTGTATGCCAAAAGGATCCGCATCAGTTCGTATCATAGCTTTGCTTTCATAAAATAGGTTATTTATCTTCATGTTTCCACTTTTTGAATTTTAGATTTATATAAATTATCCTTTGTTTGTTTTCTGCTTTCTTAAGTAACAAATCATAACAAAAAGAAATAAATTTGATCCTTCAAGTCTTGTTATTTCATTCATTTTTGTGGCCATTTTTTTCGTGTTTTGATTTTATTTCTTATTTTTCTTTAAATTTTCTATATTTTTCTTTTTATTTATTTTTTGTGTTCAATTAATATTGGTTCTTCAAAAAAACAATAGAGCTACTAAGGTTCATAGTTTCAAAAAAAGAAGGTATTAATTAGGGTAGCAACTTTAAACAATTATAACTTTTAATTCGTGCATTGAAATGACTATTATAATATATCAAATCGAAGCTCGTTTCGATACTAAAAAAAAGAAGAAGCAATAGTATAGTTATATACGGTTTTGAACACAAATTCTATCGTCTAAATTACTTATCGACATCTTAAACATTTGTGGCACCATATTGCATTGTATTTTGTTCTTTTTCTTAAGGATTCCAATTTGATCATCTTAACAATGTTTTTAGAAATTCAATATTGCTAATTCTTTTGAGGTCCTCAGTTCTTAGGTTGTATGCCAAAAGGATCCGAATCAGTTGGTATCATAGCCTTGGTTTCATAAAATAGGTTATTTATCTTCATGTTTCCACTTTTTGAATTTTAGATTTAAAAAAAATTATCCTTTGTTTGTTTTCTGCTTTCTTAAGTAACAAATCATAAAAAAAAGAAATAAATTTGATCCTTCAAGTCTTGTTATTTCATTCATTTTTGTGGCCATTTTTTCGTGTTTTGATTTAATTTCTTATTTTTCTTTAAATTTTCTATATTTTTCTTTTTATTTATTTTTTGTGTTCAACTAATATTTGTTCTTCAAAAAAACAATAGAGCTACTAAGGTTCATAGTTTCAAAAAAAGAAGGTATTAATTAGGGTAGCAACTTTAAACAATTATAACTTTTAATTCGTGCATTGAAATGACTATTATAATATATCAAATCGAAGCTCGTTTCGATACTAAAAAAAAGAAGAAGCAATAGTATAGTTATATACGGTTTTGAAAACAAATTCTATCGTCTAAATTACTTATCGACATCTTAAACATTTGTGGCCCCATATTGCGTTGTTTTTTGTTCTATTTCTTAAGGATTCCAATTTGATAATCTTAACAATGTTTTTAGAAATTCAATATTGCTAATTCTTTTGAGGTCCTCGGTTCTTAGGTTGTATGCCAAAAGGATCCGCATCAGTTCGTATCATAGCTTTGCTTTCATAAAATAGGTTATTTATCTTCATGTTTCCACTTTTTGAATTTTAGATTTAAAAAAATTTATCCTTTGTTTGTTTTCTGCTTTCTTAAGTAACAAATCATAAAAAAAAGAAATAAATTTGATCCTTCAAGTCTTGTTATTTCATTCATTTTTGTGGCCATTTTTTTCCTGTTTTGATTTAATTTCTTATTTTTCTTTAAATTTTCTATATTTTTCTTTTTATTTATTTTTTGTGTTCAACTAATATTTGTTCTTCAAAAAAACAATAGAGCTACTAAGGTTCATAGTTTCAAAAAAAGAAGGTATTAATTAGGGTAGCAACTTTAAACAATTATAATTTTTAATTCGTGCATCGAAATGACTATTATAATATATCAAATCGAAGCTCGTTTCGATACTAAAAAAAAGAAGCAATAGTATAGTTATATACGGTTTTGAACACAAATTCTATCGTCTAAATTACTTATCGACATCTTAAACATTTGTGGCCCCATATTGCGTTGTTTTTTGTTCTTTTTCTTTAGGATTCCAATTTGATAATCTTAACAATGTTTTTAGAAATTCAATATTGCTAATTCTTTTGAGGTCCTCGGTTCTTAGGTTGTATACCAAAATGATCTGCATCAGTTCGTATCATAGCCTTGCTTTCATAAAATAGGTTATTTATCTTCATGTTTCCACTTTTTGAATTTTAGATTTAAAAAAATTTATCCTTTGTTTGTTTTCTGCTTTCTTAAGTAACAAATCATAACAAAAAGAAATAAATTTGATCCTTCAAGTCTTGTTATTTCATTCATTTTTGTGGCCATTTTTTTCGTGTTTTGATTTTATTTCTTATTTTTCTTTAAATTTTCTATATTTTTCTTTTTATTTATTTTTTGTGTTCAACTAATATTTGTTCTTCAAAAAAACAATAGAGCTACTAAGGTTCATAGTTTCAAAAAAAGAAGGTATTAATTAGGGTAGCAACTTTAAACAATTATAACTTTTAATTCGTGCATTGAAATGACTATTATAATATATCAAATCGAAGCTCGTTTCGATACTAAAAAAAGAAGAAGCAATAGTATAGTTATATACGGTTTTGAACACAAATTCTATCGTCTAAATTACTTATCGACATCTTAAACATTTGTGGCCCCATATTGCGTTGTTTTTTGTTCTTTTTCTTAAGGATTCCAATTTGATAATCTTAACAATGTTTTTAGAAATTCAATATTGCTAATTCTTTTGAGGTCCTCGGTTCTTAGGTTGTATGCCAAAAGGATCCGCATCAGTTGGTATCATAGCCTTGCTTTCATAAAATAGGTTATTTATCTTCATGTTTCCACTTTTTGAATTTTAGATTTAAAAAATTTATCCTTTGTTTGTTTTCTGCTTTCTTAAGTAACAAATCATAAAAAAAGAAATAAATTTGATCCTTCAAGTCTTGTTATTTCATTCATTTTTGTGGCCATTTTTTTCGTGTTTTGATTTTATTTCTTATTTTTCTTTAAATTTTCTATATTTTTCTTTTTATTTATTTTTTGTGTTCAACTAATATTTGTTCTTCAAAAAAACAATAGAGCTACTAAGGTTCATAGTTTCAAAAAAAGAAGGTATTAATTAGGGTAGCAACTTTAAACAATTATAACTTTTAATTCGTGCATCGAAATGACTATTATAATATATCAAATCGAAGCTCGTTTCGATACTAAAAAAAAGAAGAAGCAATAGTATAGTTATATACGGTTTTGAACACAAATTCTATCGTCTAAATTACTTATCGACATCTTAAACATTTGTGGCCCCATATTGCGTTGTTTTTTGTTCTTTTTCTTTAGGATTCCAATTTGATCATCTTAACAATGTTTTTAGAAATTCAATATTGCTAATTCTTTTGAGGTCCTCGGTTCTTAGGTTGTATGCCAAAAGGATCCGCATCAGTTAGTATCATAGCCTTGCTTTCATAAAATAGGTTATTTATCTTCATGTTTCCACTTTTTGAATTTTAGATTTAAAAAATTTATCCTTTGTTTGTTTTCTGCTTTCTTAAGTAACAAATCATAAAAAAAAAAGAAATAAATTTGATCCTTCAAGTCTTGTTATTTCATTCATTTTTGTGGCCATTTTTTTCGTGTTTTGATTTTATTTCTTATTTTTCTTTAAATTTTCTATATTTTTCTTTTTATTTATTAATTGTGTTCAACTAATATTTGTTCTTCAAAAAAACAATAGAGCTACTAAGGTTCATAGTTTCAAAAAAAGAAGGTATTAATTAGGGTAGCAACTTTAAACAATTATAACTTTCAATTCGTGCCTCGAAATGACTATTATAATATATCAAATCGAAGCTGGTTTCGATACTAAAAAAAAGAAGAAGCAATAGTATAGTTATATACGGTTTTGAACACAAATTCTATAGTCTAAATTACTTATCGACATCTTTAACATTTGTGGCCCCATATTGCATTGTTTTTTGTTCTTTTTCTTTAGGATTCCAATTTGATCATCTTAACAATGTTTTTAGAAATTCAATATTGCTAATTCTTTTGAGGTCCTCGGTTCTTAGGTTGTATGCCAAAATGATCTGCATCAGTTCGTATCATAGCCTTGCTTTCATAAAATAGGTTATTTATCTTCATGTTTCCACTTTTTGAATTTTAGATTTAAAAAAATTTATCCTTTGTTTGTTTACTGCTTTCTTAAGTAACAAATCATAACAAAAAGAAATTAATTTGATCCTTCAAGTCTTGTTATTTCATTCATTTTTGTGGCCATTTTTTCGTGTTTTGATTTTATTTCTTATTTTTCTTTAAATTTTCTATATTTTTCTTTTTATTTATTTTTTGTGTTCAAGTAATATTTGTTCTTCAAAAAAACAATAGAGCTACTAAGGTTCATAGTTTCAAAAAAAGAAGGTATTATTTAGGGTAGCAACTTTAAAAAACTTATATTTTTTAATTCGTGCATCGAAATGACTATTATAATATATCAAATCGAAGCTCGTTTCGATACTAAAAAAAAGGAGCAATAGTATAGTTCTATACGGTTTTGAAAACAAATTCTATCGTCTAAATTACTTATCGAATCTTAAACATTTGTGGCACCATATTGCATTGCATTTTGTTCTTTTTCTTTAGGATTCCAATTTGATCATCTTAACAATGTTTTTAGAAATTCAATATTGCTAATTCTTTTGAGGTCCTCGGTTCTTAGGTTGTATGCCAAAAGGATCTGCATCAGTTAGTATCATAGCCTTGCTTTCATAAAATAGGTTATTTATCTTCATCTTTCCACTTTTTGAATTTTAGATTTAAAAAATTTATCCTTTGTTTGTTTTCTGCTTTCTTAAGTAACAAATCATAACAAAAAGAAATAAATTTGATCCTTCAAGTCTTGTTATTTCATTCATTTTTGTGGCCATTTTTTTCGTGTTTTGATTTTATTTCTTATTTTTCTTTAAATTTTCTATATTTTTCTTTTTATTTATTTTTTGTGTTCAACTAATATTTGTTCTTCAAAAAAACAATAGAGCTACTAAGGTTCATAGTTTCAAAAAAAGAAGGTATTAATTAGGGTAGCAACTTTAAACAATTATAATTTTTAATTCGTGCATCGAAATGACTATTATAATATATCAAATCGAAGCTCGTTTCGATACTAAAAAAAAGAAGAAGCAATAGTATAGTTATATACGGTTTTGAACACAAATTCTATCGTCTAAATTACTTATCGACATCTTAAACATTTGTGGCCCCATATTGCGTTGTTTTTTGTTCTTTTTCTTTAGGATTCCAATTTGATCATCTTAACAATGTTTTTAGAAATTCAATATTGCTAATTCTTTTGAGGTCCTCGGTTCTTAGGTTGTATGCCAAAATGATCTGCATCAGTTCGTATCATAGCCTTGCTTTCATAAAATAGGTTATTTATCTTCATGTTTCCACTTTTTGAATTTTAGATTTAAAAAAATTTATCCTTTGTTTGTTTTCTGCTTTCTTAAGTAACAAATCATAACAAAAAGAAATAAATTTGATCCTTCAAGTCTTGTTATTTCATTCATTTTTGTGGCCATTTTTTTCGTGTTTTGATTTTATTTCTTATTTTTCTTTAAATTTTCTATATTTTTCTTTTTATTTATTTTTTGT
This sequence comes from Hippophae gyantsensis, assembly GCA_030763125.1. Taxonomy (NCBI): domain Eukaryota; kingdom Viridiplantae; phylum Streptophyta; class Magnoliopsida; order Rosales; family Elaeagnaceae; genus Hippophae; species Hippophae gyantsensis. The sequence goes on along the minus strand of CM061028.1, from coordinate 46,387,191 downwards.
GTTCAATTAATATTGGTTCTTCAAAAAAACAATAGAGCTACTAAGGTTCATAGTTTCAAAAAAAGAAGGTATTAATTAGGGTAGCAACTTTAAACAATTATAACTTTCAATTCGTGCCTCGAAATGACTATTATAATATATCAAATCGAAGCTGGTTTCGATACTAAAAAAAAGAAGAAGCAATAGTATAGTTATATACGGTTTTGAACACAAATTCTATAGTCTAAATTACTTATCGACATCTTTAACATTTGTGGCCCCATATTGCATTGTTTTTTGTTCTTTTTCTTTAGGATTCCAATTTGATCATCTTAACAATGTTTTTATAAATTCAATATTGCTAATTCTTTTGAGGTCCTCGATTCCTAGGTTGTATGCCAAAAGGATCTGTATCAGTTAGTATCATAACCTTGCTTTCATAAAATAGGTTATTTATCTTCATGTTTCCACTTTTTGAATTTTAGATTTAAAAAAATTTATCCTTTGTTTGTTTACTGCTTTCTTAAGTAACAAATCATAACAAAAAGAAATAAATTTGATCCTTCAAGTCTTGTTATTTCATTCATTTTTGTGGCCATTTTTTCGTGTTTTGATTTTATTTCTTATTTTTCTTTAAATTTTCTATATTTTTCTTTTTATTTATTTTTTGTGTTCAAGTAATATTTGTTCTTCAAAAAAACAATAGAGCTACTAAGGTTCATAGTTTCAAAAAAAGAAGGTATTAATTAGGGTAGCAACTTTAAACAATTATATTTTTTAATTCGTGCATCGAAATGACTATTATAATATATCAAATCGAAGCTCGTTTCGATACTAAAAAAAAAGGAGCAATAGTATAGTTATATACGGTTTTGAACACAAATTCTATAGTCTAAATTACTTATCGACATCTTTAACATTTGTGGCCCCATATTGCATTGTTTTTTGTTCTTTTTCTTTAGGATTCCAATTTGATCATCTTAACAATGTTTTTAGAAATTCAATATTGCTAATTCTTTTGAGGTCCTCGGTTCTTAGGTTGTATGCCAAAAGGATCTGCATCAGTTAGTATCATAGCCTTGCTTTCATAAAATAGGTTATTTATCTTCATGTTTCCACTTTTTGAATTTTAGATTTAAAAAATTTATCCTTTGTTTGTTTTCTGCTTTCTTAAGTAACAAATCATAACAAAAAGAAATAAATTTGATCCTTCAAGTCTTGTTATTTCATTCATTTTTGTGGCCATTTTTTTCGTGTTTTGATTTTATTTCTTATTTTTCTTTAAATTTTCTATATTTTTCTTTTTATTTATTTTTTGTGTTCAATTAATATTGGTTCTTCAAAAAAACAATAGAGCTACTAAGGTTCATAGTTTCAAAAAAAGAAGGTATTAATTAGGGTAGCAACTTTAAACAATTATAACTTTTAATTCGTGCATTGAAATGACTATTATAATATATCAAATCGAAGCTCGTTTCGATACTAAAAAAAGAAGAAGCAATAGTATAGTTATATACGGTTTTGAACACAAATTCTATCGTCTAAATTACTTATCGACATCTTAAACATTTGTGGCACCATATTGCGTTGTTTTTTGTTCTTTTTCTTAAGGATTCCAATTTGATAATCTTAACAATGTTTTTAGAAATTCAATATTGCTAATTCTTTTGAGGTCCTCGGTTCTTAGGTTGTATGCCAAAAGTACCCCCTTGGGTTAGTATCATAGCTTTGCTTTCATAAAATAGGTTATTTATCTTCATGTTTCCACTTTTTGAATTTTTGATTTAAAAAATTTATCCTTTGTTTGTTTTCTGCTTTCTTAAGTAACAAATCATAACAAAAAGAAATAAATTTGATCCTTCAAGTCTTGTTATTTCATTCATTTTTGTGGCCATTTTTTTCGTGTTTTGATTTTATTTCTTATTTTTCTTTAAATTTTCTATATTTTTCTTTTTATTTATTTTTTGTGTTCAATTAATATTGGTTCTTCAAAAAAACAATAGAGCTACTAAGGTTCATAGTTTCAAAAAAAGAAGGTATTAATTAGGGTAGCAACTTTAAACAATTATAACTTTTAATTCGTGCATTGAAATGACTATTATAATATATCAAATCGAAGCTCGTTTCGATACTAAAAAAAGAAGAAGCAATAGTATAGTTATATACGGTTTTGAACACAAATTCTATCGTCTAAATTACTTATCGACATCTTAAACATTTGTGGCACCATATTGCGTTGTTTTTTGTTCTTTTTCTTAAGGATTCCAATTTGATAATCTTAACAATGTTTTTAGAAATTCAATATTGCTAATTCTTTTGAGGTCCTCGGTTCTTAGGTTGTATGCCAAAAGGATTCGCATCAGTTAGTATCATAGCCTTGCTTTCATAAAATAGGTTATTTATCTTCATGTTTCCACTTTTTGAATTTTAGATTTAAAAAATTTATCCTTTTTTTTATTTTCTGCTTTCTTAAGTAACAAATCATAACAAAAAGAAATAAATTTGATCCTTCAAGTCTTGTTATTTCATTCATTTTTGTGGCCATTTTTTTCGTGTTTTGATTTTATTTCTTATTTTTCTTTAAATTTTCTATATTTTTCTTTTTATTTATTTTTTGTGTTCAATTAATCTTTGTTCTTCAAAAAAACAATAGAGCTACTAAGGTTCATAGTTTCAAAAAAAGAAGGTATTAATTAGGGTAGCAACTTTAAACAATTATAACTTTTAATTCGTGCATTGAAATGACTATTATAATATATCAAATCGAAGCTCGTTTCGATACTAAAAAAAGAAGAAGCAATAGTATAGTTATATACGGTTTTGAAAACAAATTCTATCGTCTAAATTACTTATCGACATCTTAAACATTTGTGGCCCCATATTGCGTTGTTTTTTGTTCTTTTTCTTTAGGATTCTAATTTGATCATCTTAACAATGTTTTTAGAAATTCAATATTGCTAATTCTTTTGAGGTCCTCGGTTCTTAGGTTGTATGCCAAAAGGATCTGCATCAGTTAGTATCATAGCCTTGCTTTCATAAAATAGGTTATTTATCTTCATGTTTCCACTTTTTGAATTTTAGATTTAAAAAATTTATCCTTTGTTTGTTTTCTGCTTTCTTAAGTAACAAATCATAACAAAAAGAAATAAATTTGATCCTTCAAGTCTTGTTATTTCATTCATTTTTGTGGCCATTTTTTTCGTGTTTTGATTTTATTTCTTATTTTTCTTTAAATTTTCTATATTTTTCTTTTTATTTATTTTTTGTGTTCAATTAATATTGGTTCTTCAAAAAAACAATAGAGCTACTAAGGTTCATAGTTTCAAAAAAAGAAGGTATTAATTAGGGTAGCAACTTTAAACAATTATAACTTTTAATTCGTGCATTGAAATGACTATTATAATATATCAAATCGAAGCTCGTTTCGATACTAAAAAAAAGAAGAAGCAATAGTATAGTTATATACGGTTTTGAACACAAATTCTATCGTCTAAATTACTTATCGACATCTTAAACATTTGTGGCCCCATATTGCGTTGTTTTTTGTTCTTTTTCTTTAGGATTCCAATTTGATCATCTTAACAATGTTTTTAGAAATTCAATATTGCTAATTCTTTTGAGGTCCTCGGTTCTTAGGTTGTATGCCAAAAGGATCCGAATCAGTTGGTATCATAGCCTTGGTTTCATAAAATAGGTTATTTATCTTCATGTTTCCACTTTTTGAATTTTAGATTTAAAAAATTTATCCTTTGTTTGTTTTCTGCTTTCTTAAGTAACAAATCATAACAAAAAGAAATAAATTTGATCCTTCAAGTCTTGTTATTTCATTCATTTTTGTGGCCATTTTTTTCGTGTTTTGATTTTATTTCTTATTTTTCTTTAAATTTTCTATATTTTTCTTTTTATTTATTTTTTGTGTTCAATTAATATTGGTTCTTCAAAAAAACAATAGAGCTACTAAGGTTCATAGTTTCAAAAAAAGAAGGTATTAATTAGGGTAGCAACTTTAAACAATTATAACTTTTAATTCGTGCATTGAAATGACTATTATAATATATCAAATCGAAGCTCGTTTCGATACTAAAAAAAAGAAGAAGCAATAGTATAGTTATATACGGTTTTGAACACAAATTCTATCGTCTAAATTACTTATCGACATCTTAAACATTTGTGGCACCATATTGCGTTGTTTTTTGTTCTTTTTCTTAAGGATTCCAATTTGATAATCTTAACAATGTTTTTAGAAATTCAATATTGCTAATTCTTTTGAGGTCCTCGGTTCTTAGGTTGTATGCCAAAATGATCTGCATCAGTTCGTATCATAGCCTTGCTTTCATAAAATAGGTTATTTATCTTCATGTTTCCACTTTTTGAATTTTAGATTTAAAAAAATTTATCCTTTGTTTGTTTTCTGCTTTCTTAAGTAACAAATCATAAAAAAAGAAATAAATTTGATCCTTCAAGTCTTGTTATTTCATTCATTTTTGTGGCCATTTTTTTCGTGTTTTGATTTAATTTCTTATTTTTCTTTAAATTTTCTATATTTTTCTTTTTATTTATTTTTTGTGTTCAACTAATATTTGTTCTTCAAAAAAACAATAGAGCTACTAAGGTTCATAGTTTCAAAAAAAGAAGGTATTAATTAGGGTAGCAACTTTAAACAATTATAATTTTTAATTCGTGCATCGAAATGACTATTATAATATATCAAATCGAAGCTCGTTTCGATACTAAAAAAAAAGAAGAAGCAATAGTATAGTTATATACGGTTTTTAACACAAATTATATCGTCTAAATTACTTATCGACATCTTAAACATTTGTGTCCCCATATTGCGTTGTTTTTTGTTCTTTTTCTTTAGGATTCTAATTTGATCATCTTAACAATGTTTTTAGAAATTCAATATTGCTAATTCTTTTTAGGTCCTTGGTTCTTAGGTTGTATGCCAAAAGGATCTGCATCAGTTAGTATCATAGCCTTGCTTTCATAAAATAGGTTATTTATCTTCATGTTTCCACTTTTTGAATTTTAGATTTAAAAAATTTATCCTTTGTTTGTTTTCTGCTTTCTTAAGTAACAAATCATAACAAAAAGAAATAAATTTGATCCTTCAAGTCTTGTTATTTCATTCATTTTTGTGGCCATTTTTTTCGTGTTTTGATTTTATTTCTTATTTTTCTTTAAATTTTCTATATTTTTCTTTTTATTTATTTTTTGTGTTCAATTAATATTTGTTCTTCAAAAAAACAATAGAGCTACTAAGGTTCATAGTTTCAAAAAAAGAAGGTATTAATTAGGGTAGCAACTTTAAACAATTATATTTTTTAATTCGTGCATCGAAATGACTATTATAATATATCAAATCGAAGCTCGTTTCGATACTAAAAAAAAAGGAGCAATAGTATAGTTATATACGGTTTTGAACACAAATTCTATAGTCTAAATTACTTATCGACATCTTAAACATTTGTGGCCCCATATTGCGTTGTTTTTTGTTCTTTTTCTTTAGGATTCTAATTTGATCATCTTAACAATGTTTTTAGAAATTCAATATTGCTAATTCTTTTTAGGTCCTTGGTTCTTAGGTTGTATGCCAAAAGGATCTGCATCAGTTAGTATCATAGCCTTGCTTTCATAAAATAGGTTATTTATCTTCATGTTTCCACTTTTTGAATTTTAGATTTAAAAAATTTATCCTTTGTTTGTTTTCTGCTTTCTTAAGTAAGAAATCATAAAAAAAAGAAATAAATTTGATCCTTCAAGTCTTGTTATTTCATTCATTTTTGTGGCCATTTTTTTCGTGTTTTGATTTTATTTCTTATTTTTCTTTAAATTTTCTATATTTTTCTTTTTATTTATTTTTTGTGTTCAATTAATATTGGTTCTTCAAAAAAAAATAGAGCTACTAAGGTTCATAGTTTCAAAAAAAGAAGGTATTAATTAGGGTAGTAACTTTAAACAATTATAACTTTTAATTCGTGTATTGAAATGACTACTATAATATATCAAATCGAAGCTCGTTTCGATACTAAAAAACAGAAGAAGCAATAGTATAGTTATATACGGTTTTGAAAACAAATTCTATGGTCTAAATTACTTATCGACATCTTAAACATTTGTGGCCCCATATTGCGTTGTTTTTTGTTCTTTTTCTTTAGGATTCTAATTTGATCATCTTAACAATGTTTTTAGAAATTCAATATTGCTAATTCTTTTGAGGTCCTTGGTTCTTAGGTTGTATGCCAAAAGGATCTGCATCAGTTAGTATCATAGCCTTGCTTTCATAAAATAGGTTATTTATCTTCATGTTTCCACTTTTTGAATTTTAGATTTAAAAAATTTATCCTTTGTTTGTTTTCTACTTTTTTAAGTAACAAATCATAACAAAAAGAAATAAATTTGATCCTTCAAGTCTTGTTATTTCATTCATTTTTGTGGCCATTTTTTTCGTGTTTTGATTTTATTTCTTATTTTTCTTTAAATTTTCTATATTTTTCTTTTTATTTATTTTTTGTGTTCAATTAATATTGGTTCTTCAAAAAAAAATAGAGCTACTAAGGTTCATAGTTTCAAAAAAAGAAGGTATTAATTAGGGTAGTAACTTTAAACAATTATAACTTTTAATTCGTGTATTGAAATGACTACTATAATATATCAAATCGAAGCTCGTTTCGATACTAAAAAACAGAAGAAGCAATAGTATAGTTATATACGGTTTTTAACACAAATTATATCGTCTAAATTACTTATCGACATCTTAAACATTTGTGGCCCCATATTGCGTTGTTTTTTGTTCTTTTTCTTTAGGATTCCAATTTGATAATCTTAACAATGTTTTTAGAAATTCAATATTGCTAATTCTTTTGAGGTCCTCGGTTCTTAGGTTGTATGCCAAAAGGATCCGCATCAGTTAGTATCATAGCCTTGCTTTCATAAAATAGGTTATTTATCTTCATGTTTCCACTTTTTGAATTTTAGATTTAAAAAATTTATCCTTTGTTTGTTTTCTGCTTTCTTAAGTAACAAATCATAAAAAAAAAGAAATAAATTTGATCCTTCAAGTCTTGTTATTTCATTCATTTTTGTGGCCATTTTTTTCGTGTTTTGATTTTATTTCTTATTTTTCTTTAAATTTTCTATATTTTTCTTTTTATTTATTTTTTGTGTTCAATTAATATTGGTTCTTCAAAAAAAAAAATAGAGCTACTAAGGTTCATAGTTTCAAAAAAAGAAGGTATTAATTAGGGTAGCAACTTTAAACAATTATAATTTTTAATTCGTGCATCGAAATGACTATTATAATATATCAAATCGAAGCTCGTTTCGATACTAAAAAAAAATAAGCAATAGTATAGTTATATACGGTTTTTAACACAAATTATATCGTCTAAATTACTTATCGACATCTTAAACATTTGTGTCCCCATATTGCGTTGTTTTTTGTTCTTTTTCTTTAGGATTCTAATTTGATCATCTTAACAATGTTTTTAGAAATTCAATATTGCTAATTCTTTTGAGGTCCTCGGTTCTTAGGTTGTATGCCAAAAGGATCTGCATCAGTTCGTATCATAGCCTTGCTTTCATAAAATAGGTTATTTATCTTCATGTTTCCACTTTTTGAATTTTAGATTTAAAAAAATTTATCCTTTGTTTGTTTTCTGCTTTCTTAAGTAACAAATCATAACAAAAAGAAATAAATTTGATCCTTCAAGTCTTGTTATTTCATTCATTTTTGTGGCCATTTTTTTCGTGTTTTGATTTTATTTCTTATTTTTCTTTAAATTTTCTATATTTTTCTTTTTATTTATTTTTTGTGTTCAATTAATATTGGTTCTTCAAAAAAAAATAGAGCTACTAAGGTTCATAGTTTCAAAAAAAGAAGGTATTAATTAGGGTAGCAACTTTAAACAATTATAACTTTTAATTCGTGCATTGAAATGACTATTATAATATATCAAATCGAAGCTCGTTTCGATACTAAAAAAAGAAGAAGCAATAGTATAGTTATATACGGTTTTGAACACAAATTCTATCGTCTAAATTACTTATCGACATCTTAAACATTTGTGGCACCATATTGCGTTGTTTTTTGTTCTTTTTCTTAAGGATTCCAATTTGATAATCTTAACAATGTTTTTAGAAATTCAATATTGCTAATTCTTTTGAGGTCCTCGGTTCTTAGGTTGTATGCCAAAAGGATCTGTATCAGTTAGTATCATAACCTTGCTTTCATAAAATAGGTTATTTATCTTCATGTTTCCACTTTTTGAATTTTAGATTTAAAAAAATTTATCCTTTGTTTGTTTACTGCTTTCTTAAGTAACAAATCATAACAAAAAGAAATTAATTTGATCCTTCAAGTCTTGTTATTTCATTCATTTTTGTGGCCATTTTTTCGTGTTTTGATTTTATTTCTTATTTTTCTTTAAATTTTCTATATTTTTCTTTTTATTTATTTTTTGTGTTCAACTAATATTTGTTCTTCAAAAAAACAATAGAGCTACTAAGGTTCATAGTTTCAAAAAAAGAAGGTATTAATTAGGGTAGCAACTTTAAACAATTATAATTTTTAATTCGTGCATCGAAATGACTATTATAATATATCAAATCGAAGCTCGTTTCGATACTAAAAAAAAAGAAGAAGCAATAGTATAGTTATATACGGTTTTGAACACAAATTCTATCGTCTAAATTACTTATCGACATCTTAAACATTTGTGGCCCCATATTGCGTTGTTTTTTGTTCTATTTCTTAAGGATTCCAATTTGATAATCTTAACAATGTTTTTAGAAATTCAATATTGCTAATTCTTTTGAGGTCCTCGGTTCTTAGGTTGTATGCCAAAAGGATCCGCATCAGTTCGTATCATAGCTTTGCTTTCATAAAATAGGTTATTTATCTTCATGTTTCCACTTTTTGAATTTTAGATTTAAAAAAATTTATCCTTTGTTTGTTTTCTGTTTTCTTAAGTAACAAATCATAAAAAAAGGAAATAAATTTGATCCTTCAAGTCTTGTTATTTCATTCATTTTTGTGGCCATTTTTTCGTGTTTTGATTTTATTTCTTATTTTTCTTTAAATTTTCTATATTTTTCTTTTTATTTATTTTTTGTGTTCAATTAATATTGGTTCTTCAAAAAAACAATAGAGCTACTAAGGTTCATAGTTTCAAAAAAAGAAGGTATTAATTAGGGTAGCAACTTTAAACAATTATAACTTTTAATTCGTGCATCGAAATGACTATTATAATATATCAAATCGAAGCTCGTTTCGATACTAAAAAAAAGAAGAAGCAATAGTATAGTTATATACGGTTTTGAACACAAATTCTATCGTCTAAATTACTTATCGACATCTTAAACATTTGTGGCACCATATTGCATTGTTTTTTGTTCTTTTTCTTTAGGATTCCAATTTGATCATCTTAACAATGTTTTTAGAAATTCAATATTGCTAATTCTTTTGAGGTCCTCGGTTCTTAGGTTGTATGCCAAAATGATCTGCATCAGTTCGTATCATAGCCTTGCTTTCATAAAATAGGTTATTTATCTTCATGTTTCCACTTTTTGAATTTTAGATTTAAAAAAATTTATCCTTTGTTTGTTTTCTGCTTTCTTAAGTAACAAATCATAACAAAAAGAAATAAATTTGATCCTTCAAGTCTTGTTATTTCATTCATTTTTGTGGCCATTTTTTCGTGTTTTGATTTTATTTCTTATTTTTCTTTAAATTTTCTATATTTTTCTTTTTATTTATTTTTTGTGTTCAACTAATATTTGTTCTTCAAAAAAACAATAGAGCTACTAAGGTTCATAGTTTCAAAAAAAGAAGGTATTAATTAGGGTAGCAACTTTAAACAATTATAACTTTTAATTCGTGCATTGAAATGACTATTATAATATATCAAATCGAAGCTCGTTTCGATACTAAAAAAAGAAGAAGCAATAGTATAGTTATATACGGTTTTGAAAACAAATTCTATCGTCTAAATTACTTATCGACATCTTAAACATTTGTGGCCCCATATTGCGTTGTTTTTTGTTCTTTTTCTTTAGGATTCTAATTTGATCATCTTAACAATGTTTTTAGAAATTCAATATTGCTAATTCTTTTGAGGTCCTCGGTTCTTAGGTTGTATGCCAAAAGGATCTGCATCAGTTAGTATCATAGCCTTGCTTTCATAAAATAGGTTATTTATCTTCATGTTTCCACTTTTTGAATTTTAGATTTAAAAAATTTATCCTTTGTTTGTTTTCTGCTTTCTTAAGTAACAAATCATAACAAAAAGAAATAAATTTGATCCTTCAAGTCTTGTTATTTCATTCATTTTTGTGGCCATTTTTTTCGTGTTTTGATTTTATTTCTTATTTTTCTTTAAATTTTCTATATTTTTCTTTTTATTTATTTTTTGTGTTCAATTAATATTGGTTCTTCAAAAAAACAATAGAGCTACTAAGGTTCATAGTTTCAAAAAAAGAAGGTATTAATTAGGGTAGCAACTTTAAACAATTATAACTTTTAATTCGTGCATCGAAATGACTATTATAATATATCAAATCGAAGCTCGTTTCGATACTAAAAAAAAAGAAGAAGCAATAGTATAGTTATATACGGTTTTTAACACAAATTATATCGTCTAAATTACTTATCGACATCTTAAACATTTGTGGCCCCATATTGCGTTGTTTTTTGTTCTTTTTCTTTAGGATTCCAATTTGATAATCTTAACAATGTTTTTAGAAATTCAATATTGCTAATTCTTTTGAGGTCCTCGGTTCTTAGGTTGTATGCCAAAAGGATCCGCATCAGTTCGTATCATAGCCTTGCTTTCATAAAATAGGTTATTTATCTTCATGTTTCCACTTTTTGAATTTTAGATTTAAAAAATTTATCCTTTGTTTGTTTTCTGCTTTCTTAAGTAACAAATCATAACAAAAAGAAATAAATTTGATCCTTCAAGTCTTGTTATTTCATTCATTTTTGTGGCCATTTTTTTCGTGTTTTGATTTTATTTCTTATTTTTCTTTAAATTTTCTATATTTTTCTTTTTATTTATTTTTTGTGTTCAATTAATATTGGTTCTTCAAAAAAACAATAGAGCTACTAAGGTTCATAGTTTCAAAAAAAGAAGGTATTAATTAGGGTAGCAACTTTAAACAATTATAACTTTTAATTCGTGCATTGAAATGACTATTATAATATATCAAATCGAAGCTCGTTTCGATACTAAAAAGAAGAAGCAATAGTATTGTTATATACGGTTTTGAACACAAATTCTATCGTCTAAATTACTTATCGACATCTTAAACATTTGTGGCCCCATATTGCGTTGTTTTTTGTTCTTTTTCTTTAGGATTCCAATTTGATAATCTTAACAATGTTTTTAGAAATTCAATATTGCTAATTCTTTTGAGGTCCTCGGTTCTTAGGTTGTATGCCAAAAGGATCTGCATCAGTTAGTATCATAGCCTTGCTTTCATAAAATAGGTTATTTATCTTCATGTTTCCACTTTTTGAATTTTAGATTTAAAAAATTTATCCTTTGTTTGTTTACTCCTTTCTTAAGTAACAAATCATAACAAAAAGAAATAAATTTGATCCTTCAAGTCTTGTTATTTCATTCATTTTTGTGGCCATTTTTTTCGTGTTTTGATTTTATTTCTTATTTTTCTTTAAATTTTCTATATTTTTCTTTTTATTTATTTTTTGTGTTCAATTAATATTGGTTCTTCAAAAAAACAATAGAGCTACTAAGGTTCATAGTTTCAAAAAAAGAAGGTATTAATTAGGGTAGCAACTTTAAACAATTATAACTTTTAATTCGTGCATCGAAATGACTATTATAATATATCAAATCGAAGCTCGTTTCGATACTAAAAAAAAGAAGAAGCAATAGTATAGTTATATACGGTTTTGAACACAAATTCTATCGTCTAAATTACTTATCGACATCTTAAACATTTGTGGCCCCATATTGCGTTGTTTTTTGTTCTTTTTCTTTAGGATTCCAATTTGATCATCTTAACAATGTTTTTAGAAATTCAATATTGCTAATTCTTTTGAGGTCCTCGGTTCTTAGGTTGTATGCCAAAATGATCTGCATCAGTTCGTATCATAGCCTTGCTTTCATAAAATAGGTTATTTATCTTCATGTTTCCACTTTTTGAATTTTAGATTTAAAAAATTTATCCTTTGTTTGTTTTCTGCTTTCTTAAGTAACAAATCATAACAAAAAGAAATAAATTTGATCCTTCAAGTCTTGTTATTTCATTCATTTTTGTGGCCATTTTTTTCGTGTTTTGATTTTATTTCTTATTTTTCTTTAAATTTTCTATATTTTTCTTTTTATTTATTTTTTGTGTTCAATTAATATTGGTTCTTCAAAAAAACAATAGAGCTACTAAGGTTCATAGTTTCAAAAAAAGAAGGTATTAATTAGGGTAGCAACTTTAAACAATTATAACTTTTAATTCGTGCATTGAAATGACTATTATAATATATCAAATCGAAGCTCGTTTCGATACTAAAAAAAAAGAAGAAGCAATAGTATAGTTATATACGGTTTTGAAAACAAATTCTATCGTCTAAATTACTTATCGACATCTTAAACATTTGTGGCCCCATATTGCGTTGTTTTTTGTTCTATTTCTTAAGGATTCCAATTTGATAATCTTAACAATGTTTTTAGAAATTCAATATTGCTAATTCTTTTGAGGTCCTCGGTTCTTAGGTTGTATGCCAAAAGGATCTGCATCAGTTAGTATCATAGCCTTGCTTTCATAAAATAGGTTATTTATCTTCATGTTTCCACTTTTTGAATTTTAGATTTAAAAAATTTATCCTTTGTTTGTTTTCTGCTTTCTTAAGTAACAAATCATAACAAAAAGAAATAAATTTGATCCTTCAAGTCTTGTTATTTCATTCATTTTTGTGGCCATTTTTTCGTGTTTTGATTTTATTTCTTATTTTTCTTTAAATTTTCTATATTTTTCATTTTATTTATTTTTTGTGTTCAACTAATATTTGTTCTTCAAAAAAACAATAGAGCTACTAAGGTTCATAGTTTCAAAAAAAGAAGGTATTAATTAGGGTAGCAACTTTAAACAATTATAACTTTTAATTCGTGCATCGAAATGACTATTATAATATATCAAATCGAAGCTCGTTTCGATACTAAAAAAAAGAAGAAGCAATAGTATAGTTATATACGGTTTTGAACACAAATTCTATCGTCTAAATTACTTATCGACATCTTAAACATTTGTGGCCCCATATTGCGTTGTTTTTTGTTCTTTTTCTTTAGGATTCCAATTTGATCATCTTAACAATGTTTTTAGAAATTCAATATTGCTAATTCTTTTGAGGTCCTCGGTTCTTAGGTTGTATGCCAAAAGGATCTGCATCAGTTAGTATCATAGCCTTGCTTTCATAAAATAGGTTATTTATCTTCATGTTTCCACTTTTTGAATTTTAGATTTAAAAAATTTATCCTTTGTTTGTTTTCTGCTTTCTTAAGTAACAAATCATAACAAAAAGAAATAAATTTGATCCTTCAAGTCTTGTTATTTCATTCATTTTTGTGGCCATTTTTTTCGTGTTTTGATTTTATTTCTTATTTTTCTTTAAATTTTCTATATTTTTCTTTTTATTTATTTTTTGTGTTCAAGTAATATTTGTTCTTCAAAAAAACAATAGAGCTACTAAGGTTCATAGTTTCAAAAAAAGAAGGTATTAATTAGGGTAGCAACTTTAAACAATTATATTTTTTAATTCGTGCATCGAAATGACTATTATAATATATCAAATCGAAGCTCGTTTCGATACTAAAAAAAAGAAGAAGCAATAGTATAGTTCTATACGGTTTTGAAAACAAATTCTATCGTCTAAATTACTTATCGAATCTTAAACATTTGTGGCACCATATTGCATTGGATTTTGTTCTTTTTCTTTAGGATTCCAATTTGATCATCTTAACAATGTTTTTAGAAATTCAATATTGCTAATTCTTTTGAGGTCCTCGGTTCTTAGGTTGTATGCCAAAAGGATCTGCATCAGTTAGTATCATAGCCTTGCTTTCATAAAATAGGTTATTTATCTTCATGTTTCCACTTTTTGAATTTTAGATTTAAAAAAATTTATCCTTTGTTTGTTTACTGCTTTCTTAAGTAACAAATCATAACAAAAAGAAATAAATTTGATCCTTCAAGTCTTGTTATTTCATTCATTTTTGTGGCCATTTTTTCGTGTTTTGATTTTATTTCTTATTTTTCTTTAAATTTTCTATATTTTTCTTTTTATTTATTTTTTGTGTTCAACTAATATTTGTTCTTCAAAAAAACAATAGAGCTACTAAGGTTCATAGTTTCAAAAAAAGAAGGTATTAATTAGGGTAGCAACTTTAAACAATTATAACTTTTAATTCGTGCATCGAAATGACTATTATAATATATCAAATCGAAGCTCGTTTCGATTCTAAAAAAAAAGAAGAAGCAATAGTATAGTTCTATACGGTTTTGAACACAAATTCTATCGTCTAAATTACTTATCGACATCTTAAACATTTGTGGCCCCATATTGCGTTGTTTTTTGTTCTTTTTCTTTAGGATTCCAATTTGATCATCTTAACAATGTTTTTAGAAATTCAATATTGCTAATTCTTTTGAGGTCCTCGGTTCTTAGGTTGTATGCCAAAAGGATCCGCATCAGTTCGTATCATAGCTTTGCTTTCATAAAATAGGTTATTTATCTTCATGTTTCCACTTTTTGAATTTTAGATTTAAAAAAATTTATCCTTTGTTTGTTTTCTGTTTTCTTAAGTAACAAATCATAAAATAAGGAAATAAATTTGATCCTTCAAGTCTTGTTATTTCATTCATTTTTGTGGCCATTTTTTCGTCTTTTGATTTTATTTCTTATTTTTCTTTAAATTTTCTATATTTTTCATTTTATTTATTTTTTGTGTTCAACTAATATTTGTTCTTCAAAAAAACAATAGAGCTACTAAGGTTCATAGTTTCAAAAAAAGAAGGTATTAATTAGGGTAGCAACTTTAAACAATTATAACTTTTAATTCGTGCATCGAAATGACTATTATAATATATCAAATCGAAGCTCGTTTCGATTCTAAAAAAAGAAGAAGCAATAGTATAGTTCTATACGGTTTTGAACACAAATTCTATCGTCTAAATTACTTATCGACATCTTAAACATTTGTGGCCCCATATTGCATTGTTTTTTCTTCTTTTTCTTTAGGATTCCAATTTGATAATCTAAACAATGTTTTTAGAAATTCAATATTGCTAATTCTTTTGAGGTCCTCGGTTCTTAGGTTGTATTCCAAAAGGATCCGCATGAGTTAGTATCATAGCCTTGCTTTCATAAAATAGATTATTTATCTTCATGTTTCCACTTTTTGAATTTTAGATTTAAAAACATTTATCCTTTGTTTGTTTTCTGCTTTCTTAAGTAACAAATCATAACAAAAAGAAATAAATTTGATCCTTCAAGTCTTGTTATTTCATTCATTTTTGTGGCCATTTTTTTCGTGTTTTGATTTTATTTCTTATTTTTCTTTAAATTTTCTATATTTTTCTTTTTATTTATTTTTTGTGTTCAACTAATCTTTGTTCTTCAAAAAAACAATAGAGCTACTAAGGTTCATAGTTTCAAAACAAGAAGGTATTAATTAGGGTAGCAACTTTAAACAATTATAACTTTTAATTCGTGCATCGAAATGACTATTATAATATATCAAATCGAAGCTCGTTTCGATTCTAAAAAAAAAGAAGAAGCAATAGTATAGTTCTATACGGTTTTGAACACAAATTCTATCGTCTAAATTACTTATCGACATCTTAAACATTTGTGGCACCATATTGCATTGTATTTTGTTCTTTTTCTTTAGGATTCCAATTTGATCATCTTAACAATGTTTTTAGAAATTCAATATTGCTAATTCTTTTGAGGTCCTCGGTTCTTAGGTTGTATGCCAAAAGGATCCGCATCGGTTAGTATCATAGCCTTGCTTTCATAAAATAGGTTATTTATCTTCATGTTTCCACTTTTTGAATTTTAGATTTAAAAAAATTTATCCTTTGTTTGTTTTTTCTGCTTTATAAGTAACAAATCATAACAAAAAGAAATAAATTTGATCCTTCAAGTCTTGTTATTTCATTCATTTTTGTGGCCATTTTTTTCGTCTTTTGATTTTATTTCTTATTTTTCTTTAAATTTTCTATATTTTTCTTTTTATTTATTTTTTGTGTTCAACTAATCTTTGTTCTTCAAAAAAACAATAGAGCTACTAAGGTTCATAGTTTCAAAAAAGAAGGTATTAATTAGGGTAGCAACTTTAAACAATTATAATTTTTAATTCGTGCATCGAAATGACTATTATAATATATCAAATCGAAGCTCGTTTCGATTCTAAAAAAAAGAAGAAGCAATAGTATAGTTCTATACGGTTTTGAACACAAATTCTATCGTCTAAATTACTTGTCGACATCTTTAACATTTGTGGCCCCATATTGCGTTGTTTTTTGTTCTTTTTCTTTAGGATTCCAATTTGATCATCTTAACAATGTTTTTAGAAATTCAATATTGCTAATTCTTTTGAGGTCCTCAGTTCTTAGGTTGTATGCCAAAAGGATCCGAATCAGTTGGTATCATAGCCTTGGTTTCATAAAATAGGTTATTTATCTTCATGTTTCCACTTTTTGAATTTTAGATTTAAAAAAAATTATCCTTTGTTTGTTTTATGTTTTCTTAAGTAACAAATCATAAAAAAAGGAAATAAATTTGATCCTTCAAGTCTTGTTATTTCATTCATTTTTGTGGCCATTTTTTCGTCTTTTGATTTTATTTCTTATTTTTCTTTAAATTTTCTATATTTTTCATTTTATTTATTTTTTGTGTTCAAGTAATATTTGTTCTTCAAAAAAACAATAGAGCTACTAAGGTTCATAGTTTCAAAAAAAGAAGGTATTAATTAGGGTAGCAACTTTAAACAATTATAACTTTTAATTCGTGCATCGAAATGACTATTATAATATATCAAATCGAAGCTCGTTTCGATTCTAAAAAAAAGAAGAAGCAATAGTATAGTTCTATACGGTTTTGAACACAAATTCTATCGTCTAAATTACTTATCGACATCTTAAACATTTGTGGCCTCATATTGCGTTGTTTTTTGTTCTTTTTCTTTAGGATTACAATTTGATAATCTAAACAATGTTTTTTAGAAATTCAATATTGCTAATTCTTTTGAGGTCCTCGGTTTTTAGGTTGTATGCCAAAAGGATCCGCATCAGTTAGTATCATAGCTTTGCTTTCATAAAATAGGTTATTTATCTTCATGTTTCCACTTTTTGAATTTTTGATTTAAAAAATTTATCCTTTGTTTGTTTTCTGCTTTCTTAAGTAACAAATCATAACAAAAAGAAATAAATTTGATCCTTCAAGTCTTGTTATTTCATTCATTTTTATGGCCATTTTTTTCGTCTTTTGATTTTATTTCTTATTTTTCTTTAAATTTTCTATATTTTTCTTTTTATTTATTTTTTGTGTTCAACTAATCTTTGTTCTTCAAAAAAACAATAGAGCTACTAAGGTTCATAGTTTCAAAACAAGAAGGTATTAATTAGGGTAGCAACTTTAAACAATTATAACTTTTAATTCGTGCATCGAAATGACTATTATAATATATCAAATCGAAGCTCGTTTCGATTCTAAAAAAAAAAGAAGCAATAGTATAGTTCTATACGGTTTTGAACACAAATTCTATCGTCTAAATTACTTATCGACATCTTAAACATTTGTGGCACCATATTGCATTGTATTTTGTTCTTTTTCTTTAGGATTCCAATTTGATCATCTTAACAATGTTTTTAGAAATTCAATATTGCTAATTCTTTTGAGGTCCTCGGTTCTTAGGTTGTATGCCAAAAGGATCCGCATCACTTAGTATCATAGCCTTGCTTTCATAAAATAGGTTATTTATCTTCATGTTTCCACTTTTTGAATTTTAGATTTAAAAAATTTATCCTTTGTTTGTTTTCTGCTTTCTTAAGTAACAAATCATAACAAAAAGAAATAAATTTGATCCTTCAAGTCTTGTTATTTCATTCATTTTTGTGGCCATTTTTTCGTCTTTTGATTTTATTTCTTATTTTTCTTTAAATTTTCTATATTTTTCTTTTTATTTATTTTTTGTGTTCAACTAATCTTTGTTCTTCAAAAAAACAATAGAGCTACTAAGGTTCATAGTTTAAAAAAAGAAGGTATTAATTAGGGTAGCAACTTTAAACAATTATAACTTTTAATTCGTGCATCGAAATGACTATTATAATATATCAAATCGAAGCTCGTTTCGATTCTAAAAAAAGAAGAAGCAATAGTATAGTTCTATACGGTTTTGAACACAAATTCTATCGTCTAAATTACTTATCGACATCTTAAACATTTGTGGCCTCATATTGCGTTGTTTTTTGTTCTTTTTCTTTAGGATTACAATTTGATAATCTAAACAATGTTTTTTAGAAATTCAATATTGCTAATTCTTTTGAGGTCCTCGGTTTTTAGGTTGTATGCCAAAAGGATCCGCATCAGTTAGTATCATAGCTTTGCTTTCATAAAATAGGTTATTTATCTTCATGTTTCCACTTTTTGAATTTTTGATTTAAAAAATTTATCCTTTGTTTGTTTTCTGCTTTCTTAAGTAACAAATCATAACAAAAAGAAATAAATTTGATCCTTCAAGTCTTGTTATTTCATTCATTTTTGTGGCCATTTTTTTCGTCTTTTGATTTTATTTCTTATTTTTCTTTAAATTTTCTATATTTTTCTTTTTATTTATTTTTTGTGTTCAACTAATCTTTGTTCTTCAAAAAAACAATAGAGCTACTAAGGTTCATAGTTTCAAAACAAGAAGGTATTAATTAGGGTAGCAACTTTAAACAATTATAACTTTTAATTCGTGCATCGAAATGACTATTATAATATATCAAATCGAAGCTCGTTTCGATTCTAAAAAAAAGAAGAAGCAATAGTATAGTTCTATACGGTTTTGAACACAAATTCTATCGTCTAAATTACTTATCGACATCTTAAACATTTGTGGCCCCATATTGCGTTGTTTTTTGTTCTTTTTCTTTAGGATTCCAATTTGATCATCTTAACAATGTTTTTAGAAATTCAATATTGCTAATTCTTTTGAGGTCCTCGGTTCTTAGGTTGTATGCCAAAAGGATCCGCATCAGTTAGTATCATAGCCTTGCTTTCATAAAATAGGTTATTTATCTTCATGTTTCCACTTTTTGAATTTTAGATTTAAAAAAATTTATCCTTTGTTTGTTTACTCCTTTCTTAAGTAACAAATCATAACAAAAAGAAATAAATTTGATCCTTCAAGTCTTGTTATTTCATTCATTTTTGTGGCCATTTTTTTCGTCTTTTGATTTTATTTCTTATTTTTCTTTAAATTTTCTATATTTTTCTTTGTATTTATTTTTTGTGTTCAACTAATCTTTGTTCTTCAAAAAAATAGGAGAGCTACTAAGGTTCATAGTTTCAAAAGAAGAAGGTTTTGAATAAGGTTGCACCTTTAAACTGTCCTAACTATTAATTCGTGCATCGAAATGACTATTATAATATATCAAATCGAAGCTCGTTTCGATTCTAAAAAAAGAAGAAGCAATAGTATAGTTCTCTACGGTTTTGAACACAAATTCTATCGTCTAAATTACTTATCGACATCTTAAACATTTGTGGCCCCATATTGCGTTGTTTTTTGTTCTTTTTCTTTAGGATTCCAATTTGATAATCTTAACAATGTTTTTAGAAATTCAATATTGCTAATTCTTTTGAGGTCCTCGGTTCTTAGGTTGTATGCCAAAAGGATCCGCATCAGTTAGTATCATAGCCTTGCTTTCATAAAATAGGTTATTTATCTTCATGTTTCCACTTTTTGAATTTTAGATTTAAAAAAATTTATCCTTTGTTTGTTTTCTGCTTTCTTAAGTAACAAATCATAACAAAAAGAAATAAATTTGATCCTTCAAGTCTTGTTATTTCATTCATTTTTGTGGCCATTTTTTCGTCTTTTGATTTTATTTCTTATTTTTCTTTAAATTTTCTATATTTTTCATTTTATTTATTTTTTGTGTTCAACTAATCTTTGTTCTTCAAAAAAACAATAGAGCTACTAAGGTTCATAGTTTCAAAAAAAGAAGGTATTAATTAGGGTAGCAACTTTAAACAATTATAATTTTTAATTCGTGCATCGAAATGACTATTATAATATATCAAATCGAAGCTCGTTTCGATTCTAAAAAAAAGAAGAAGCAATAGTATAGTTCTATACGGTTTTGAACACAAATTCTATCGTCTAAATTACTTATCGACATCTTAAACATTTGTGGCACCATATTGCATTGTTTTTTGTTCTTTTTCTTTAGGATTCCAATTTGATCATCTTAACAATGTTTTTAGAAATTCAATATTGCTAATTCTTTTGAGGTCCTCGGTTCTTAGGTTGTATGCCAAAAGGATCCGCATCAGTTAGTATCATAGCCTTGCTTTCATAAAATAGGTTATTTATCTTCATGTTTCCACTTTTTGAATTTTAGATTTAAAAAATTTATCCTTTGTTTGTTTTCTGCTTTCTTAAGTAACAAATCATAACAAAAAGAAATAAATTTGATCCTTCAAGTCTTGTTATTTCATTCATTTTTGTGGCCATTTTTTTCGTCTTTTGATTTTATTTCTTATTTTTCTTTAAATTTTCTATATTTTTCTTTTTATTTATTTTTTGTGTTCAACTAATCTTTGTTCTTCAAAAAAACAATAGAGCTACTAAGGTTCATAGTTTCAAAACAAGAAGGTATTAATTAGGGTAGCAACTTTAAACAATTATAACTTTTAATTCGTGCATCGAAATGACTATTATAATATATCAAATCGAAGCTCGTTTCGATTCTAAAAAAAAGAAGAAGCAATAGTATAGTTCTATACGGTTTTGAACACAAATTCTATCGTCTAAATTACTTATCGACATCTTAAACATTTGTGGCCCCATATTGCGTTGTTTTTTGTTCTTTTTCTTTAGGATTCCAATTTGATCATCTTAACAATGTTTTTAGAAATTCAATATTGCTAATTCTTTTGAGGTCCTCGGTTCTTAGGTTGTATGCCAAAAGGATCCGCATCAGTTAGTATCATAGCCTTGCTTTCATAAAATAGGTTATTTATCTTCATGTTTCCACTTTTTGAATTTTAGATTTAAAAAAATTTATCCTTTGTTTGTTTTCTGTTTTCTTAAGTAACAAATCATAAAAAAAGGAAATAAATTTGATCCTTCAAGTCTTGTTATTTCATTCATTTTTGTGGCCATTTTTTCGTCTTTTGATTTTATTTCTTATTTTTCTTTAAATTTTCTATATTTTTCTTTTTATTTATTTTTTGTGTTCAACTAATCTTTGTTCTTCAAAAAAACAATAGAGCTACTAAGGTTTATAGTTTCAAAAAAAGAAGGTATTAATTAGGGTAGCAACTTTAAACAATTATAACTTTTAATTCGTGCATCGAAATGACTATTATAATATATCAAATCGAAGCTCGTTTCGATTCTAAAAAAAGAAGAAGCAATAGTATAGTTCTATACGGATTTGAACACAAATTCTATCGTCTAAATTACTTATCGACATCTTAAACATTTGTGGCACCATATTGCATTGTATTTTGTTCTTTTTCTTTAGGATTCCAATTTGATCATCTTAACAATGTTTTTAGAAATTCAATATTGCTAATTCTTTTGAGGTCCTCGGTTCTTAGGTTGTATGCCAAAAGGATCCGCATCAGTTAGTATCATAGCTTTGCTTTCATAAAATAGGTTATTTATCTTCATGTTTCCACTTTTTGAATTTTAGATTTAAAAAATTTATCCTTTGTTTGTTTTCTGCTTTCTTAAGTAACAAATCATAACAAAAAGAAATAAATTTGATCCTTCAAGTCTTGTTATTTCATTCATTTTTGTGGCCATTTTTTCGTCTTTTGATTTTATTTCTTATTTTTCTTTAAATTTTCTATATTTTTCATTTTATTTATTTTTTGTGTTCAACTAATCTTTGTTCTTCAAAAAAACAATAGAGCTACTAAGGTTCATAGTTTCAAAAAAAGAAGGTATTAATTAGGGTAGCAACTTTAAACAATTATAACTTTTAATTCGTGCATCGAAATGACTATTATAATATATCAAATCGAAGCTCGTTTCGATTCTAAAAAAAAAGAAGCAATAGTATAGTTCTATACGGTTTTGAACACAAATTCTATCGTCTAAATTACTTATCGACATCTTAAACATTTGTGGCCCCATATTGCGTTGTTTTTTGTTCTTTTTCTTTAGGATTCCAATTTGATAATCTTAACAATGTTTTTAGAAATTCAATATTGCTAATTCTTTTGAGGTCCTCGGTTCTTAGGTTGTATGCCAAAAGGATCCGCATCAGTTAGTATCATAGCCTTGCTTTCATAAAATAGGTTATTTATCTTCATGTTTCCACTTTTTGAATTTTAGATTTAAAAACATTTATCCTTTGTTTGTTTTCTGCTTTCTTAAGTAACAAATCATAACAAAAAGAAATAAATTTGATCCTTCAAGTCTTGTTATTTCATTCATTTTTGTGGCCATTTTTTTCGTCTTTTGATTTTATTTCTTATTTTTCTTTAAATTTTCTATATTTTTCTTTTTATTTATTTTTTGTGTTCAACTAATCTTTGTTCTTCAAAAAAACAATAGAGCTACTAAGGTTCATAGTTTCAAAACAAGAAGGTATTAATTAGGGTAGCAACTTTAAACAATTATAACTTTTAATTCGTGCATCGAAATGACTATTATAATATATCAAATCGAAGCTCGTTTCGATTCTAAAAAAAAGAAGAAGCAATAGTATAGTTCTATACGGTTTTGAACACAAATTCTATCGTCTAAATTACTTATCGACATCTTAAACATTTGTGGCACCATATTGCATTGTATTTTGTTCTTTTTCTTTAGGATTCCAATTTGATCATCTTAACAATGTTTTTAGAAATTCAATATTGCTAATTCTTTTGAGGTCCTCGGTTCTTAGGTTGTATGCCAAAAGGATCCGCATCAGTTAGTATCATAGCCTTGCTTTCATAAAATAGGTTATTTATCTTCATGTTTCCACTTTTTGAATTTTAGATTTAAAAAATTTATCCTTTGTTTGTTTTCTGCTTTCTTAAGTAACAAATCATAAAAAAAAGAAATAAATTTGATCCTTCAAGTCTTGTTATTTCATTCATTTTTGTGGCCATTTTTTTCGTCTTTTGATTTTATTTCTTATTTTTCTTTAAATTTTCTATATTTTTCTTTTTATTTATTTTTTGTGTTCAACTAATCTTTGTTCTTCAAAAAAACAATAGAGCTACTAAGGTTCATAGTTTCAAAAAAAGAAGGTATTAATTAGGGTAGCAACTTTAAACAATTATAACTTTTAATTCGTGCATCGAAATGACTATTATAATATATCAAATCGAAGCTCGTTTCGATTCTAAAAAAAAGAAGAAGCAATAGTATAGTTCTATACGGTTTTGAACACAAATTCTATCGTCTAAATTACTTATCGACATCTTAAACATTTGTGGCCCCATATTGCGTTGTTTTTTGTTCTTTTTCTTTAGGATTCCAATTTGATCATCTTAACAATGTTTTTAGAAATTCAATATTGCTAATTCTTTTGAGGTCCTCGGTTCTTAGGTTGTATGCCAAAAGGATCCGCATCAGTTCGTATCATAGCCTTGCTTTCATAAAATAGGTTATTTATCTTCATGTTTCCACTTTTTGAATTTTAGATTTAAAAAAATTTATCCTTTGTTTGTTTTCTGCTTTCTTAAGTAACAAATCATAAAAAAAGAAATAAATTTGATCCTTCAAGTCTTGTTATTTCATTCATTTTTGTGGCCATTTTTTTCGTCTTTTGATTTTATTTCTTATTTTTCTTTAAATTTTCTATATTTTTCTTTTTATTTATTTTTTGTGTTCAACTAATCTTTGTTCTTCAAAAAAACAATAGAGCTACTAAGGTTCATAGTTTCAAAAAAAGAAGGTATTAATTAGGGTAGCAACTTTAAACAATTATAACTTTTAATTCGTGCATCGAAATGACTATTATAATATATCAAATCGAAGCTCGTTTCGATACTAAAAAAAAGAAGCAATAGTATAGTTCTATACGGTTTTGAAAACAAATTCTATCGTCTAAATTACTTATCGAATCTTAAACATTTGTGGCACCATATTGCATTGGATTTTGTTCTTTTTCTTTAGGATTCCAATTTGATCATCTTAACAATGTTTTTAGAAATTCAATATTGCTAATTCTTTTGAGGTCCTCGGTTCTTAGGTTGTATGCCAAAAGGATCTGCATCAGTTAGTATCATAGCCTTGCTTTCATAAAATAGGTTATTTATCTTCATCTTTCCACTTTTTGAATTTTAGATTTAAAAAATTTATCCTTTGTTTGTTTTCTGCTTTCTTAAGTAACAAATCATAACAAAAAGAAATAAATTTGATCCTTCAAGTCTTGTTATTTCATTCATTTTTGTGGCCATTTTTTTCGTCTTTTGATTTTATTTCTTATTTTTCTTTAAATTTTCTATATTTTTCTTTTTATTTATTTTTTGTGTTCAACTAATCTTTGTTCTTCAAAAAAACAATAGAGCTACTAAGGTTCATAGTTTCAAAAAAAGAAGGTATTAATTAGGGTAGCAACTTTAAACAATTATAACTTTTAATTCGTGCATCGAAATGACTATTATAATATATCAAATCGAAGCTCGTTTCGATTCTAAAAAAAGAAGAAGCAATAGTATAGTTCTATACGGATTTGAACACAAATTCTATCGTCTAAATTACTTATCGACATCTTAAACATTTGTGGCACCATATTGCATTGTATTTTGTTCTTTTTCTTTAGGATTCCAATTTGATCATCTTAACAATGTTTTTAGAAATTCAATATTGCTAATTCTTTTGAGGTCCTCGGTTCTTAGGTTGTATGCCAAAAGGATCCGCATCAGTTAGTATCATAGCTTTGCTTTCATAAAATAGGTTATTTATCTTCATGTTTCCACTTTTTGAATTTTAGATTTAAAAAATTTATCCTTTGTTTGTTTTCTGCTTTCTTAAGTAACAAATCATAACAAAAAGAAATAAATTTGATCCTTCAAGTCTTGTTATTTCATTCATTTTTGTGGCCATTTTTTTCGTCTTTTGATTTTATTTCTTATTTTTCTTTAAATTTTCTATATTTTTCTTTTTATTTATTTTTTGTGTTCAACTAATCTTTGTTCTTCAAAAAAACAATAGAGCTACTAAGGTTCATAGTTTCAAAACAAGAAGGTATTAATTAGGGTAGCAACTTTAAACAATTATAACTTTTAATTCGTGCATCGAAATGACTATTATAATATATCAAATCGAAGCTCGTTTCGATTCTAAAAAAAAGAAGCAATAGTATAGTTCTATACGGTTTTGAACACAAATTCTATCGTCTAAATTACTTATCGACATCTTAAACATTTGTGGCACCATATTGCATTGTATTTTGTTCTTTTTCTTTAGGATTCCAATTTGATCATCTTAACAATGTTTTTAGAAATTCAATATTGCTAATTCTTTTGAGGTCCTCGGTTCTTAGGTTGTATGCCAAAAGGATCCGCATCGGTTAGTATCATAGCCTTGCTTTCATAAAATAGGTTATTTATCTTCATGTTTCCACTTTTTGAATTTTAGATTTAAAAAAATTTATCCTTTGTTTGTTTTCTGCTTTCTTAAGTAACAAATCATAACAAAAAGAAATAAATTTGATCCTTCAAGTCTTGTTATTTCATTCATTTTTGTGGCCATTTTTTTCGTCTTTTGATTTTATTTCTTATTTTTCTTTAAATTTTCTATATTTTTCTTTTTATTTATTTTTTGTGTTCAACTAATCTTTGTTCTTCAAAAAAACAATAGAGCTACTAAGGTTCATAGTTTCAAAAAAAGAAGGTATTAATTAGGGTAGCAACTTTAAACAATTATAATTTTTAATTCGTGCATCGAAATGACTATTATAATATATCAAATCGAAGCTCGTTTCGATACTAAAAAAAAGGAGCAATAGTATTGTTCTATACGGTTTTGAAAACAAATTCTATCGTCTAAATTACTTATCGAATCTTAAACATTTGTGGCACCATATTGCATTGGATTTTGTTCTTTTTCTTTAGGATTCCAATTTGATCATCTTAACAATGTTTTTAGAAATTCAATATTGCTAATTCTTTTGAGGTCCTCGGTTCTTAGGTTGTATGCCAAAAGGATCTGCATCAGTTAGTATCATAGCCTTGCTTTCATAAAATAGGTTATTTATCTTCATGTTTCCACTTTTTGAATTTTAGATTTAAAAAATTTATCCTTTGTTTGTTTTCTGCTTTCTTAAGTAACAAATCATAAAAAAGAAATAAATTTGATCCTTCAAGTCTTGTTATTTCATTCATTTTTGTGGCCATTTTTTTCGTCTTTTGATTTTATTTCTTATTTTTCTTTAAATTTTCTATATTTTTCTTTTTATTTATTTTTTGTGTTCAACTAATCTTTGTTCTTCAAAAAAACAATAGAGCTACTAAGGTTCATAGTTTCAAAAAAAGAAGGTATTAATTAGGGTAGCAACTTTAAACAATTATAACTTTTAATTCGTGCATCGAAATGACTATTATAATATATCAAATCGAAGCTCGTTTCGATTCTAAAAAAAAAGAAGCAATAGTATAGTTCTATACGGTTTTGAACACAAATTCTATCGTCTAAATTACTTATCGACATCTTAAACATTTGTGGCACCATATTGCATTGTATTTTGTTCTTTTTCTTTAGGATTCCAATTTGATCATCTTAACAATGTTTTTAGAAATTCAATATTGCTAATTCTTTTGAGGTCCTCGGTTCTTAGGTTGTATGCCAAAAGGATCCGCATCAGTTAGTATCATAGCCTTTCTTTCATAAAATAGGTTATTTATCTTCATGTTTCCACTTTTTGAATTTTAGATTTAAAAAATTTATCCTTTGTTTGTTTTCTGCTTTCTTAAGTAACAAATCATAACAAAAAGAAATAAATTTGATCCTTCAAGTCTTGTTATTTCATTCATTTTTGTGGCCATTTTTTTCGTCTTTTGATTTTATTTCTTATTTTTCTTTAAATTTTCTATATTTTTCTTTTTATTTATTTTTTGTGTTCAACTAATCTTTGTTCTTCAAAAAAACAATAGAGCTACTAAGGTTCATAGTTTCAAAACAAGAAGGTATTAATTAGGGTAGCAACTTTAAACAATTATAACTTTTAATTCGTGCATCGAAATGACTATTATAATATATCAAATCGAAGCTCGTTTCGATTCTAAAAAAAAGAAGAAGCAATAGTATAGTTCTATACGGTTTTGAACACAAATTCTATCGTCTAAATTACTTATCGACATCTTAAACATTTGTGGCACCATATTGCATTGTATTTTGTTCTTTTTCTTTAGGATTCCAATTTGATCATCTTAACAATGTTTTTAGAAATTCAATATTGCTAATTCTTTTGAGGTCCTCGGTTCTTAGGTTGTATGCCAAAAGGATCCGAATCAGTTGGTATCATAGCCTTGCTTTCATAAAATAGGTTATTTATCTTCATGTTTCCACTTTTTGAATTTTAGATTTAAAAAAATTTATCCTTTGTTTGTTTTCTGCTTTCTTAAGTAACAAATCATAAAAAAAAGAAATAAATTTGATCCTTCAAGTCTTGTTATTTCATTCATTTTTGTGGCCATTTTTTTCGTCTTTTGATTTTATTTCTTATTTTTCTTTAAATTTTCTATATTTTTCTTTTTATTTATTTTTTGTGTTCAACTAATCTTTGTTCTTCAAAAAAACAATAGAGCTACTAAGGTTCATAGTTTCAAAAAAGAAGGTATTAATTAGGGTAGCAACTTTAAACAATTATAACTTTTAATTCGTGCATCGAAATGACTATTATAATATATCAAATCGAAGCTCGTTTCGATTCTAAAAAAAAGAAGAAGCAATAGTTTAGTTCTCCACGGTTTTGAACACAAATTCTATCGTCTAAATTACTTATCGACATCTTAAACATTTGTGGCACCATATTGCCTTGTTTTTTGTTCTTTTTCTTTAGGATTCCAATTTGATCATCTGAACAATGTTTTTAGAAATTCAATATTGCTAATTCTTTTGAGGTCCTCGGTTCTTAGGTTGTATGCCAAAAGGATCCGCATCAGTTAGTATCATAGCCTTGCTTTCATAAAATAGGTTATTTATCTTCATGTTTCCACTTTTTGAATTTTAGATTTAAAAAATTTATCCTTTGTTTGTTTTTTCTGCTTTCTTAAGTAACAAATCATAACAAAAAGAAATAAATTTGATCCTTCAAGTCTTGTTATTTCATTCATTTTTGTGGCCATTTTTTTCGTCTTTTGATTTTATTTCTTATTTTTCTTTAAATTTTCTATATTTTTCTTTTTATTTATTTTTTGTGTTCAACTAATCTTTGTTCTTCAAAAAAACAATAGAGCTACTAAGGTTCATAGTTTCAAAAAAAGAAGGTATTAATTAGGGTAGTAACTTTAAACGATTATAATTTTTAATTCGTTCATCGAAATGACTATTATAATATATCAAAACGAAGCTCGTTTCGATTCTAAAAAAAAGAAGAAGCAATAGTTTAGTTCTATACGGTTTTGAACACAAATTCTATCGTCTAAATTACTTATCGACATCTTAAACATTTGTGGCCCCATATTGCGTTGTTTTTTCTTCTTTTTCTTTAGGATTCCAATTTGATAATCTAAACAATGTTTTTAGAAATTCAATATTGCTAATTCTTTTGAGGTCCTCGGTTCTTAGGTTGTATTCCAAAAGGATCCGCATGAGTTAGTATCATAGCCTTGCTTTCATAAAATAGATTATTTATCTTCATGTTTCCACTTTTTGAATTTTAGATTTAAAAACATTTATCCTTTGTTTGTTTTCTGCTTTCTTAAGTAACAAATCATAAAAAAAGAAATAAATTTGATCCTTCAAGTCTTGTTATTTCATTCATTTTTGTGGCCATTTTTTTCGTCTTTTGATTTTATTTCTTATTTTTCTTTAAATTTTCTATATTTTTCTTTTTATTTATTTTTTGTGTTCAACTAATCTTTGTTCTTCAAAAAAACAATAGAGCTACTAAGGTTCATAGTTTCAAAAAAAGAAGGTATTAATTAGGGTAGTAACTTTAAACGATTATAATTTTTAATTCGTTCATCGAAATGACTATTATAATATATCAAAACGAAGCTCGTTTCGATTCTAAAAAAAAGAAGAAGCAATAGTTTAGTTCTATACGGTTTTGAACACAAATTCTATCGTCTAAATTACTTATCGACATCTTAAACATTTGTGGCACCATATTGCATTGTATTTTGTTCTTTTTCTTTAGGATTCCAATTTGATCATCTTAACAATGTTTTTAGAAATTCAATATTGCTAATTCTTTTGAGGTCCTCGGTTCTTAGGTTGTATGCCAAAAGGATCCGCATCAGTTAGTATCATAGCTTTGCTTTCATAAAATAGGTTATTTATCTTCATGTTTCCACTTTTTGAATTTTAGATTTAAAAAATTTATCCTT
The DNA here is from genome assembly GCA_030763125.1 of Hippophae gyantsensis. Taxonomy (NCBI): domain Eukaryota; kingdom Viridiplantae; phylum Streptophyta; class Magnoliopsida; order Rosales; family Elaeagnaceae; genus Hippophae; species Hippophae gyantsensis. The sequence continues at coordinate 46,357,484 of CM061028.1, read as the reverse complement.
TGTTTGTTTTCTGCTTTCTTAAGTAACAAATCATAAAAAAAAAGAAATAAATTTGATCCTTCAAGTCTTGTTATTTCATTCATTTTTGTGGCCATTTTTTTCGTCTTTTGATTTTATTTCTTATTTTTCTTTAAATTTTCTATATTTTTCTTTTTATTTATTTTTTGTGTTCAACTAATCTTTGTTCTTCAAAAAAACAATAGAGCTACTAAGGTTCATAGTTTCAAAAAAAGAAGGTATTAATTAGGGTAGCAACTTTAAACAATTATAACTTTTAATTCGTGCATCGAAATGACTATTATAATATATCAAATCGAAGCTCGTTTCGATTCTAAAAAAAGAAGAAGCAATAGTATAGTTCTATACGGTTTTGAACACAAATTCTATCGTCTAAATTACTTATCGACATCTTAAACATTTGTGGCACCATATTGCATTGTATTTTGTTCTTTTTCTTTAGGATTCCAATTTGATCATCTTAACAATGTTTTTAGAAATTCAATATTGCTAATTCTTTTGAGGTCCTCGGTTCTTAGGTTGTATGCCAAAAGGATCCGCATCAGTTAGTATCATAGCCTTGCTTTCATAAAATAGGTTATTTATCTTCATGTTTCCACTTTTTGAATTTTAGATTTAAAAAAATTTATCCTTTGTTTGTTTTCTGCTTTCTTAAGTAACAAATCATAACAAAAAGAAATAAATTTGATCCTTCAAGTCTTGTTATTTCATTCATTTTTGTGGCCATTTTTTTCGTCTTTTGATTTTATTTCTTATTTTTCTTTAAATTTTCTATATTTTTCTTTTTATTTATTTTTTGTGTTCAACTAATCTTTGTTCTTCAAAAAAACAATAGAGCTACTAAGGTTCATAGTTTCAAAACAAGAAGGTATTAATTAGGGTAGCAACTTTAAACAATTATAACTTTTAATTCGTGCATCGAAATGACTATTATAATATATCAAATCGAAGCTCGTTTCGATTCTAAAAAAAAGAAGAAGCAATAGTTTAGTTCTATACGGTTTTGAACACAAATTCTATCGTCTAAATTACTTATCGACATCTTAAACATTTGTGGCACCATATTGCATTGTATTTTGTTCTTTTTCTTTAGGATTCCAATTTGATCATCTTAACAATGTTTTTAGAAATTCAATATTGCTAATTCTTTTGAGGTCCTCGGTTCTTAGGTTGTATGCCAAAAGGATCCGCATCAGTTAGTATCATAGCCTTGCTTTCATAAAATAGGTTATTTATCTTCATGTTTCCACTTTTTGAATTTTAGATTTAAAAACATTTATCCTTTGTTTGTTTTCTGCTTTCTTAAGTAACAAATCATAAAAAAAAAAAAATTTGATCCTTCAAGTCTTGTTATTTCATTCATTTTTGTGGCCATTTTTTTCGTCTTTTGATTTTATTTCTTATTTTTCTTTAAATTTTCTATATTTTTCTTTTTATTTATTTTTTGTGTTCAACTAATCTTTGTTCTTCAAAAAAACAATAGAGCTACTAAGGTTCATAGTTTCAAAAAAAGAAGGTATTAATTAGGGTAGCAACTTTAAACAATTATAACTTTTAATTCGTGCATCGAAATGACTATTATAATATATCAAATCGAAGCTCGTTTCGATTCTAAAAAAAAGAAGAAGCAATAGTTTAGTTCTATACGGTTTTGAACACAAATTCTATCGTCTAAATTACTTATCGACATCTTAAACATTTGTGGCACCATATTGCATTGTATTTTGTTCTTTTTCTTTAGGATTCCAATTTGATCATCTTAACAATGTTTTTAGAAATTCAATATTGCTAATTCTTTTGAGGTCCTCGGTTCTTAGGTTGTATGCCAAAAGGATCCGCATCAGTTAGTATCATAGCCTTGCTTTCATAAAATAGGTTATTTATCTTCATGTTTCCACTTTTTGAATTTTAGATTTAAAAAAATTTATCCTTTGTTTGTTTTCTGCTTTCTTAAGTAACAAATCATAAAAAAAGATATAAATTTGATCCTTCAAGTCTTGTTATTTCATTCATTTTTGTGGCCATTTTTTTCGTCTTTTGATTTTATTTCTTATTTTTCTTTAAATTTTCTATATTTTTCTTTTTATTTATTTTTTGTGTTCAACTAATCTTTGTTCTTCAAAAAAAAATAGAGCTACTAAGGTTCATAGTTTCAAAAAAAGAAGGTATTAATTAGGGTAGCAACTTTAAACAATTATAATTTTTAATTCGTGCATCGAAATGACTATTATAATATATCAAATCGAAGCTCGTTTCGATTCTAAAAAAAGAAGAAGCAATAGTATAGTTCTATACGGTTTTGAACACAAATTCTATCGTCTAAATTACTTATCGATATCTTAAACATTTGTGGCACCATATTGCATTGTATTTTGTTCTTTTTCTTTAGGATTCCAATTTGATCATCTTAACAATGTTTTTAGAAATTCAATATTGCTAATTCTTTTGAGGTCCTCGGTTCTTAGGTTGTATGCCAAAAGGATCCGCATCAGTTAGTATCATAGCTTTGCTTTCATAAAATAGGTTATTTATCTTCATGTTTCCACTTTTTGAATTTTAGATTTAAAAAATTTATCCTTTGTTTGTTTTCTGCTTTCTTAAGTAACAAATCATAACAAAAAGAAATAAATTTGATCCTTCAAGTCTTGTTATTTCATTCATTTTTGTGGCCATTTTTTTCGTCTTTTGATTTTATTTCTTATTTTTCTTTAAATTTTCTATATTTTTCTTTTTATTTATTTTTTGTGTTCAACTAATCTTTGTTCTTCAAAAAAACAATAGAGCTACTAAGGTTCATAGTTTCAAAAAAAGAAGGTATTAATTAGGGTAGCAACTTTAAACAATTATAATTTTTAATTCGTGCTTCGAAATGACTATTATAATATATCAAATCGAAGCTCGTTTCGATTCTAAAAAAAAGATGAAGCAATAGTTTAGTTCTCCACGGTTTTGAACACAAATTCTATCGTCTATAATACTTATCGACATCTTAAACATTTGTGGCACCATATTGCATTGTGTTTTGTTATTTTTCTTTAGGATTCCAATTTAATCATCTTAACAATGTTTTTAGAAATTCAATATTGCTAATTCTTTTGAGGTCCTCGGTTCTTAGGTTGTATGCCAAAAGGATCCGCATCAGTTGGTATCATAGCCTTGCTTTCATAAAATAGGTTATTTATCTTCATGTTTCCACTTTTTGAATTTTAGATTTAAAACAATTTATCCTTTGTTTGTTTTCTGCTTTCTTAAGTAACAAATCACAAAAAAAAAAGAAATAAATTTGATCTTTCAAGTCTTGTTATTTCATTCATTTTTGTGGCCATTTTTTTCGTCTTTTGATTTTATTTCTTATTTTTCTTTAAATTTTCTATATTTTTCTTTTTATTTATTTTTTGTGTTCAACTAATCTTTGTTCTTCAAAAAAACAATAGAGCTACTAAGGTTCATAGTTTCAAAAAAAGAAGGTATTAATTAGGGTAGCAACTTTAAACAATTATAATTTTTAATTCGTGCATCGAAATGACTATTATAATATATCAAATCGAAGCTCGTTTCGATTCAAAAAAAAGAAGCAATAGTATAGTTCTATACGGTTTTGAACACAAATTCTATCGTCTAAATTACTTATCGACATCTTAAACATTTGTGGCACCATATTGCATTGTATTTTGTTCTTTTTCTTTAGGATTCCAATTTGATCATCTTAACAATGTTTTTAGAAATTCAATATTGCTAATTCTTTTGAGGTCCTCGGTTCTTAGGTTGTATGCCAAAAGGATCCGCATCGGTTAGTATCATAGCCTTGCTTTCATAAAATAGGTTATTTATCTTCATGTTTCCACTTTTTGAATTTTAGATTTAAAAAATTTATCCTTTGTTTGTTTTCTGCTTTCTTAAGTAACAAATCATAACAAAAAGAAATAAATTTGATCCTTCAAGTCTTGTTATTTCATTCATTTTTGTGGCCATTTTTTTCGTCTTTTGATTTTATTTCTTATTTTTCTTTAAATTTTCTATATTTTTCTTTTTATTTATTTTTTGTGTTCAACTAATCTTTGTTCTTCAAAAAAACAATAGAGCTACTAAGGTTCATAGTTTCAAAAAAAGAAGGTATTAATTAGGGTAGCAACTTTAAACAATTATAATTTTTAATTCGTGCATCGAAATGACTATTATAATATATCAAATCGAAGCTCGTTTCGATTCTAAAAAAAAAGAAGCAATAGTTTAGTTCTATACGGTTTTGAACACAAATTCTATCGTCTAAATTACTTATCGACATCTTAAACATTTGTGGCACCATATTGCATTGTATTTTGTTCTTTTTCTTTAGGATTCCAATTTGATCATCTTAACAATGTTTTTAGAAATTCAATATTGCTAATTCTTTTGAGGTCCTCGGTTCTTAGGTTGTATGCCAAAAGGATCCGCATCAGTTAGTATCATAGCTTTGCTTTCATAAAATAGGTTATTTATCTTCATGTTTCCACTTTTTGAATTTTAGATTTAAAAAATTTATCCTTTGTTTGTTTTCTGCTTTCTTAAGTAACAAATCATAACAAAAAGAAATAAATTTGATCCTTCAAGTCTTGTTATTTCATTCATTTTTGTGGCCATTTTTTTCGTCTTTTGATTTTATTTCTTATTTTTCTTTAAATTTTCTATATTTTTCTTTGTATTTATTTTTTGTGTTCAACTAATCTTTGTTCTTCAAAAAAATAGGAGAGCTACTAAGGTTCATAGTTTAAAAAAAAGAAGGTATTAATTAGGGTAGCAACTTTAAACAATTATAATTTTTAATTCGTGCATCGAAATGACTATTATAATATATCAAATCGAAGCTCGTTTCGATTCTAAAAAAAAGAAGAAGCAATAGTATAGTTCTATACGGTTTTGAACACAAATTCTATCGTCTAAATTACTTATCGACATCTTAAACATTTGTGGCACCATATTGCATTGTATTTTGTTCTTTTTCTTTAGGATTCCAATTTAATCATCTTAACAATGTTTTTAGAAATTCAATATTGCTAATTCTTTTGAGGTCCTCGGTTCTTAGGTTGTATGCCAAAAGGATCCGCATCAGTTAGTATCATAGCTTTGCATTCATAAAATAGGTTATTTATCTTCATGTTTCCACTTTTTGAATTTTAGATTTAAAAAATTTATCCTTTGTTTGTTTTCTGCTTTCTTAAGTAACAAATCATAACAAAAAGAAATAAATTTGATCCTTCAAGTCTTGTTATTTCATTCATTTTTGTGGCCATTTTTTTCGTCTTTTGATTTTATTTCTTATTTTTCTTTAAATTTTCTATATTTTTCTTTTTATTTATTTTTTGTGTTCAACTAATCTTTGTTCTTCAAAAAAACAATAGAGCTACTAAGGTTCATAGTTTCAAAAAAAGAAGGTATTAATTAGGGTAGCAACTTTAAACAATTATAATTTTTAATTCGTGCATCGAAATGACTATTATAATATATCAAATCGAAGCTCGTTTCGATTCTAAAAAAAAGAAGAAGCAATAGTTTAGTTCTCCACGGTTTTGAACACAAATTCTATCGTCTAAATTACTTATCGACATCTTAAACATTTGTGGCACCATATTGCATTGTATTTTGTTCTTTTTCTTTAGGATTCCAATTTGATCATCTTAACAATGTTTTTAGAAATTCAATATTGCTAATTCTTTTGAGGTCCTCGGTTCTTAGGTTGTATGCCAAAAGGATCCGCATCAGTTAGTATCATAGCCTTGCTTTCATAAAATAGGTTATTTATCTTCATGTTTCCACTTTTTGAATTTTAGATTTAAAAAAATTTATCCTTTGTTTGTTTTCTGCTTTCTTAAGTAACAAATCATAACAAAAAGAAATAAATTTGATCCTTCAAGTCTTGTTATTTCATTCATTTTTGTGGCCATTTTTTTCGTCTTTTGATTTTATTTCTTATTTTTCTTTAAATTTTCTATATTTTTCTTTTTATTTATTTTTTGTGTTCAACTAATCTTTGTTCTTCAAAAAAACAATAGAGCTACTAAGGTTCATAGTTTCAAAAAAAGAAGGTATTAATTAGGGTAGCAACTTTAAACAATTATAATTTTTAATTCGTGCATCGAAATGACTAATATAATATATCAAAACGAACCTCGTTTCGATTCTAAAAAAAAAGAAGAAGTAATAGTTTAGTTGTCCACGGTTTTGAACACAAATTCTATCGTCTAAATTACTTATCGACATCTTAAACATTTGTGGCACCATATTGCATTGTATTTTGTTCTTTTTCTTTAGGATTCCAATTTAATCATCTTAACAATGTTTTTAGAAATTCAATATTGCTAATTCTTTTGAGGTCCTCGGTTCTTAGGTTGTATGCCAAAAGGATCCGCATCAGTTAGTATCATAGCTTTGCTTTCATAAAATAGGTTATTTATCTTCATGTTTCCACTTTTTGAATTTTAGATTTAAAAAATTTATCCTTTGTTTGTTTTCTGCTTTCTTAAGTAACAAATCATAACAAAAAGAAATAAATTTGATCCTTCAAGTCTTGTTATTTCATTCATTTTTGTGGCCATTTTTTTCGTCTTTTGATTTTATTTCTTATTTTTCTTTAAATTTTCTATATTTTTCTTTTTATTTATTTTTTGTGTTCAACTAATCTTTGTTCTTCAAAAAAACAATAGAGCTACTAAGGTTCATAGTTTCAAAAAAGAAGGTATTAATTAGGGTAGCAACTTTAAACAATTATAATTTTTAATTCGTGCATCGAAATGACTATTATAATATATCAAATCGAAGCTCGTTTCGATTCTAAAAAAAAAGAAGAAGCAATAGTTTAGTTCTCTATGGTTTTGAACACAAATTCTATCGTCTAAATTACTTATCGACATCTTAAACATTTGTGGCACCATATTGCATTGTATTTTGTTCTTTTTCTTTAGGATTCCAATTTGATCATCTTAACAATGTTTTTAGAAATTCAATATTGCTAATTCTTTTGAGGTCCTCGGTTCTTAGGTTGTATGCCAAAAGGATCCGCATCAGTTAGTATCATAGCCTTGCTTTCATAAAATAGGTTATTTATCTTCATGTTTCCACTTTTTGAATTTTAGATTTAAAAACATTTATCCTTTGTTTGTTTTTTGCTTTCTTAAGTAACAAATCATAAAAAAAAGAAATAAATTTGATCCTTCAAGTCTTGTTATTTCATTCATTTTTGTGGCCATTTTTTTCGTCTTTTGATTTTATTTCTTATTTTTCTTTAAATTTTCTATATTTTTCTTTTTATTTATTTTTTGTGTTCAACTAATCTTTGTTCTTCAAAAAAACAATAGAGCTACTAAGGTTCATAGTTTCAAAAAAAGAAGGTATTACTTAGGGTAGCAACTTTAAACAATTATAATTTTTAATTCGTGCATCGAAATGACTAATATAATATATCAAAACGAACCTCGTTTCGATTCTAAAAAAAAAGAAGAAGTAATAGTTTAGTTCTCCACGGTTTTGAACACAAATTCTATCGTCTATATTACTTATCGACATCTTAAACATTTGTGGCACCATATTGCATTGTATTTTGTTCTTTTTCTTTAGGATTCCAATTTAATCATCTTAACAATGTTTTTAGAAATTCAATATTGCTAATTCTTTTGAGGTCCTCGGTTCTTAGGTTGTATGCCAAAAGGATCCGCATCAGTTAGTATCATAGCTTTGCTTTCATAAAATAGGTTATTTATCTTCATGTTTCCACTTTTTGAATTTTTGATTTAAAAAATTTATCCTTTGTTTGTTTTCTGCTTTCTTAAGTAACAAATCATAACAAAAAGAAATAAATTTGATCCTTCAAGTCTTGTTATTTCATTCATTTTTATGGCCATTTTTTTCGTCTTTTGATTTTATTTCTTATTTTTCTTTAAATTTTCTATATTTTTCTTTTTATTTTTTTTTTGTGTTCAACTAATCTTTGTTCTTCAAAAAAACAATAGAGCTACTAAGGTTCATAGTTTCAAAAAAAGAAGGTATTAATTAGGGTAGCAAATTTAAACAATTATAATTTTTAATTCGGTCATCGAAATGACTATTATAATATATCAAAACGAACCTCGTTTCAATTCTAAAAAAAAAGAAGCAATAGTTTAGTTCTCCACGGTTTTGAACACAAATTCTATCGTCAAACTTACTTATCGAAATATTAAACATTTGTTGCACCATATTGCATTGTATTTTGTTCTTTTTTCTTTAGGATTTTAATTTAATCATCTTAACAATGTTTTTAGAAATTCAAATTTGTTAATTCTTTTGAGGTCCTCGGTTCTTAGGTTGTATGCCAAAAGGATCCACATCAGTTAGTATCATAGCTTTGCTTTCATAAAATAGGTTATTTATCTTCATGTTTCCACTTTTTGAATTTTAGATTTAAAAAATTTATCCTTTGTTTGTTTTCTGCTTTCTTAAGTAACAAATCATAACAAAAATAAATAAATTTGATCCTTCAAGTCTTGTTATTTCATTCATTTTTGTGGCCATTTTTTTCGTCTTTTGATTTTATTTCTTATTTTTCTTTAAATTTTCTATATTTTTCTTTTTATTTATTTTTTGTGTTCAACTAATCTTTGTTCTTCAAAAAAACAATAGAGCTACTAAGGTTCATAGTTTCAAAAAAAGAAGGTATTAATTAGGGTAGCAACTTTAAACAATTATAATTTTTAATTCGTGCATCGAAATGACTATTATAATATATCAAAACGAACCTCGTTTCAATTCTAAAAAAAAAAGCAATAGTTTAGTTCTCCACGGTTTTGAACACAAATTCTATCGTCTAAATTACTTATCGACATCTTAAACATTTGTGGCACCATATTGCATTGTATTTTGTTCTTTTTCTTTAGGATTCCAATTTGATCATCTTAACAATGTTTTTAGAAATTCAATATTGCTAATTCTTTTGAGGTCCTCGGTTCTTAGGTTGTATGCCAAAAGGATCCGCATCAGTTAGTATCATAGCTTTGCTTTCATAAAATAGGTTATTTATCTTCATGTTTCCACTTTTTGAATTTTAGATTTAAAAAAATTTATCCTTTGTTTGTTTTCTGCTTTCTTAAGTAACAAATCATAACAAAAAGAAATAAATTTGATCCTTCAAGTCTTGTTATTTCATTCATTTTTGTGGCCATTTTTTTCGTCTTTTGATTTTATTTCTTATTTTTCTTTAAATTTTCTATATTTTTCTTTTTATTTATTTTTTGTGTTCAACTAATCTTTGTTCTTCAAAAAAACAATAGAGCTACTAAGGTTCATAGTTTCAAAAAAAGAAGGTATTAATTAGGGTAGCAAATTTAAACAATTATAATTTTTAATTCGGTCATCGAAATGACTATTATAATATATCAAAACGAACCTCGTTTCAATTCTAAAAAAAAAGAAGCAATAGTTTAGTTCTCCACGGTTTTGAACACAAATTCTATCGTCAAAATTACTTATCGACATATTAAACATTTGTGGCACCATATTGCATTGTATTTTGTTCTTTTTTCTTTAGGATTTTAATTTAATCATATTAACGATGTTTTTAGAAATTCAAATTTGTTAATTCTTTTGAGGTCCTCGGTTCTTAGGTTGTATGCCAAAAGGATCCACATCAGTTAGTATCATAGCTTTGCTTTCATAAAATAGGTTATTTATCTTCATGTTTCCACTTTTTGAATTTTAGATTTAAAAAATTTATCCTTTGTTTGTTTTCTGCTTTCTTAAGTAACAAATCATAACAAAAAGAAATAAATTTGATCCTTCAAGTCTTGTTATTTCATTCATTTTTGTGGCCATTTTTTTCGTCTTTTGATTTTATTTCTTATTTTTCTTTAAATTTTCTATATTTTTCTTTTTATTTATTTTTTGTGTTCAACTAATCTTTGTTCTTCAAAAAAACAATAGAGCTACTAAGGTTCATAGTTTCAAAAAAAGAAGGTATTAATTAGGGTAGCAACTTTAAACAATTATAATTTTTAATTCGGTCATCGAAATGACTATTATAATATATCAAAACGAACCTCGTTTCAATTCTAAAAAAAAGAAGAAGCAATAGTTTAGTTCTCCACGGTTTTGAACACAAATTCTATCGTCTAAATTACTTATCGACATCTTAAACATTTGTGGCACCATATTGCATTGTATTTTGTTCTTTTTCTTTAGGATTCCAATTTAATCATCTTAACAATGTTTTTAGAAATTCAATATTGCTAATTCTTTTGAGGTCCTCGGTTCTTAGGTTGTATGCCAAAAGGATCCACATCAGTTAGTATCATAGCTTTGCTTTCATAAAATAGGTTATTTATCTTCATGTTTCCACTTTTTGAATTTTAGATTTAAAAAATTTATCCTTTGTTTGTTTTCTGCTTTCTTAAGTAACAAATCATAACAAAAAGAAATAAATTTGATCCTTCAAGTCTTGTTATTTCATTCATTTTTGTGGCCATTTTTTTCGTCTTTTGATTTTATTTCTTATTTTTCTTTAAATTTTCTATATTTTTCTTTTTATTTATTTTTTGTGTTCAACTAATCTTTGTTCTTCAAAAAAACAATAGAGCTACTAAGGTTCATAGTTTCAAAAAAAGAAGGTATTACTTAGGGTAGCAACTTTAAACAATTATAATTTTTAATTCGTGCATCGAAATGACTAATATAATATATCAAAACGAACCTCGTTTCGATTCTAAAAAGAAGAAGAAGTAATAGTTTAGTTCTCCACGGTTTTGAACACAAATTCTATCGTCTAAATTACTTATCGACATCTTAAACATTTGTGGCACCATATTGCATTGTATTTTGTTCTTTTTCTTTAGGATTCCAATTTGATCATCTTAACAATGTTTTTAGAAATTCAATATTGCTAATTCTTTTGAGGTCCTCGGTTCTTAGGTTGTATGCCAAAAGGATCCGCATCAGTTCGTATCATAGCTTTGCTTTCATAAAATAGGTTATTTATCTTCATGTTTCCACTTTTTGAATTTTAGATTTAAAAAATTTATCCTTTGTTTGTTTTCTGCTTTCTTAAGTAACAAATCATAAAAAAAAGAAATAAATTTGATCCTTCAAGTCTTGTTATTTCATTCATTTTTGTGGCCATTTTTTTCGTCTTTTGATTTTATTTCTTATTTTTCTTTAAATTTTCTATATTTTTCTTTTTATTTATTTTTTGTGTTCAACTAATCTTTGTTCTTCAAAAAAACAATAGAGCTACTAAGGTTCATAGTTTCAAAAAAGAAGGTATTAATTAGGGTAGCAACTTTAAACAATTATAATTTTTAATTCGGGCATCGAAATGACTATTATAATATATCAAAACGAACCTCGTTTCAATTCTAAAAAAAAAAGCAATAGTTTAGTTCTCCACGGTTTTGAACACAAATTCTATCGTCTAAATTACTTATCGACATCTTAAACATTTGTGGCACCATATTGCATTGTATTTTGTTCTTTTTCTTTAGGATTCCAATTTAATCATCTTAACAATGTTTTTAGAAATTCAATATTGCTAATTCTTTTGAGGTCCTCGGTTCTTAGGTTGTATGCCAAAAGGATCCGCATCAGTTAGTATCATAGCTTTGCTTTCATAAAATAGGTTATTTATCTTCATGTTTCCACTTTTTGAATTTTAGATTTAAAAAATTTATCCTTTGTTTGTTTTCTGCTTTCTTAAGTAACAAATCATAACAAAAAGAAATAAATTTGATCCTTCAAGTCTTGTTATTTCATTCATTTTTGTGGCCATTTTTTTCGTCTTTTGATTTTATTTCTTATTTTTCTTTAAATTTTCTATATTTTTCTTTTTATTTATTTTTTGTGTTCAACTAATCTTTGTTCTTCAAAAAAAAATAGAGCTACTAAGGTTCATAGTTTCAAAAAAAGAAGGTATTACTTAGGGTAGCAACTTTAAACAATTATAATTTTTAATTCGTGCATCGAAATGACTAATATAATATATCAAAACGAACCTCGTTTCGATTCTAAAAAAAAGAAGAAGTAATAGTTTAGTTCTCCACGGTTTTGAACACAAATTCTATCGTCTATATTACTTATCGACATATTAAACATTTGTGGCACCATATTGCATTGTATTTTGTTCTTTTTCTTTAGGATTCCAATTTAATCATCTTAACAATGTTTTTAGAAATTCAATATTGCTAATTCTTTTGAGGTCCTCGGTTCTTAGGTTGTATGCCAAAAGGATCCGCATCAGTTAGTATCATAGCTTTGCTTTCATAAAATAGGTTATTTATCTTCATGTTTCCACTTTTTGAATTTTAGATTTAAAAAATTTATCCTTTGTTTGTTTTCTGCTTTCTTAAGTAACAAATCATAACAAAAAGAAATAAATTTGATCCTTCAAGTCTTGTTATTTCATTCATTTTTGTGGCCATTTTTTTCGTCTTTTGATTTTATTTCTTATTTTTCTTTAAATTTTCTATATTTTTCTTTTTATTTATTTTTTGTGTTCAACTAATCTTTGTTCTTCAAAAAAACAATAGAGCTACTAAGGTTCATAGTTTCAAAAAAAGAAGGTATTACTTAGGGTAGCAACTTTAAACAATTATAATTTTTAATTCGTTCATCTAAATGACTATTATAATATATCAAAACGAAGCTCGTTTTGATTCTAAAAAATAGAAGAAGCAATAGTTTACTTCTCCAAGGTTTTGAACACAAATTCTATCGTCTTTATTACTTATCGACATATTAAACATTTGTGGCACCATATTGCATTGTATTTTGTTCTTTTTCTTTAGGATTCCAATTTAATCATCTTAACAATGTTTTTAGAAATTCAATAATGCTAATTCTTTTGAGGTCCTCGGTTCTTAGGTTGTATGCCAAAAGGATCCACATCAATTTGTATCATAGCTTTGCTTTCATAAAATAGGTTATTTATCTTCATGTTTCCACTTTTTGAATTTTAGATTTAAAAAATATTATCCTTTGTTTGTTTTCTGCTTTCTTAAGTAACAAATCATAAAAAAAAAGAAATAAATTTGATCCTTCAAGTCTTGTTATTTCATTCATTTTTGTGGCCATTTTTTTCGTCTTTTGATTTTATTTCTTATTTTTCTTTAAATTTTCTATATTTTTCTTTTTATTTATTTTTTGTGTTCAACTAATCTTTGTTCTTCAAAAAAAAATAGAGCTACTAAGGTTCATAGTTTCAAAAAAAGAAGGTATTACTTAGGGTAGCAACTTTAAACAATTATAATTTTTAATTCGTGCATCGAAATGACTAATATAATATATCAAAACGAACCTCGTTTCGATTCTAAAAAAAAGAAGAAGTAATAGTTTAGTTCTCCACGGTTTTGAACACAAATTCTATCGTCTATATTACTTATCGACATCTTAAACATTTGTGGCACCATATTGCATTGTATTTTGTTCTTTTTCTTTAGGATTCCAATTTAATCATCTTAACAATGTTTTTAGAAATTCAATATTGCTAATTCTTTTGAGGTCCTCGGTTCTTAGGTTGTATGCCAAAAGGATCCGCATCAGTTGGTATCATAGCCTTGCTTTCATAAAATAGGTTATTTATCTTCATGTTTCCACTTTTTGAATTTTAGATTTAAAAACATTTATCCTTTGTTTGTTTTGTGCTTTCTTAAGTAACAAATCATAACAAAAAGAAATAAATTTGATCCTTCAAGTCTTGTTATTTCATTCATTTTTGTGGCCATTTTTTTCGTCTTTTGATTTTATTTCTTATTTTTCTTTAAATTTTCTATATTTTTCTTTTTATTTATTTTTTGTGTTCAACTAATCTTTGTTCTTGAAAAAAACAATAGAGCTACTAAGGTTCATAGTTTCAAAAAAAGAAGGTATTACTTAGGGTAGCAACTTTAAACAATTATAATTTTTAATTCGTGCATCGAAATGACTAATATAATATATCAAAACGAACCTCGTTTCGATTCTAAAAAAGAGAAGAAGTAATAGTTTAGTTCTCCACGGTTTGGAACACAAATTCTATCGTCTATATTACTTATCGACATATTAAACATTTGTGGCACCATATTGCATTGTATTTTGTTCTTTTTCTTTAGGATTCCAATTTAATCATCTTAACAATGTTTTTAGAAATTCAATATTGTTAATTCTTTTGAGGTCCTCGGTTCTTAGGTTGTATGCCAAAAGGATCCGCATCAGTTAGTATCATAGCTTTGCTTTCATAAAATAGGTTATTTATCTTCATGTTTCCACTTTTTGAATTTTAGATTTAAAAAATTTATCCTTTGTTTGTTTTCTGCTTTCTTAAGTAACAAATCATAACAAAAAGAAATAAATTTGATCCTTCAAGTCTTGTTATTTCATTCATTTTTGTGGCCATTTTTTTCGTCTTTTGATTTTATTTCTTATTTTTCTTTAAATTTTCTATATTTTTCTTTTTATTTATTTTTTGTGTTCAACTAATCTTTGTTCTTCAAAAAAACAATAGAGCTACTAAGGTTCATAGTTTCAAAAAAAGAAGGTATTACTTAGGGTAGCAACTTTAAACAATTATAATTTTTAATTCGTGCATCGAAATGACTATTATAATATTTCAAAACGAAGCTCGTTTCGATTCTAAAAAAAAAGAAGAAGTAATAGTTTAGTTGTCCACGGTTTTGAACACAAATTCTATCGTCTAAATTACTTATCGACATCTTAAACATTTGTGGCACCATATTGCATTGTATTTTGTTCTTTTTCTTTAGGATTCCAATTTAATCATCTTAACAATGTTTTTAGAAATTCAATATTGCTAATTCTTTTGAGGTCCTCGGTTCTTAGGTTGTATGCCAAAAGGATCCGCATCAGTTAGTATCATAGCTTTGCTTTCATAAAATAGGTTATTTATCTTCATGTTTCCACTTTTTGAATTTTAGATTTAAAAAATTTATCCTTTGTTTGTTTTCTGCTTTCTTAAGTAACAAATCATAACAAAAATAAATAAATTTGATCCTTCAAGTCTTGTTATTTCATTCATTTTTGTGGCCATTTTTTTCGTCTTTTGATTTTATTTCTTATTTTTCTTTAAATTTTCTATATTTTTCTTTTTATTTATTTTTTGTGTTCAACTAATCTTTGTTCTTCAAAAAAACAATAGAGCTACTAAGGTTCATAGTTTCAAAAAAAGAAGGTATTAATTAGGGTAGCAAATTTAAACAATTATAATTTTTAATTCGGTCATCGAAATAACTATTATAATATATCAAAACGAACCTCGTTTCTATTCTAAAAAAAAAAGAAGCAATAGTTTAGTTCTCCACGGTTTTGAACACAAATTCTATGGTCTAAATTACTTATCGACATCTTAAACATTTGTGGCCTCATATTGCGTTGTTTTTTGTTCTTTTTCTTTAGGATTACAATTTGATAATCTAAACAATGTTTTTTAGAAATTCAATATTGCTAATTCTTTTGAGGTCCTCGGTTTTTAGGTTGTATGCCAAAAGGATCCGCATCAGTTAGTATCATAGCTTTGCTTTCATAAAATAGGTTATTTATCTTCATGTTTCCACTTTTTGAATTTTTGATTTAAAAAATTTATCCTTTGTTTGTTTTCTGCTTTCTTAAGTAACAAATCATAACAAAAAGAAATAAATTTGATCCTTCAAGTCTTGTTATTTCATTCATTTTTGTGGCCATTTTTTTCGTCTTTTGATTTTATTTCTTATTTTTCTTTAAATTTTCTATATTTTTCTTTTTATTTATTTTTTGTGTTCAACTAATCTTTGTTCTTCAAAAAAAAATAGAGCTACTAAGGTTCATAGTTTCAAAAAAAGAAGGTATTAATTAGGGTAGCAACTTTAAACAATTATAATTTTTAATTCGTGCATCGAAATGACTATTATAATATATCAAATCGAAGCTCGTTTCGATACTAAAAAAAAGAAGAAGCAATAGTATAGTTATATACGGTTTTGAACACAAATTCTATCGTCTAAATTACTTATCGACATCTTAAACATTTGTGGCACCATATTGCATTGGATTTTGTTCTTTTTCTTTAGGATTCCAATTTGATCATCTTAACAATGTTTTTAGAAATTCAATATTGCTAATTCTTTTGAGGTCCTCGGTTCTTA
Organism: Hippophae gyantsensis; assembly: GCA_030763125.1. Classification (NCBI taxonomy): domain Eukaryota; kingdom Viridiplantae; phylum Streptophyta; class Magnoliopsida; order Rosales; family Elaeagnaceae; genus Hippophae; species Hippophae gyantsensis. The sequence goes on along the minus strand of CM061028.1, from coordinate 46,341,360 downwards.
GGTTGTATGCCAAAAGGATCCGCATCAGTTAGTATCATAGCCTTGCTTTCATAAAATAGGTTATTTATCTTCATGTTTCCACTTTTTGAATTTTAGATTTAAAAAATTTATCCTTTGTTTGTTTTCTGCTTTCTTAAGTAACAAATCATAACAAAAAGAAATAAATTTGATCCTTCAAGTCTTGTTATTTCATTCATTTTTGTGGCCATTTTTTTCGTCTTTTGATTTTATTTCTTATTTTTCTTTAAATTTTCTATATTTTTCTTTTTATTTATTTTTTGTGTTCAACTAATCTTTGTTCTTCAAAAAAACAATAGAGCTACTAAGGTTCATAGTTTCAAAAAAAGAAGGTATTAATTAGGGTAGCAACTTTAAACAATTATAATTTTTAATTCGTGCATCGAAATGACTATTATAATATATCAAATCGAAGCTCGTTTCGATTCTAAAAAAAGAAGAAGCAATAGTATAGTTCTATACGGTTTTGAACACAAATTCTATCGTCTAAATTACTTATCGACATCTTAAACATTTGTGGCACCATATTGCATTGTATTTTGTTCTTTTTCTTTAGGATTCCAATTTGATCATCTTAACAATGTTTTTAGAAATTCAATATTGCTAATTCTTTTGAGGTCCTCGGTTCTTAGGTTGTATGCCAAAAGGATCCGCATCAGTTGGTATCATAGCCTTGCTTTCATAAAATAGGTTATTTATCTTCGTATATCTACTTTTTGAATTTTAGATTTAAAAAAATTTATCCTTTGTTTGTTTTCTGCTTTCTTAAGTAACAAATCATAAAAAAAGAAATAAATTTGATCCTTCAAGTCTTGTTATTTCATTCATTTTTGTGGCCATTTTTTTCGTCTTTTGATTTTATTTCTTATTTTTCTTTAAATTTTCTATATTTTTCTTTTTATTTATTTTTTGTGTTCAACTAATCTTTGTTCTTCAAAAAAACAATAGAGCTACTAAGGTTCATAGTTTCAAAAAAAGAAGGTATTAATTAGGGTAGCAACTTTAAACAATTATAACTTTTAATTCGTGCATCGAAATGACTAATATAATATATCCAAACGAACCTCGTTTCGATTCTAAAAAGAAGAAGAAGTAATAGTTTAGTTCTCCACGGTTTTCAAAACAAATTCTATCGTCTAAATTACTTATCGACATCTTAAACATTTGTGGCACCATATTGTATTGTATTTTGTTCTTTTTCTTTAGGATTCCATTTTGATCATCTTAACAATGTTTTTAGAAATTCAATATTGCTAATTCTTTTGAGGTCCTCGGTTCTTAGGTTGTATGCCAAAAGGATCCGCATCAGTTGGTATCATAGCCTTGCTTTCATAAAATAGGTTATTTATCTTCGTATATCTACTTTTTGAATTTTAGATTTAAAAAAATTTATCCTTTGTTTGTTTTCTGCTTTCTTAAGTAACAAATCATAACAAAAAGAAATAAATTTGATCCTTCAAGTCTTGTTATTTCATTCATTTTTGTGGCCATTTTTTTCGTCTTTTGATTTTATTTCTTATTTTTCTTTAAATTTTCTATATTTTTCTTTTTATTTATTTTTTGTGTTCAACTAATCTTTGTTCTTCAAAAAAACAATAGAGCTACTAAGGTTCATAGTTTCAAAAAAAGAAGGTATTAATTAGGGTAGCAACTTTAAACAATTATAATTTTTAATTCGTGTATCGAAATGACTATTATAATATATCAAAATGAAGCTCGTTTGGATTCTAAAAAAAAAAGCAATAGTTTAGTTCTCCACGGTTTTGAACACAAATTCTATCGTCTAAATTACTTATCGACATCTTAAACATTTGTGGCCCCATATTGCGTTGTTTTTTGTTCTTTTTCTTTAGGATTCCAATTTGATCATCTGAACAATGTTTTTAGAAATTCAATATTGCTAATTCTTTTTAGGTCCTCGGTTCTTTGGTTGTATGCCAAAAGGATCCGCATCGGTTGGTATCATAGCCTTGCTTTCATAAAATAGGTTATTTATCTTCATGTTTATACTTTTTGAATTTTAGATTTAAAAAATTTATCCTTTGTTTGTTTTCTGCTTTCTTAAGTAACAAATCATAACAAAAAGAAATAAATTTGATCCTTCAAGTCTTGTTATTTCATTCATTTTTGTGGCCATTTTTTTCGTCTTTTGATTTTATTTCTTATTTTTCTTTAAATTTTCTATATTTTTCTTTTTATTTATTTTTTGTGTTCAACTAATCTTTGTTCTTCAAAAAAAAATAGAGCTACTAAGGTTCATAGTTTCAAAAAAAGAAGGTATTAATTAGGGTAGCAACTTTAAACAATTATAATTTTTAATTCGTGCATCGAAATGACTATTATAATATATCAAATCGAAGCTCGTTTCGATTCTAAAAAAAAGAAGAAGCAATAGTATAGTTCTATACGGTTTTGAACACAAATTCTATCGTCTAAATTACTTATCGACATCTTAAACATTTGTGGCACCATATTGCATTGTATTTTGTTCTTTTTCTTTAGGATTCCAATTTGATCATCTTAACAATGTTTTTAGAAATTCAATATTGCTAATTCTTTTGAGGTCCTCGGTTCTTAGGTTGTATGCCAAAAGGATCCGCATCAGTTGGTATCATAGCCTTGCTTTCATAAAATAGGTTATTTATCTTCGTATATCTACTTTTTGAATTTTAGATTTAAAAAATTTATCCTTTGTTTGTTTTCTGCTTTCTTAAGTAACAAATCATAAAAAAAAGAAATAAATTTGATCCTTCAAGTCTTGTTATTTCATTCATTTTTGTGGCCATTTTTTTCGTCTTTTGATTTTATTTCTTATTTTTCTTTAAATTTTCTATATTTTTCTTTTTATTTATTTTTTGTGTTCAACTAATCTTTGTTCTTCAAAAAAACAATAGAGCTACTAAGGTTTATAGTTTCAAAAAAAGAAGGTATTAATTAGGGTAGCAACTTTAAACAATTATAACTTTTAATTCGTGCATCGAAATGACTATTATAATATATCAAATCGAAGCTCGTTTCGATTCTAAAAAAAGCAATAGTTTAGTTATCCATGGTTTTGAACACAAATTCTATCGTCTAAATTACTTATCGACATCTTAAACATTTGTGGCACCATATTGCATTGTATTTTGTTCTTTTTCTTTAGGATTCCAATTTGATCATCTTAACAATGTTTTTAGAAATTCAATATTACTAATTCTTTTGAGGTCCTCGGTTCTTAGGTTGTATGCCAAAAGGATCCGCATCAGTTGGTATCATAGCCTTGCTTTCATAAAATAGGTTATTTATTATATCTACTTTTTGAATTTTAGATTTAAAAAAGTTTATGCTTTGTTTGTTTTCTGCTTTCTTAAGTAACAAATCATAACAAAAGGAAATAAATTTGATCCTTCGAGTCTAGTTATTTCATTCATTTTTGTGGCCTTTTTTTTTCTTGTTTTGATTTTATTTCTTATTTTTCTTTAAATTTTTTATATTTTTCTTTTTATTTATTTTTTGTGTTCAACTAATATTTGTTCTTCAAAAAAAAAACAATAGAGCTACTAAGGTTCATAGTTTCAAAAAAAGAAGGTATTAATTAGGGTAGCAACTTTAAACAATTATAATTTTTAATTCGTGCATCGAAATGACTATTATAATATATCAAATCGAAGCTCGTTTTGATTCTAAAAAAAAGAAGAAGCAATAGTATAGTTCTATACGGTTTTGACCACAAATTCTATCGTCTAAATTACTTATCGACATCTTAAACATTTGTGGCACCATATTGCATTGTATTTTGTTCTTTTTCTTTAGGATTCCAATTTGATCTTCTTAACAATGTTTTTAGAAATTCAATATTGCTAATTCTTTTGAGGTCCTCGGTTCTTAGGTTGTATGCCAAAAGGATCCGAATCAATTGGTATCATAGCCTTGCTTTCATAAAATAGGTTATTTATCTTCGTATATCTACTTTTTGAATTTTATATTTAAAACAATTTATCCTTTGTTTGTTTTCTGCTTTCTTAAGTAACAAATCATAAAAAAAAGAAATAAATTTGATCCTTCAAGTCTTGTTATTTCATTCATTTTTGTGGCCATTTTTTTCGTCTTTTGATTTTATTTCTTATTTTTCTTTAAATTTTCTATATTTTTCTTTTTATTTATTTTTTGTGTTCAACTAATCTTTGTTCTTCAAAAAAACAATAGAGCTACTAAGGTTCATAGTTTCAAAAAAAGAAGGTATTACTTAGGGTAGCAACTTTAAACAATTATAATTTTTAATTCGTGCATCGAAATGACTAATATAATATATCAAAACGAACCTCGTTTCGATTCTAAAAAAAAGAAGAAGTAATAGTTTAGTTCTCCACGGTTTTGAACACAAATTCTATCGTCTATATTACTTATCGACATCTTAAACATTTGTGGCACCATATTGCATTGTATTTTGTTCTTTTTCTTTAGGATTCCAATTTGATCATCTTAACAATGTTTTTAGAAATTCAATATTGCTAATTCTTTTGAGGTCCTCGGTTCTTAGGTTGTATGCCAAAAGGATCCGAATCAATTGGTATCATAGCCTTGCTTTCATAAAATAGGTTATTTATCTTCGTATATCTACTTTTTGAATTTTAGATTTAAAAACATTTATCCTTTGTTTGTTTTCTGTTTTCTTAAGTAACAAATCATAACAAAAAGAAATAAATTTGATCCTTCAAGTCTTGTTATTTCATTCATTTTTGTGGCCATTTTTTTCGTCTTTTGATTTTATTTCTTATTTTTCTTTAAGTTTTCTATATTTTTCCTTTTATTTATTTTTTGTGTTCAACTAATATTTGTTCTTCAGAAAAACAAAAGAGCTACTAAGGTTCATAGTTTAAAAAAAAAGGTATTAATTAGGGTAGCAACTTTAAACAATTATAATTTTTAATTCGTGCATCGAAATGACTATTATAATATATCAAATCGAAGCTCGTTTCGATTCTAAAAAAAGAAGAAGCAATAGTATAGTTCTATACGGTTTTGAACACAAATTCTATCGTCTAAATTACTTATCGACATCTTAAACATTTGTGGCACCATATTGCATTGTATTTTGTTCTTTTTCTTTAGGATTCCAATTTGATCATCTTAACAATGTTTTTAGAAATTCAATATTGCTAATTCTTTTGAGGTCCTCGGTTCTTAGGTTGTATGCCAAAAGGATCCGCATCAGTTGGTATCATAGCCTTGCTTTCATAAAATAGGTTATTTATCTTCGTATATCTACTTTTTGAATTTTAGATTTAAAAACATTTATCCTTTGTTTGTTTTCTGTTTTCTTAAGTAACAAATCATAAAAAAAAGAAATAAATTTGATCCTTCAAGTCTTGTTATTTCATTCATTTTTGTGGCCATTTTTTTCGTCTTTTGATTTTATTTCTTATTTTTCTTTAAATTTTCTATATTTTTCTTTTTATTTATTTTTTGTGTTCAACTAATCTTTGTTCTTCAAAAAAAAAAACAATAGAGCTACTAAGGTTCATAGTTTCAAAAAAAGAAGGTATTACTTAGGGTAGCAACTTTAAACAATTATAATTTTTAATTCGTGCATCGAAATGACTATTATTATATATCAAAACGAACCTCGTTTCGATTCTAAAAAAAAGAAGAAGCAATAGTTTAGTTCTCCACAGTTTTGAACACAAATTCTATCGTCTAAATTACTTATCGACATCTTAAACATTTGTGGCACCATATTGCATTGTATTTTGTTCTTTTTCTTTAGGATTCCAATTTGATCTTCTTAACAATGTTTTTAGAAATTCAATATTGCTAATTCTTTTGAGGTCCTCGGTTCTTAGGTTGTATGCCAAAAGGATCCGAATCAATTGGTATCATAGCCTTGCTTTCATAAAATAGGTTATTTATCTTCGTATATCTACTTTTTGAATTTTAGATTTAAAAACATTTATCCTTTGTTTGTTTTCTGTTTTCTTAAGTAACAAATCATAACAAAAAGAAATAAATTTGATCCTTCAAGTCTTGTTATTTCATTCATTTTTGTGGCCATTTTTTTCGTCTTTTGATTTTATTTCTTATTTTTCTTTAAATTTTCTATATTTTTCTTTTTATTTATTTTTTGTGTTCAACTAATCTTTGTTCTTCAAAAAAACAATAGAGCTACTAAGGTTCATAGTTTCAAAAAAAGAAGGTATTAATTAGGGTAGCAACTTTAAACAATTATAACTTTTAATTCGTGCATCGAAATGACTATTATAATATATCAAATCGAAGCTCGTTTCGATTCTAAAAAAAAGAAGAAGCAATAGTATAGTTCTATACGGTTTTGAACACAAATTCTATCGTCTAAATTACTTATCGACATCTTAAACATTTGTGGCACCATATTGCATTGTATTTTGTTCTTTTTCTTTAGGATTCCAATTTGATCATCTTAACAATGTTTTTAGAAATTCAATATTGCTAATTCTTTTGAGGTCCTCGGTTCTTAGGTTGTATGCCAAAAGGATCCGCATCAGTTGGTATCATAGCCTTGCTTTCATAAAATAGGTTATTTATCTTCGTATATCTACTTTTTGGATTTTATATTTAAAAAAAATTATCCTTTGATTGTTTTCTGCTTTCTTAAGTAACAAATCATAAAAAAAGAAATAAATTTGATCCTTCAAGTCTTGTTATTTCATTCATTTTTGTGGCCATTTTTTTCGTCTTTTGATTTTATTTCTTATTTTTCTTTAAATTTTCTATATTTTTCTTTTTATTTATTTTTTGTGTTCAACTAATCTTTGTTCTTCAAAAAAACAATAGAGCTACTAAGGTTCATAGTTTCAAAAAAAGAAGGTATTAATTAGGGTAGCAACTTTAAACAATTATAATTTTTAATTCGTGCATCGAAATGACTATTATTATATATCAAAACAACCTCGTTTCGATTCTAAAAGAAAGAAGAAGTAATAGTTTAGTTCTCCACGGTTTTGAACACAAATTCTATCGTCTATAATACTTATCGACATCTTAAACATTTATGGCACCATATTGCATTGTATTTTGAATAAAAAAATAAAAACAATATATAAATAACCAAGTAAAAATAAAAATAATTAAAACTTTTTAGGCTTTACTTTCTTTTCATTTCATAATCAAAATATCAAGGGCAAGTTAATTCAACATCCCAACGGTTCACAATTTATTGTTTAAACCAATTAGACATCACAAATTCATGTCCTATTACAAAAACATATCAACTTTGACTTAACCAATCATAGTGTTAGGAATTTAAATTTTCTTTGACTCTAATCCTCATAAGATATTGATGCGGACCCTCTAGGCGAGTAACCCTAGGAACCCACAAACTCAAAAGAATAGGAATGATTGAATTTCTAAGAACATGTTGAAGATGATAAAACTAGAACCCTAAGGAAACAAAGTCCTTAAAACCCCAATCTTGAGACGCCACAAAGGATGATCAATCCTTTTGATAAGTCGAATTCAAGAATTCAATCAAGAACACAAGAAGGCAAAGAAAAACTTTCTGAAATATACTTTTCATCAATGATATTCGTTTTCCTAAATGACAAGGCTACTACAGTTTTTATACAACCCTTAAGACAAAAACACCAAATCAAACCAAAGATAAATGCTAGGCACAATTCAACCTTAATGGGTCTATTTAGTTATGGGTTGGACCTAATCCATCATTAAAGAATAAAAGACTAAAATACTTATGATAAATAAAACATAAAATAAAACCCATAATTAACTAAAATAAAAGTTTCTAAACATAAAAGGCCCATGATTATCTAAAACAAAAAAAAATTGCTTCTTAAATTGTTCCTTGCATCCAATTTGTATTGAAATGTATCCCTTCCATAAGATCCTAAGAACATTTGTAGGATCTTAATAATATTGGTTAGCACTTGGGAGCATCAACTTGATCAGCAACTCAATCTACATTATTCCCCTCCTCTTTGAAAAGATTCTTCCTTGAATCTTAGCTTTGTAAGCAGGTCGATTTGGTATTGTGGATTTAGGTAGGAATCCTATTTGATGTTGTATGTCTCATAAAGGATGTATTTCATGGGTTTAGGAGATATGTCCTCAAATAACTATAATAAAGACAAAAAAATACTTGGTACAGATAAATTAAGATCGTTAGTAGAAAGATAAACATCCTTGTACATAAGTACAAGTATTTCTTGCCTACCTATCATTACATTCTTAGTATCATGTTTTTCAGCCAATGCACTCATTATTTTATTTTTCTCTTCTATTTGCTCACTTTTCTCTCCTTTTTGCTAAGCTTTCTCTCCTTTTTTTCTCACTTTTCTCTACATTTTTACTATTGGCCTCACTTGCTCTCCTTTTATTTTCCTCTTACTCATACTTTTGTTTTTCCTTCATCTTGTACTTTTCTACTATCCTAATTTGGTCCTTATAAGCTTTAATGGGTTTGAGAAGGGCTAATACAACTTTTTGGTTGTTCATTTCAAAAGAATACCGATTTTTATACCCATCATGTGACACCATCCTATTAAACTATCATAATTGTCCAAGAAAAATATGAGCAGTATATATTAGTGCCACATCACAAAGAACCTCATCCTCATAATTGCCAATTGAAAAATAAACCCAAACTTGTTGGTTGACAGTCACTTCTCCATAATCATTCAGCCATTGTAGCTTGTACGATTTGGGATTCTTTTGCCATTTCAAATTCAAATTTTCTACCAACAAAATATTGGCCACATTAGTGCAGCTCCTACTATTAATAAAAAATATACATACCTTATCCTTCACATGGCATCTTGTGTGAAAAATATGTTCACATTGCTCCTCAAATCCTTCATTCTTGGGCTGTATATTCAAGGCTCTCCTTGGGACAAGTAATTCCTCATGCGCAAGTTCTTTCACTTTTACATCAAAACAATCCTCCAATTGTGGCATTTCATCATCACTTGAACTAGCACTTTCAATTTCTCCATTGGCCCATACAATCATAACCATTTTGTTTGGGCATTCAAAAGCAATATGTTTGAGTCCTTGGCCCCTAAAATACTTAATATCGTGTGACTTAATAAGAGTTTTAGTTTCAGGTTTACCATTAGGAACAACAACTAAATTGTTTCACTTTGCTTTATCTTTTGTTCTGAAGGAAGCTTTGTTGTCCTTCCAATTTGATCTCCATGGAGAGCTAGAGGACGCACTAGATCTAAACCTTTTTGAATTGATTTTCTTCTCCACTTTAATGGCCTTATGCAGTAGTTCTTCCATCTCTACATAATGTTGCAATTCAACCACGTCAACAATTTCTCTATTTAATCTAGCAATGAATCTATCCATTGTTGCTTCTCTATCTCCCTCTATGTTTGCTCTAATCATGGCAATTTACATCTCCTTATAATAATCCTCTACAATCATGGAACCTAGAACAAGCCCTTGAAACTTTCTATATAAGTCCATATAGTAATGGTTAGATATGAACCTCTTATGGATCACCAATTTCATCTCTTCATAAGACTGAATAGGTCTCTAACCGTTCCTTCGCCTATTGACCACCAATTGATCCCACCATATACTAGCATAATATATAAATTCTATGGCTACTAGCTTTACTTTCTTCTCCTTGGAGTAATTATGACATTCAAAGTATAACTCAGGATCATTTTTTCCTTGAAAAGGAAGAATTGTCATCTTTATACTGCCTATATTGTTATCTTCTTTATAGTTATTATTTTTGCACCATTTATAAATTGTTCTCTCCTCCACATTGGAATCACCTTCTTCTTCCTCAAACTCATGTCTTCTATGTCTTCTTCTTTATGATTCGGAACCGAAAGAGGATTCTAAATCTTCCAACCATACACATATCCTCTTAAATTGGTCATGAACAACTTTGATGAATAATTTCAAGTCAACCTCTTATGGTTCTCCTCCTTCCTTACTCATGTTTTCAATCTGTAAAATAAAATAAAAGGGTAGTGTTCCTTACACACTTCCTCATGTGTTTGCTCTCAAATCACATTGTTATCACTCTTTTTTTCACTATTTTGGCCCCATTTTTTGTCTTTCTTGCCTTTTGTCACTTAAAGCTTAAGCCAACGTTCTCTTGTGTTCTTAACAAAATCAAAGATTTCAACTAATCTTAGGAAGTGATCGGTTTATTGGTGACAATCTCAAAAATCAAAATTTTAAAATCTTAATAACAAAGGATGACAAAAAGAAAGTCCAAATAGGACTTTAGAGACCCAAAAAGAATCTTTTCAAGATCTTGAAAATCTTGAAAAATAGAATTTTAAAAAAATTGATTGAGAATAAAAGGAAAGTCTAAAGTGGACTCTAAATAAAGAATCTTGACCACAATATGACTCCTTTTTTTTAAATCATACTTGTACAGCAAGTTTGATTATTCTAAGCAATGAAATAGAAAAAAACTAGAATAAAATAAAGAGAAAACCAATTTCAACAAGAATAAGAAAACTCAGCAAGAAAAATAAGAATTGAAGTCTTGAACAATATGTTACTTTGTTCTCTTTTTCTGCTTCTTCTTTTCCTTTTTTTCTTTTTTTCCATTTTTCTTACTTCTTATGCTACTATTGTGAATAAAAATTCACAAAAACAAACTTGTAACCCTAATGAACGAGAACCAAAAACAACACAAAATTTTAACCCCTCAGTAAGTGGTCTAAGCGATGGAATTTGGGGTCTAAAACGGCATGTAAAAGAAGCAATACCGAATTGGAGTTATAGGAATCAAAATGAGCTTCGATTTAATATATTATAATAGTCTTTCCGAAACCCAAGTCAAAAGTTATGATCATTTAAAGTTGCAACTCCGATTTATCAATTTTTTTTCAAAATTGTGAATAGTGCAACCCTCTTCTTTTTTTCTTTTTTTTAAGAACAAAGATAGATTGAACATAGAAATAAAAAACAAGAAAAGATACGAAAACTTCAAAAAGAACTACGAAACGAAATCTAAAGACGAAGACAACGACACAGAATTGAAAGGAAATAAGGAAACCAAACAAGAATATCACAAAAATAAAAATCCAAAAACAAGATTATTTTTTGTTCCACAAAGATAAGGAAAAAAAATCATATTTGGAATCAAAAGAAACAATCAAACGCATAAAAGGATGAATTTTGTTTTTTTGAAAAGACGCAGAAACAAGGATTTTTTTTCAAAATCAAGAATTCAAAACAAAAGTAGATGAAGATGGATAACCTATTTTCAGCAACCAAGACTTTGATACAAATGATGTAGACCTTCTATGTAAATAATCCTAGGAACCCATGAACTCAAAGGAATATGAATGATTGAATTGCTAAGAACGTGTTGAAGATGATAAGATTAGAACCCTAAGGAAACAAAGTCCTTAAAACCCCAATCTTGAGACGCCACAAAGGATGATCACTCCCTTTCATAAGTTGAATTCAAGCATTCGATCAAGAACATAAGAAGGCAAAGCAAAATTTTTCTGAAATATACTTTTCATTAATGATATTTGTTGTCCTAAATGATAAGGTTGCTGCATTTTTTATACAACCCTTATGAAAAAAGGCCAAATCAAACCAAAGATAAATCCTAGGTGTAATTCAACCCCAATAGGCCTATTTAATTTTGGGTTAGGCCGAATCCATCCTTAAAGAATAAAAGACTAAAAGACTTATGGTAAATAAAACATAAAAGAAAACCTACAATTAACTAAAACAAAAGTAGTTAAACATAAAAGGCCTATAATTAACTAAAACAAAATATTGCTTCTTAAATTGTTCCTTGCATCCAATTTGATATTCCAAATGTATCCCTTATGTAAGATCTTGAGAGTATTGGTCAGAACTTGGGAACATCAACTTGATCGACACCTTGATCTCCATTAGATACACTCTCAATTTCACACTAATCCTATGGGTTCAAGTACTTAATATGGTATACACGAAAAACATTTATGTAAATAATAAAGCAAAAAAGATTCGCATATGATAGACAAGAAAGGCTCAAAGGTGCATAACATTGATCTCATGAAAGGAATCAAATACTAGGATTGTGAAAATACGATATTACTAATCTCATGCTTCAATCAAAATCATCAAGTAAAAATATTAAATATGTGCCTCAAGATAAATGAAATGCAATTGGCTTCATGGGGATTATTCCCATTTATTTGTAATAACCATCTTAATACTTTGAAGAACTTTAATCTTATAATATTTTGTTATACTATTTTTTTATTCTATTTTCCTTTCTCTCTCTTTTTGTTTAGTAAATGGACCCATACACATATATGTTTTGGTTAGTTTCTAGTTTGGCTCTTTTTGTTGTTCTTTGGCAACCCCGTATGTATATAACTTTCTTATTAGAAGTCAAGCATGAATGAAGATAAACACACACTTTAATTTTTACTTAAATCGTTTAATCTATGAAAATAAGTACATGATTTTTGATCAGATGTTAAAAGTCTTAACATTCAATGCAAAACCTATTGAGATTATCCAGCAATTTGAAATAATAAGAAGTGTTTAAAGGAGTAGAAGAAAAATCATCACTTAGAATAAAAATATATAGGCTCAGTAATATCTTACATGGTAATCTCTACTATTTTATTCATAAATACCAGCTTTTGGTTTATTTCAATCTCAACATCTAAGCATGAGACACAAATTATGAATAAAAAACTAATTTTTACAATAATCTATGAATATGTTTAAGATATCAAGCAAACAGTACAAAACTCAATTATTCACTTTAAATTAACTAAAGCATTATAATTTGGAATCAATTTAATTTTTTTATAGATATGATATTGACCTAAATGTCCCTAATCCCTAATTAAACTAAATAATAGTAAACACATGTTTAATAAAAAATGCATAATTTCATATGTAACGTTTCTTCCACCCCTAACCAAGAATCAACATTGTCCTCAATATTCAAGTGTATTGTAAAGAAAAATAGAGAAAGAAAAGAAAAGTTACCCACTTGTAATAGAGCAATGTGATTAAGTATAGTGATGTCATGCATTCATCATCTAGTTCAATTTCTATCACATAAAGAGAATCATTGTATATTTCTAATTAATCACACATTATCAAGCAATTATGAAATTAAAATTTGTAAATAAAATAAATTTTATTCACACTAACAGAAAATAAAAATAGAATAAAATAAAGTACATTAAAGTAAAAACAAAGAAAACATATTAAAAATAAAATAAAAGAAACTATACCTAACATTTGATGGGTTACCTCCAAATTTAGGGCTTAGTTTAACGTCTTTACCGGACACTTTTTGGGGGATTACAATTTGTAAAATTTAATTCACTCAATGTCACCTTTGGCCTTGTATGTGGTTGAAAATGTACAGTCTCTCCCAAGACTATCATTGATAAACTCTCTTTATGGGCATAATCAACTGTTTTCGTAGAGGCCCTGAATGGCCTACCAAGAAGTAAATTGTGCTCCTTGTCCAAATTCACGATTTTTTACACATCTGTAATTAAAAAATCTACAACTATGATAAGATTATCTACCTATATCATTAAATCTTTTACCATACCCTTTGGATATATTTGAAATTTATTTACCAATTGTAAGGAAATGGTTGTGAGTTTCAGCTCATCAACTCCTAGCTACAAATATAATGAATAAAGCATTAAATTAACGTTTGTACTTAGGTCTAACATAGTATTTACCTCATTTTTATCACCATGGTAATATTGATATTAAAACTTTCAAAATCTTTGGAGTTAGCTTCAGAATTATTTGTGTTTATGGTGTTGGAAAAATATGGTTTGAAAAAGAAAAAAAAATTGTGTGTGGGTCTGATTTAAAATGCATTTTCTGGGGTTTTTAATGTAAAAACCCATCGCGAGCCGCAACACGAAAGAAATATAACCCCATATATTCAAACATGGACTCATGTGCCGTGGCACAAAAAACATTCATACCATAGTGTGAAAAGCTTTTCATTCAAATCAATTGTATCTTGAGATCTCCATATCACGACGAGTAGAAAAATTATGCCATGACCTAATTTTATTTTAACTTAACTAACATAATACTAAATACAAAATTAAAATAATACTAAACAATTATAATAAAATAAAATAAATAACAAAAATAAAAAAACAAATAAAAGAAAAGAAAATCAAAATAAAAAAAACAAGAAAGAAAAATAATTAAAACAAACAAAATGAAAAGTAAATAAATAAATAAAAAATAAACAGATAAAAAAAATAAACAACTAAAGAAATAATAAAAGAAAAGAAGTAAAAATAAGCCAGAAACAAAAAAAAAATCTAAACCCATAAATATTCATAAAAATCACAACAGAAAAATCATAAATATTAACAAAATATTTTTAAGAATTTCGATAATAAAAATCTAAAACTTTATTTCATCCCTACAATAGCACCAAAAGCTTAATGTACAATTTTTTATTTTTAAAATAACCCACAAGTGCACGAATCATTATAATAAATGATGAGTATACTTCCAAGATCAATCTCAGGAGGAACTACGTGGTTGTAAATAATTCTTCTAATTTCTTAAAAACTTAAACAAAAATAAAAATAAAACCTAAACATTCTACCACGTTGAGTTCGTTTTAAAAATCCTTATCTAATAACAAAATAATTAAAAATACTTAAATATAGATTTGATTTAAATGAATCAAGGTTGGTATATAATTAATACTCAATGGAGAATTTATAGGAATATTTAGCTAATTAACCATGATTTCCTAGAATTAATTGGATTAATAAAAATATAAATTCAGATTATTGATTTTTCTTTTTAAGGATGAAAAAGTCTTTTGAATGTGATAAGTTTCTTTTTTAATCAAACCAATTAAAGTTTTTTGACAGTGATCATTAACTGATAGATTAAATTATGTACAATTCCAAAAAATAACAAACTATTTAAATTAATACTTTTGATGGAGTCACCAATTTAAACTCTTATTAAATGTGTCCAAAGTAAATATATATGATGTTTCTGAAAACTAATTCTCATATTTTAAATTTATTATAAAAATAAATTGTTAATAAATTAATCAATAATAAATCTTGTAACGAATCTTGAATAAAGATATAATCTTTATTTATTTTATAAAAATATTTACCTAAATAAATCTACACAATCATAATAACAAAGCTAAATTCCTATAGTTAAAATCAAACATGCATGCTTACATTAAATTTTATAATCAGTGGATTAAAAATAGCATTCAAATATTCAAAAAATACAAAAAGATTAATCTGAATATAAAATTATTACAAATCAAATCTACAACACCAATTAAAGATGGATGACGTTCCTACTTTGTAATTGTGAGATTGATGCTCAGAGTGTTCTTGAATATTATGATATCTTTTATATTTTTATTGATCTTAAAAACCTCATAAAGATATTTCTCCAATATGTTATGAATCTAATCTATTATGTATCCTAAGAAAAATATAAACTGATCGCTAGTAATTGAAAAGCTAAAAATTTATATATTCTATGTATACTTGACACACTTATTCATAGTAAGGTTGTGTACAAAGGGATTTGGGCCAAATTTAAGTTGCATATATACCACTGCATACATTATTCCTTGCCATGGCATAAGTCTCAATTAGCTCACACAAATTCATCTTGAGAAAGTATCGCCTTCGCACAACCTATTCCATGCTATCGAAAACTCAACTTGCTTAGTAATTCCTCCTAAATAGTGTGTGATGGAACACTCATGCTTTACTTTTTCATAAAATGTTCCTTGCACACCTTAAAAAATGGTTGGATCTTAATGTACGACTTACATGCTTTACTCTTTTAAGCTCGTAAGATGCAAAATAAGTGTTCCAAGTATTGTTGTTCATGCTTTGACAAATTTATCTATTTTAAAGCTAAAAACACCTAAAATACAAAACAAAATAATACCCATGATTCTGAACAGATAGATTTGCATAAATGATATTGAAAGGTTGTTTATTTAGTTATGGATCTAATTATTTAACTAGCGAAAGTATGACAAATTAAAATTTTTATAGATGATCAAAAATGTAATCACATATAAATAAAGTAATGCAAAAATAAAGATCAACACATGAGAGTTTTAGATGGAAACAACCTAGGCCGTACCAATTACCTAAGAAGAAAACTATCAATCCCTTGGACCACCTAACTACTCAATATGAAAAATAAGTATCCAATACAAGACTATGGCTCAAAATATCCACCCATGTAATGCACCTAAGTAACCTACTTACAAGCCAATGATTTCATTATAATCTATATAAGAAAGGCATTCAAATTTGGATAAGCTTTCTAATAAACTCAACTCCTTCGAGTTAATCAAACCCACCCTATTATCACTTGAAAAGTTACCACATAAACACAAGTGTAAGTATGCGTCCTAGACCAGATTCAATAATGAAACAACTTGAACTAGTTGATCTCAATAATATATCAGATAAAATGAAAACAACTAGAAAGTTTAGAACAATCAATTAAAGGCACAATAATACAATTATTATTGTAGGCTTGTCAATCCATCAAACACAACCATAAATATTTGATAAATTAACTTAATAAAAAAAACCTACTTCAAAACTTTTTGTAAAACAAGATAGAGAATAAAAGATTAAGAGAATAATCACAATTAAGCTCTTGTGTGGTTAGTTTCAATTGTATGCTTAGGTTTATATTTACAGAATATTTTGAAGCATTTTAGGTAAAAGTAAAATTATCATTTTGTTCATAAAATCAGTTAAATGAATTTTATAGAATAAGAATAATATAGTAAAAGGTCAATCCAATTCGTATTAAAAATTAGTTTTAAAATCAAAGCCTTGGCCGCTTGATTGATTGAATATATAGTTTGATCGATTGAATGTCCTCTCAATCGATCTAGTATATCAATTAATTAATTCTCAGAAAAATAGATCGATCTAGTCATTAATCTCAATCGACCTAGTCATTAATCT
Organism: Hippophae gyantsensis; assembly: GCA_030763125.1. Taxonomy (NCBI): domain Eukaryota; kingdom Viridiplantae; phylum Streptophyta; class Magnoliopsida; order Rosales; family Elaeagnaceae; genus Hippophae; species Hippophae gyantsensis. The sequence continues at coordinate 46,324,387 of CM061028.1, read as the reverse complement.
CAATCGATATATTGCTCAATCAATCGAGTAGCCTATTTTCATATTGTTCCTATATGTCTAATATGCAATCTAATATGCACAGGAATAGTGATAGTCCAGAGATATGATCGTTGAGGCTCAATAATTTCTTTGGCTTGAAAACATACTTCTAAGACACACCTAAAAATTGAAATTACAAATATAGGTTTTATTTACGAATATCGACAACACTCACATAAACCTTACATATGTAAACATGTTATAATCAAATCTATTTATTATAATTAAGCATAATAAAATCATGAAATATAAGTACTTCTTTAAGTACTTATTAGTTTACCAGCATTAACATGAGTTGACATAAAAGGTCATTTATGTGCTTCTACTAGAGGACAAACATCACATTTGAAAGCATCAACAGACATCTTAGACATACCCAATTGAGCTTATTGATCCATTTTGTTCATTACTAGATCAAAGGGATGCTACAAATGAGAATGCCAAAAAGTAAAATCATGTTTACCTATCATAGAATTAACTGAAACCAAACCTTCTTTTGACACAAGTACCTTTGAAGACCCAATATTGAAGCACTGGATATTGTACAAACCATTTCCAATACTACCTTGGAAGAGTATTCTTTGACTGCTTGGTTTCATTATGTAGAAAGAGTGGGGATTAAATTCAGCGTATACAACATTATCAATGCATAGCTTATGAACTAATAGAAGATTAGAGATATTTATGGTCTATGCAGCAAATCATTGAGAACAAATTTATGATCCTTTAACATCAAATTATTATAACTTAGTGGCTTAATGTGTAATGTAGAGTCATTACCTATGGTGATGTGTTGTATAAATTGTGGCTGAAAATAATTCATAGCTGTGTGACCCATTTTGTCATAGATCTAACATTGGGGTTTGTCAAGTCTCTTAGTAAACTACTTGTTGTTATGCACAATATTGTCTCCATCAGCTTGCCCTTGGTAAGAGAGAAAACTCTTTAAGCTCCAGGGTTGTAATTTAACACTCTTTTTATCAGTTTCAAAAAATTTATGTCCAGAGGAATCAAATTGAGCCACATTGGAATGTAGCAAATATTGCTCTTCCCTTAACTACCTAAGCTTCATCCTATCATGATTAACGAACTCATTATAAAGCTCATTGTTTGGATGTATGGATTGGTCAAATTGACAACTCAAGCTAGACGACAACTCAAGCCAAACAACAGCTCGAGACAAACGATAGCCCAAGCCAAGAAATTGTTCAAGCTTGTTGGAAAAATATTAATTTTTTGGATTTTTTTTGGAATTTTTATGAATTTTTATTGATTTTTATTTGATAAGTGAATTAACTTAGAAAGAAAGTAAGTGTATTTTACACCTTATCCTATCCTTTTAACAATCGCAACTTATCCTAATTTTTGGACATATGGTGCACAATAATCCTATCTTCATTAGAATACCAACAATCATATTTACATCTTCGTTTGATTTTTATCTTTTATAAATATTAAACAACATCCCATAAAATATGATGAATATGATAATACATATTCAAAGAGATTTAGATACATAATTTATAGAATTAAGTTGTAGGCAAGAACTAAGAACAAGATTCATGAGACAATTAAAAGAGTTGAAGATTCTCTCCAGAACATCAATCCAAAGATTTCTTCTCTTTTCTTTTATTGTTATCATGAATAATATTATGAATTTATTGTTTTCCTTGAAAAACTAATTTAATGTTCGATTGTGAGTGATTTAAAAACCCTATATATGGATTGCAATATTTAATAAGACATGTAATATTCTATTCAATTCTTCTTCTTGATTATTTATTAATTCTCAGTTTTAATATTTGTACGAATTTTCTTGATTATTCAAGTGTACAATTGAATAATCAAATTAATTCATTATTAATTAATTTAGTTAATTGGATATGTAATGACTTGATCAATTTAAATAACTAATGATAAATTGTTTACAATGAAAATTAATACTCAAGATAATTAAATCAAATTTATGTATTTAACTTTGATCTGATTTGCTTCTTGAATTTAAATGATTTTGATAGATTAAATTTAGAAGTTTATTCTAAGTTGTCTATTAGGAAGAGTTTGAATTTAGAGATTGTTTAATTCAACGAATATGTAAGAAAATGTTGAGACTTTCGAATTTATAAATTTCTTTAAGTTAATATAATTAAAGAATTAGAAATTATGATATGTTTTTATTGATTTATAATACATGTTAAAAATGTAGAATAATCCTATGATCGTTATTTTATTTATATCTTTATCGTAATATTTAGATCTTATTTTTATTTTAATAATATTTAATTCTTCCATAATTTTCAATTTAAAAAAAACCAAAACATTCTTTTTGTTTATTTTAATTAACTTAATAACGAGTTATTAGTTATTAGGATTACATTTTATTACCAATTTTCGTAGGTAACATAATCGTTGTTCTTAAAATGACTACCAAATACCAATACCTAAAATTAAAAAACACGTTAGACAAAACTTCACAATTCTAAAAAGTTGTGACTAATGAATTTAAAGGTTAAGGAATTATGACTCACCAACTCTCTATTCTCTATTTATAAAAGAGTGTGGCGCAAACCTAACAGTCCAACCGCCAAAAGGGGAGCTGTCGTGCAACCTCCGGGATCAAGTTAGCAAGCAACTGGAGAGAAAGAGTAATTAGGGTTGTTGATATATACAGAGGTGTGGATTGAGGGCAATCCCAGTGAAGCTGAGTTATGGGCAATCCCAGTGAAGCTGAGTTATGGGCTATCTTATTCCACTGCCAACATGTTGCTGATGTCTCTTTTAGTGGCGATTTAGATGTAGAAACTGTTTCAAAATAAGCGTCGTCTTTGATCATGTCTGCTAATCCTTGCTTTGCATCTAAACGGAATCTCATAGAGAAAGTTAAAAGGTAGTTAGGATTGTATAATGTTCGGATATTTTTTGGGAAGAGGGAAGCTAAAATGGCAGCTCACAGAATTGCCAGTTTAGCTTTGAATTTAGAAGACTCTTGTGTATGGGTGAGTGATGACCTGTGTGTGTGCTTGGAATGTGCTGACTTCGGATATAGTGGCATCTGAGATGTACTCTTATAATCCTTATTAACGAAATAGATGAGGTATTTTCATTTAAAAAAGAAATTAAAATGAAATGTATGTGCATTTTCTATCCGTACGAATGCAGCAAAGATTTGAAAATGGATTGACAGGAGAAAAAAAAAGTAAACAGGGATCTGTTTGTAAGGGCTATTACTTCAAGAGCTTGTTGATTGTTTTTTGGTCAAAGACTTACATATAGCATTTCGATTTTGGATTGAAATAGAGTAACAGAATGCAATCAAATTAGAAGCTGTAACTATAGGTTACAATTTATAGTAAGATAGATAACGAAAGCTCCCGTGATATCTAAAAGGCGTAAGTGTTATAAGTTAAATTAGGCTATGAGGTTCTTTGTTAGAATACCCTCAAAAGTAACCCCAGGTCCAAAAGCCAAAATCAAACCCCACTCAACATTTCCATGTTGTTCCTTACTCTCCTTCTTAATCTTTAAAATCTCTTCAATCATATACTCCATCACATACCCAATTGTATTACTACTAGCATTACCATAATCCATGAGAGCTCTTCTACTTGCTCTTAGTTTCTCAGGAAGCAAATCAAGTCTCTTCTCCATCCTATTCAATATTGCAGGTCCTCCAGGATGAACAGCCCAAAACACCTCATTATACTGTTTCTTATTAAATCCTGCAACTTTCATTAACTTTTCACAGAACTCTTCGACATGATCTTCAATAATTTGAGGAAGTTCTCTGTCAAGCTTAAAGCTAATACCTTCTTCAGTAAGCCTACCATCAATGACCTTTTCAGTCCCAGGCAAGAATTGCTGTATAGCTGTGTGAAGTTCAAAAAGAGGCTTTTCAAAGCTTAAAATTGGGTCAGAGCCAATTATCATAGCTCCAGCACCATCGCCAAAGAGAGCAACACCAACAAGATCATATGGTCTATCTAGGCTTGGAGGTTTGTAGCCAATAATTGTAGTTTCAGAAGTTGCAAGAAGAACTCTACTGCCTGGATTGTTCTCGGCGATGTCTTTAGCTGCTCGAAGACCGGCCACACCTCCAGAACAGCCTGCAAAGTAAAGCATAACCCTTTGAACCTTAGGACTGAGACCTAGTCCTTTTGCTAAGTAAAGATCACCACCAGGAAGTCTAGCTTCGCTTGATGAAACATAAACCAAATGGGTTATTTCTGAAACAGATCTTCCCCATTTCTTAATACAATCTTGTGAGGCTTCAATTGCCATTTGGGTCACAGCCTCGTTACAAATATCTAGTCTTTGTTTCACTGTTGGGATACCTTCAAGAGTAAGCTCTGGGTACTTTTTTAATATATCTTCTGACATAACCACATATCTGGTTTTCACCGTTGTTGTTTTACCTATGATTGCAATTAGTAATCAAAACATGGTTATCGATAGAGATTTCACAGAAACAAGGATAAATAGTTTCCAAGGTCCCAAATTTATCACTTTGGTTCCTAAACTATTATATTTTGACACGTAAGTCCCGAATTAAAATTTTTGGACCAAGTGTGATTATTCACACTTAAGTCCACATACTTAACATGTCTGGGAATCTATTTGTCATAAAAACAACATTATGTGTATCACTCAATAATTTTGGGGACCAAAGTGTTATGTTTTTTTAGTTTGGAGGCTTTTGAGTAAAAAGAGTCCAAAGTTTGGGACCTTAGAAACTGTTTAATTTTGAAACACATGAAGAGGGAAAAAAACAGATAGAGTTGTAAACTTACAGAGTCTAGCTAGCTTCCTTTTGAGGTCTGGATCGTCACAATTGGTGTCTCTGAAATACCCCTCAACAAGATACTCCTGCATCACAAGTTGGTGAGGAAAGGCTTTGCCGAGAGCAAGAATTGTAGCTTTGCCAGGGCTTGGCAACAATGTGGATACAACATGGTCAGTTCCTTCGCTCCCCATATCTTCTTGCTAAATTCCTGAACGACTTGAAGAGAGCAGTGTCTTGTAATGAATCAAATATGACGCTGGCTCTTATGTATATATAGTTTCCATTGCATGCTTATAACATCGAATTAATTAAGTTCCAACAAGAACCTATGCTGTCAATCTTTTCTTTAAGAAAAGGGTGAGACTTGCATTGTGCAAATTTTAATATATTATTCGGTTAAGAAATAGGGTATTCACGTACTTCATGTTTCAAAGTTTGGTGGGAGTTTGTTGTGGAGTTAGGATCGTCTCTGCTACATTTTGGAATCTAATATATCTATTGCTGAATATATCTACTTCAATATGATCAAAACACATTTGAAATTTTATGTTTTTATACTTTTGGTGGAGTTTATTGGTATTTCTTGTGTGATGCTCTTTCTTTACCTTTAGGTTTCAATTTGAAGTATATAGAATTAGCCCAATAACATGTTAACTTGTAAGCATATACATACTTACATATATAGTTTACTTACCATCTGTACCCTATGTACAGAGTGTATGTACAACTAAATATTATTTTAGATCTAATTTAATTATATACAACTATATTTAATCTATTAGTTAACTTTCTAACAATGTAACAATATTATAGTGTTTCTCACAGCTCAATAGTAAGGTGACAGAAAAGGACCAATTACTTATACCATGGATGAAAATATCAATATTGGTGGAAACATAGTTACTTCAATTTTACGTATATATCAATGACATGTTTGATATCAACGATTATTTAATGAAAACTACGAAAATCTTTGAATTTTAAATATTTTTAAAATTTGTATGTACTGTTTGAAAAGGTTATAATAAATAATAAAAGACTATTTAAATTAATTTTTCTTTTAAACATTATATTTATGACTTAAATAGAAAACATGTTATACATATAATGCAATCATATTATTATTGATATTATTTTTGCATGATTAAAATGATTTTTTTTTATTTTGATAACATCTATTTAAATTGTATCAAAATTAATGAAAAGGTTAAAAATAGAAACACATTATTTTAAAAATGAGAATTACATGAGAAAAAAAATAGCATGAGAGGAGACAAAGATAATGGAAAAATGTAACTAATTATCTACAAAATTCTTACATTTGATAATTTATAATTAAATATTTATTATTTAAATAAATATAAAAATCTAAATAAAATTAAAATTGATTACATTTATATAAATAATAATTTATACATAATAACATGTTGGGGATTGTTAATGTATAAGCTAATGTATATCTAGTTTACTTGTAACTCTTATATAAAGATACCATTGTATATTCTTTAACTCACAGAATAGAATACAACCATTAAGTATTTTTAACGGGGATAATTCAAAAATTTAGAATTGATGTGGTTATGAGTGATAATGTGTGTCATAGAACCCTATATACACATTTTATATGCATAAGTGGTCCATGTGAGACTACCAAATGGGATTAAAAAGGTAGGCATAAAGTTCTTGGTGCGTGTTTTTTCAAGTAATTCAAGCTCAATGGTGTATTCTTGATCGTGGTTGGATTTAGAGATAAAGAAGCATTGAGCTCCATAACGAGAAAATAACTCGTAAATCTACTATTCAATGGTAGGTCTTGTTAGGATTAGAGAGAAAAAAAAATACAAATATGATTTGTATTTAATTTACTAAATTATAATAAATAAAAGATTTGTTTAACCAGTCACATTATAGTTTTTTTTTTCATTAAATAAAAATATAAAATTCACTATTCTTCGTATATGCGTCAACTCACAATATATGAAGATATGTAATAAGAATCTTCAAATTGTATCATTAGTATATTATATATTCATTTCGAATGGAGTAATCTTAAGATGGTGTTGTTAATTTAGAAATATCTAGTTAAAGATACTTTTTATAATAATAGACTATATAGTATTGGACCAAATATGTTTAAAATGTATAAATATCTCTTTTAATATATAACAATTTTAACATATCAATTGATCACAATTTACAAGATAATCTTAATCATGTGTTATAATTGTTCTCTTTTTATAATGTATTAACATTTTATTTACTCGGCGATACTCTTATTAATGGACTAGTATGCCTTTTATGTCAATGTGATGTCATTATAGTTACACTAAGCAAAAGATCCCCTTTAAAGATGATTGACTAGTTTTTTTCTTAAATTCGACTCATGAAAAATGTCAAGGAAACGTTATAATGATGGTAATTGTAAGACTTGAAATACACTTAGCTATATCATTTTATATTAGTGATATATAATGAGTTATAAGAGGCATATTGACTATTATTGCTTTTCATTATGTATATTTAGTATTGGACACCTGTAGGCTTGCTGTCGTGAATATAGAGTAGTATATATATGCATTGTACACATTTAATATTGTTCATGAGAGAATATTTTTATGAGTCCTTTCCAATAAGTTCTCTACATTTATGGTATCAGAGCACTATGTCATGACCTTAAATTTCAAATAGCGATCGTGCGGTACTTAGCACGGTCCGTTACACTAAGCCTTCCCTTCACCTAAACGAAACTCTCCAAAGAGATATGAAAGAGACTTAGAGATTGAGAGGATTCAAGAGAAAAGCAAGAACTAGATAGAGAGTTTGTAAAGAATGCCTTGTATTGCTCTAGAGAGAGATTATCTTACAATTTCCCAAGATGGTTAAGAATTCCCAGGATGAATACAAATGAGTACCAATAGGTCTATTATAGTGTGGCACCAAGCTTAAGACTATGCCACATCTTTCTAGATCCTTCTAAGTCTAGAATATACAAGAGTGTTCTAGTTTTATCTACAATATGCCACAAGGTTCTAGGACCTTCTAGCCAACTCTAGAGTCCTCTAGGTTTCTCTAGTTCATTCATGCAAGTTCTAGGATGTTCTGTAAGCTTCTAGAGACTTCCACATCCTTCATGAACCATCCAACACGTTCTAGAACATTCCAGCCTATTCTAGCAACTTCAAGTATATTTTGGAGCATTCTAGGGTCTTCAAGGCTTGAGTTGAGCCCATCCAACTCTAGCTTCTTCTAGACATCTCTAGGCCACTCTAGAACTTTTCCATGTTGAAAAGTCTAAATCCTTTAGGCAATTATCATTTCTTTGGATTTTGTGGGACAATTCGAGCAGGACGAAACAACTAGCTCTAACTTTTTCACATAGCTTTTGTTCCCACTTTTTCTAACAATGGCTAATAACACCCCTATTCGTCCTTCTATTCACGGGCCACCACCTAATTTTGATAATTAAATCAAATTTGATAACTAAGATGATATATGAGAAAATATCTAGGAATACATAATCACCCAATTTTCTAAATATGTGAATCGCTAAAATCCCTCTAATATAATTATCAATTAATTAAATAATTAATTGAATCTAACCTAGCATGTATTATTTTCTCAAGTAAACTACACACCATATAGTAATTAATTTAATCAAACTCTCATGCCAATTAAATTGCATACCACTCATTAAGTTCATCAATTATGGATCACATACATAAGAATCATACATCTCTGCCTAGAAACTATGAATATTATTTAATCAAGACAAACAATTAAATAATTCTCTCAAATATATTTTATTGTCTCTCTAGATAAATTGTTGGCCAAAGAATTAATAGCATAAAAATCAGATTAAATAATATAATTAAATTATAATTATAATTAGGGTAAAATATTTGATCATTACATGGTGAAAATTGGGTTCGTAAGATTCCTATATTAATAAATTAACTACTAATAATTGTGTTCATAAAGCTCATATTTTTCATAAAAGAAGACATAAAATTTGATAAAGAAAAGAGTAGAAGAAAAATACAACCAATCTCTTGAATTGTAGTGTTAATCTCTTCTTGAATCTTCACCAAAATTGTATCCCTCTTGATTTTTTATGTATTTTTCTCTCTTTTTAGCTCCAAAAATTGACCAAAATTATGCTGATGGCAGCCTTTCTGGGATGATTAGGGGCTTAAATATAGCTCAGGTGTGATTTGGACCATCATATTAGCTTCAGATCAAGGGCTGAGAGCAAAACAAGCAAAATCAACAGTGTCAGCCAATAACAGTATGACATGTGGCACACAGAATTCATTGGGTGAATCAAAGCACGATGCGTGGCGAGGAAGATCGGTCCCAATCAACACATGTTGTGTGAGTGCCACATGACACAACGTGATTCACGGTAATGGATGGCATGAAACACAAGTGGAACACGGTGACCAATCATGTGGCGACATATTTGAGTGTGGTTTGACCGATCTCCAAACTCAAATTGAATGTCATGTTGACATATGGCACGTGGTTCGTTCTCCTCACACGCAACGTAACATGATTCATTGTCCCTATATGCATGGTGTCCATGTGGCATGCCATATCAACTCCTCTACTTGTATGGCATGCCACGTGGTAGCTCTTGATTAATCCTACATTAAAAATTCATAAAAAATCCATAAAAATTCCAAAACAAATCAAAAAATTATAGTTTCCCTCTTTTTCACTAAAAAGTTTATATTTTAATATTTTTTGCCCCAAAAATACTATTTATTGAATAAAACAAGTAAATATTAAGTAAAAAAGTACGCTAATGACTCTACTTTCATAGAGTCATCACACCTCCAAACTTAACTCTTTGTTTGTCCTCATGTAAAGCCAAGTATAATTAAATAAAATAACATGAGTAGTATATTCATAAATATACTTCTATTAGTACATGAATATTTCATGAAATATATCTATCTCAAAAGTTGTACAATCCTATGAAAATAAGGTTCACATATTCATCAATCAACATTCCATTAATACAAGGATATGCAAGGTTTTTGACAAATTGATTCGTGTGTGTGCGCGTTGCATATGATATCATGCAGTGCACTCATGAAATCAACCTATATGAGTATGCTAATCAATTCAATCTTAGAACAAGTCTCATAAATCTATTTTTCACATCTCTCTCCACTAATATATATGCAATTAGCTAAAGATCAATACGGACTTTACTTGCTTGTAATGTAAGGATTAGATGGGGGTTGATAAATGAAAACACTTAGGGTCTTTGGACACCTTAGCTTTCTTTTTGTTCATCATGCACTTTTTAACTATAATTGAGTTTTTACTTGATATTTCAGTGCACCCACTTTTGTCATTCTTTTCATAATCTTTTATTCCACATCTCTTTTTTTTATGGTAACTTCACAACACCTCCAAACTTATTTTCAATTCTATTTTATTTTTATTTAGAGGGATAATTGTGTTGTGAGTTTTTCTTCTCCTTTCTTTCTCTTTTTTTTTTTTTGGTGCATTACATTTCACCTTACTCTATAGCATAACACATTATTGCATTTTTTCCCTTTTCATATAAGATAAGGGTGCAAGGATAAAGATAATACTTATTAGTTAGGCATTAAATGTGGCTTAAATATATAAAAAGTTCTTTGTTAGGCTTAAATGGGTAACTATGAATATTAACAATGGTTAGCTTGAAAGGCTCAATTGATCCAAATAAGGCCTGAATCATTTCTCTTGCAAAATATTATTTAGGATTTTGTCACAAGGGATGATCAAATAGATTATAAAACCTGGTAGATCTTATCAACTCGCATAATTCAGTACAATTTTTTTCTCAATAAGAACACCAAAATCAATCATGAACATGTGCTTAAGAATTTGAATCAATCCAATCAAAACCAACAAACATATCACATGATTAATGTAAATATCTTAACAAATATGTTACATTCCATATCCTAGTTATGACAACCAATTTTTATCATTGAGTTCATATGTTTCATATCAAGCATGCATGTATTTAGTTTTCATATATTTATCAATTTCTACCCAAATGATTATTAAAAACAACCTAAAAATTTTAAAAACAATTCCTAAAAATTTTAAATGCATGGTAAATACTAAAGTATAGAATGAAGCTTCCTCTCCTAAATTTAAATTACACATTGTCCCCAATGTGCATAAATAAATATGAAAAAGTAAAAGAAAAGAAAACTCCCTTAGTCTTGGCACACCACATCTGTCGTTGAAATGCTCAATCTTGTTGGGCCATTACTCTCCATATTTATTCACCAACAAAAAAAAACACTATGAAAATATAAGTAACATAACGTTGAATTTCCTCCCAATCAACATCACGTTTAACGTCCTTGACTAGATGGTCATATCAAGTCTTAAGGAATATTCCTTTGTGTCCATTTACTTTTTAGTTTTCTAGGAAACAATTTGAGTCTTGATTTGTTTAATAATACTTTATGTTCTGGTTCGTGAACACGATGCTCAATTCTCTTCTCATGCCATATTTTTATTTTATTTTTGAACTTTTTGGCATTCTTATAAGCACTCCACCATGACTCATCCAATTTATGTATTTCTAACAGCTTTTTCACCAATCCATTGGACTCTTTCACTTTCATACTTGACTGGGGATATAAGGGTAAAAGTGTGGGGTCTATACTTGGTGGCCCTTCAATTAATGGTTTAAGCTTAGATCCTATCTCAAAATTTTCCATAATTGCCTTTGATACACACATGAGAGGTGCATCCTCCAAAAAGTTCACACAGTCCACAATATCAACCTTTGATTACATACTTTCAAAGTTAAAAAAGGTTGAGTTGTTTTTGGTGAGTTTATGTCCTTGTTGATAGCATCATGTGTAATAGTCTTAAGTGTGGGTGAATCAACATATTCTTTTAAATTTTCCCCGCATTCAGTAACATTTATCCTTAAGCATTCATTTGCACTATCAATGTCAATGTGTTCAAATGATTTAAAAACTTTAAACATTACTTGTTCAATTTGCACTCTCATTGTAAATTCACCTTTTTGTACATTAATGAGTGTTCTTTTGGTTGCTAATAATGGATGACCAAGTATGATAGAAATTTCATGGTCCTCTTCCATGTGTAACACAATGAAATCTGCCGAAAAGATGAATTTATCTACTTTTACTAGCAAATTCTCTACCACACCCCTGGGTCTTTTAATTGACGTGTCTACCATCTGTAATATTATTGGAATGGGTTTGGCTTTACCAACCCCTAATCTCTAGAAGACTTATAATGGCTTAAGGTTAATGCTAAAACCCAAATCACATAGTGCCTTGCCGAAATGGATGTTCCTAATAGTGCAAGGGGTGTTAAAACTACCTGGATCTTTCTATTTTGTGTAATTTTCTACCTAGAATGGCACTACAACCTTCAATCAAGGTTATTGTTTCATGATCTCCAAGCTTCCTTTTCTTTGATAGTATATCCTTCATGAATTTGGCATAACACGACATTTGTTCAAGTGCCTCTACAAATGGTATGTTTATGTGCAGCTTCTTGAAGACTTCCAAAAATTTTGAAAATTGCGTATCTGACTTTTGCTTTTGCAGTCTATGAGTAAAAGGAATAGTAGGTTTGTAGAGATTTCTCTTTTTTTGTTGAATTATTTCCTTTCTAGTTCTCTCTTTATCCACTAGTTCCTTCTCATCCTTTTTAGTTTTCGGCTCCTCCTCATCCTTTTTGGTTTTTGGGTCCTCTTTATCCTTTTGAGTCTCATCTTCCTCTAGAGTGTTACCACTCATTAAGTCTATGACATTGCACTGGTCATTACCTTCTCTTCGTGGGTTTACATGCGTGTCACTTGGAAGGTTACCTTGAGGCCTTTGACTTATGGCCTTAGCGAGTTTCCCCATTTGGTTCTCCAAATTTTGAATTGAAGCCTTTTGAATTGACACCTTTGTATTAAATGATTGGATGAAGTCTTTCATCATTACCATTAAGGCTTTTGTATTATCCTTAATGGGTGACTTCTTTTCTTGGGCTTGTAATTATTGTGGTTGTTGGAAACTAGGTGGTGGAAATGATTGTGGTTGAATTGATTACCACTCTCATTGTTGTTATTCCAAGAGAAATTTGGATGTTGTCTCCATCCTGGGTTATGTGTGTTTAAGTATGGATTATTGTTTTGGTTCACATTACCCATATAGAAGACCGATTCAAGATTATGTGGGCAATTATCAAACAAATGGGCTCCATCACAAAACACCCTTGAATCTTGGACCTGGTTTACACTCGTTGGCGAGTTTTGAGCCTTCAAAAGATTTACCAAAGATGACACTTGAGTTGTATGTTCCATGATATCATTTATCTCATACATTCCACATATTCTTCTCGTGGCTATCATTCTGTCCATTGATAATTATTTCTAGCCATTTTCTCAACTATGCTTCTAATAGTTCTAAAGGATGTGTCTAATATTTATAATCCTCGGCAATGGTGCCAAAAACTTGATCGCCACATAAATTGTGTATGCAATGAATATGCATGTATATGTATTGCAATAAGTAATATAATGATAATAAAAAATCATTCACATGGAGATTATTTTATTAGAAACTAATTTTTAAAACTTACAAAAATAAAAATTAATTTTTTTTTGTGTTTTTATATTTTAAGGAAGAAAACTTAAAATAACTAAAAATAAATAACAATAATTAATTAAATCAGATTTAGTAACTAAGAAGATATATGAGAAAATATCTAGGAATATTTAATCCCCCAATTTTCTAAACATGTGAATCGCTAAAATCCCTCTAATATAATTATCAATTAATTAAATGATCAATTGAATCTAACCTAGCATGTATTCCTCTATCAAGTAAACTACACACCATATAGTAATTAATTTAATCACACTCTCACGCCAACTAAATTGCAAACTACTCATTAATTTCATGAATTGTGAATCACATACTTAAGAATCATACATTTTTTCCTAAAAACTATTAATGTTATTTAATCAAGACAAACAATTAAATAATTCTCTCAAATCTATTTAATTTTCTCTATAGATAAATTGCTGGCCAAACAATTAATAGTATAAAAATTAGATTAAATAATATAATTAAGTTAAATTTATAATTGGGGTAAAATATTAGATCATCACATGAGAAAAATTGGGTTCATAAGATCCATATATTAATAAATTAACTACATATAATTGTGTTCATACAGCTCATATTTTTCATAAAGAAAAGAGTAGAAGAAGAAATACAACCAATCTTTTGAATGTAGTGTTAATCTCTTCTTAGATCTCCACCAAAATTTATCCCCTTTTTCTCTCTTTTTAGCTCCAAAAACTGACCAAAATTATGCTAATGATGACCCCTTTAGGTTTATGAGGTGATTAGAGGCTTTATTAAAGCTCAAGTGTAATATGAACCATCAAATCAACTTCAGATCAAGGGTTGAGATCAAAATAAGAAAAATTGATAGTGCTAGCCAATCAAAGACTGACATATGGCACATGGAATTCACTGGGCAAATCAGAGCGAGATGCTTAGTAGGGGATGCTGGTCTAAGTAAATGCCTATTAAGTCAACACCATATGGAATAACATGATTCACTGTAAGGATGGCATGGCACACAGGTAGAACGCGAGGAGCAATTGCTTGGTGACACGTGGTAGTGTGGTTTGATCGATCTCCAAAATCTAATTGAATGTTGTGTTGACATATGGCACGCACTCCTCACGCACATCTTAATGTGATTCGCTATCCCTACTTACATGGCATCTGCATAGCTTATCCTATCAACTCCTCTACTTGTGTGGCATGCCACGTGGTAGCCACATCTTCATTGATCAAGGTGACAAAAAGATTCAACAACTCTTCTTTATGACTCGTTATATTCCTATCATAGCATAGAGAATATTTTAGAGAGTTGGAAGAATAGAAGCCAAATTTGTCTGATACTAGAGAGAGTGCACACAACATATCGATAATGCACTCATCATCAAAAATTTCAATAGTAAGAGAAAGTTTTTAAACAATAGTTGTAGTATAGGAGGAAGAAGCATAAGTATCCTTTAGTTTTAACAACTTGTCAAAACAAGTATTTCTAATAGACCACATTTTATCAACCTCACAAAATTCCTTAGTTTTTCTTGCAGAGTTGTACTACTCAAGATGAAGAGTCTTAGCCATTTCATTTTTTTCTAACAAGGAAGATTCAAGAAGGTTGACTTTTGCAGTATTAGTGTCAACATGTGATTGAAGCTTATTCAATTTAGTATCACAATCTTCCAACAAGAACTCAAGAATATCCTTTTCATTGTCAAAGATGCAAACAACTTTCTTAAGTTTTGAAATAACATCTAAATTGTAAGAAGAAGTCTACATAATGCATTGACCTTTGAGTGTTTCATATTCTTTATCCTGAATTGTCTTTTCAAGCTCATTTATACGAGTAAGGAACTTCTCATTATAACATATAATATTTTGAAGTGGCTTTATGAGATTGTCCAACTTTAACTTCAAGTTTTTCACTTTATTTTTACCATCCAAGGTGAGATTGACAAATTAACTAGAAAAGTCTAAATACTTTGTATCCTTTTCCTTCAAAATACTATTGATGTTGGTCATAACCTTTTTAAATTTGAGATCATGTACATAAGTTGATCATAAGAATCTTGAAGAAAAAACTTGTAATCATCATCAACATTTTTCCAATATAAGGAATCAGAAGTGAAAGACCCTAAGTGGAAGGCCATCAAAGTAGAACAACCAAGAATAGTAAACACATCTCTTCTAGAGTAGACACAATAGCTTAAGAAGAACATATATCATGTATCTTTTCTAAGAGGTCCTAAGCTTCCTTTGAAGTATTGAGCTTAGAGATCAAAGTAGTCTTTAGTAGTAACAGAACTAATGAGGAGATGTTAACCTCTATAATTTAGATTACTAAGGATAAGTTCCTCTTTGTTCCAAGCAACAAAGATTTTAGGTTCAACAACACTAGTCTTTGTAATATGCGTAGAGGATATCCAACCATTATTCGTTATATACCAAACATCATTGTTTATAGTTCTCAAGTAGGAACACATTTGAGATCTCCATTAAAAATAACACAAGCCATTGAACAAAGGTGGTCCATCGACCAGGCTTCCCATATTATATATCATACGAGATTAATAGAATTAAGCCCATAGATAAAGGAAAGGATCAACTCTAGAGATATTAAGCCCAAAAAGAATGTACCCATTTTAATACCAATTGAAAGATTCTGAGACTTGGTATACTACCAGGGTAAAGAGATATTAACTCCTAAAGAACTCATCCTACAAGCATAAAAGAAAAACAACAGCAAAACTAATCTCATACATGTAGTTTAAATATATAGATATGAAATATAATCACAAGTTGCACATATGTTAAGTAAAGCAAGCAAAATAGAATAATAGAAGTTTTCCAGTTAGTTTCCCAACCCTATACATGGTAACATACAATAGCAAGACTCAGATTGTACTCACAACATAATAAATGATTCAAACATGATCAAGTAATCAGGTAAACCAATATAAAACTCCTATCTATATGGTAACATCCTTGGGTTGCTTAAGGAAACTACATGGAAGCAAAAAAATCCTCTAAGCAATAAAACAATTACAACTCTGAGAGAAATAAAACCACCAAAATATATATCAATAGGGACCTCTATTCGAACTGCCTATCTCTTCCCTTAATTATGGCTCCCATAACAACCTAGTCTAACATATAAACCTAGGTTTCCTCAATAGCCAACACCACTCAATATGGTGTGATCAATAACCGTACAACAATAAAGTGTAATGAATAAACAATCATGAGGAACACCCTCAAACATGAACCAACAACAACCATTGTAGGAACCCCTTTCAACCATAAATCACAAATTATCTATGTGTGACACACAGTCAACCACGTACCTCATATAGTTAACAATTTGAGAAGAGCAACCAAAATACCCAATCTCAATTATTGCACACAATTGTAGATATAAGAACTCAAATAGATTGCACAAGGGTTTGGAGACATTGAAAAAATATTTGATGAATCTAAGATAAAAGCTTGCATACCCATGAAAATTCATCACTCCTCATACATTGGTAGGTGGACACAACCACTTTTAGCTCTATCCACCTTAATACCCTTAGATAAGACTTTATAGCCCAAGATGATACCCTTATGTACCATAAAGTGACACTTCTCCCATTTTAAAACCAGGTTGGTTTCTTCACATCTTTATAGCACTAAGGAGAGATAGTGTAAACACTCAACAATTGTGTTCCAAAAGATAAAAAGTCATCCATGAAGATCTCTAAATGCTTCTCCACCATGTTTGAGAAAATAGTCATCATACATTGAAATATCGCAGGTGCATTGCATAACCCAAATGGCATTCTCTTGAAAGTAAAAGTTCCATAAGGACATATAATAGAGTATTTTCTTGGTATTCAGGTGCCATGGTGATCTTTTTATAGCCAAAATATCCATCTAGAAGAAAAAAGAAAGAATGCCTAACTAATCTATCAAGCATTTGATCCATGTACTAGAAAGGGAAATGATCATTCGTTGTAGCTTTATTCACTTTGCAAAAATCCATACATACTGTCCATCCCATGATAATTCTGGTATGTATTAACTTATTTGACTCAATTTCCACCATAATGACTCCTCCTTTCTCTGGTACACATTGAATTATGCTTACACATTCACCATTTAATATTGGGCAATTGTTCTTCTTACTCAAATAGATAATCGAGACCAATATGAGGGATGCAAATTTCAACCCATGGAATCTTCTCAGGAACTCTCTATCAATTCAACCAAGTAGGCATTATAACGTGAATTAAGTAATAACACAATGGAAGTACAAAACAACATGCTCGATTCATCACACAACAAAACAATACCGTATATACAACAATAACAATTTGCATAATGAACATTAGTGGTAGTTTGCTAATAACTCTATATTTTAGAGTTATTTTGTCCATTTTATTAATTATAAGTGATATTTTCTTAATGTTTTTAGTTAATTTTAAGTTCTTAAATTAATATTTACTGTTAGTTTTTTAAAGAATATATTTTTAGAGAAAATTAAAGAATTTAAATTGAAAAAGACTTAATTGCAAATAACGAAAGTTGATAATTTAATTTGAATTGAAAAAGACTTAATTGCAAATAACAAAATTTGAAAATTTAATTTGAATTAATAAAGAGGGCTTAAATGTAATTAACAAAACTTTTGTTTTTCTGCGCAGAGAAGGAGTACCATGCGTGGTATTGTTCAACACACCTCATGCACCGTCACATCAGAAACTCAATGGTAATGATCAGGAGCGTGAGATACAAATGCGGGGTAGGAGAGTGGATGCGATTCCCATAGCTTTTTGCACCGTTCAGCACACAGAGGTGGGGTCCATCTATCTCACAATTCGGCGCACAGAGTGGGGCCCACTTGTATGTGCAGTTGATTTTCCCTGAGACAAATCCTTTGTCATGCACCATCAAATCAAATCACGAACGGTCCAGATCATGCGTGCTTCCCACCCCCCACGCGAGAGAGTTACGAGTTGATTCCAGCTGTTCCGCACAGTCCAACATACAAATTTCTCGTGTGACATGGTCCACCTGATCTGCATGAGCCCTCGCATCCCACCCAATACGAAGCCTCCATGTGTCTTGTTATTCTTTCAACGAATCAAAGCTCACCATGTGTCATGCGTATTGTATAAAGAATTCAAAAGATTGCACACGTTGTTCAGCTCTTTTTTCACGCTTTGTCTCCCACTTTTACACGCATGTTTTAAAGAATATTTTGTAATGTATTTTTTTAAGAGAGCAGAAGGCATAAATATTGGGTTATTATGATGCTGAAGGAGTGGGGGAGAACACGCAGAAGACATTTTTGGCTTTTTTTGTGGTTCTAGTTAGGAAAAATAGAGAACGAAGAGAGCAAATACTTCTAATCTTTTTTTTTTGTTCTTCATTTAATGTTCCTTAAATGTCTAAATAGTTTCATATTGTAATTTCAATATTTTCTATGAACTAATTTAATTGTTCTAGGGTTGCCATGTAACTTACATTATGAAGCTTGGATTAATTATTTTTGAATGATTTATGAGATGTTTAATTTATTTATTCTATTTGTGCTTAATGCTTTTGATTGTTGGAAGATTAATCAATTGATCTGTGACACTTAAATAAACTTGGAAAATGAATTTTTATGTTTTGCTCGTGGATAGAATAACATATATATAAGGGATAAGAATATACCTTTATTGTACGTGTAGCTATTTGAGAACTTTGAAATTAATGAATCTTGCTAAATTTAATTCTCATAGGAATATAGTGAATTATTTTAGCGAGATGTGTCCATTTATTATCGGAAGAGACATATGGATAAATTAGGAGTTCTTGGTTGACAAATTAAATGCGATAACATAAATCAAGAGAAAATAATATGATTCAAGTGGATTAATTTGGTGAAATTATAATCCTCGAGTTTTCTTAAGTGTTAATCTCATATATTGTTATTTAGAATCAGTTTAGTCAACTCCATCCAAATATCGATTGTTTGGATAAAATTAGGTAGAGACAATTTTAGTACTTAACGAATATTAGTAACAAATCTCTGTGGGAACGATATCTTACTTATCATTTATTACTTGTGACCATGTATACTTGCACGTTCATGTTCTCTTAAAGAGGCAACATTTTCCTCATAGGCTCCTGTCTAAACTAGCAATATGCATACATGGCAAACAATACATAGCTTGTAATACAAGCGTAAATATCAAAATGTTAAAACGATTTCTAATCACTTTAGGACCTTATATGTGGGAACATAATCAGTAAATGATTATTGCACTTTCATAGCATGTAATCAAACATACATAGCAAACCCTAAAGTCCAAAACCCGATACACAATTAGGTTAAGGGGATGCTGACTCCTGATAGATAATCATAGTTATAGTATAAATAAACACAGACATGAAGTATAATAAAGCAATAGACATAGAATTTAGTAAACAAAAAGTAGTTGATAAATATTAAAAGCTTTCTACTTAGAGTTTAAAATTTTGTACGTAAATACATACACCATTTAATCTCTGATTGTACTAGCCATATATTTGAGCATGCAATACCAGATATAAAGAGGTAAGCCCAAATAGAAACTCTATCTATGTGGTCACATCCTCGTGTTTCTTAAGGAAACCACTCAGTAGCAAATAATCCACTAAACAATAAATCAGTTACAACTCTGAAAAAAATAAAACCACTATTATCTTTATTAGCTTATACCTCTGTAATGATCCAGTTTGACACATGAGTCTTACTCTTTTCTAAAGCCAACACCACCTAAAGTGGTGTGACCAATAACTGAAAACCGGTATTATGTAAAGTGAATAATAAAACATTACACGAAGGCAACCACCAATTTACATAAGGCTCATATAAAAGCCACTTGCAAACACCATCTAAAGAACTCACCCCTCACAAGCACGAATTCGCACACACAATCATGAATCATTAATAATAAACAATACTCAAGGTATTAGAAATCTGAAAATAGACATATAAGATATCAATTTAGCAAAGCTTTGCTACATTTTTTTAAATGATGAAATAACAGAAAGATGGGTATTTATAGAACTTGGCCAGCTACCTTGCCAAAGGTGGTGGCGAGGGTGGTGGAAAGCTTGGTGGCGAGGTTGGTGGTAAGGTGCTAAAAGGGTTATTTTTTCATTCCTAAAAATTTCAAGTAAATTTCACAAATACCCACACCTATAATGAACCAAAAATGTGAGCAACAAATACCCATTCGCTCACTGAAAAACACAACACTCCACCTATCGTACACATTATAAAAACCATCCTCGTGGTGCTTATAAACATAATTGCATACAAAGTGTGCCTAACAATAAACATGATTGCATACAAAGTGTGCATACATAGTAACCAACCTTACATAAAGAAAGATAGATACACTAAGTAAACCAAACAGACATCATGTTTTGAACATGGGAAGCCAACACATAAACAAGATTACAATGGGACTTACATTCCTCCCCTTTGGCTTTCCATGTCAAAACACTACACAACTAAATACATACTCACATCTATCATAAGATGATCATGAAGTACCTAAAGATATTTTTTCCCATGAATATAACATCAACGTACAACCAAACTTGAAAAACAAACCTAAACCAAGGGCATCCAACTTATGCGCTCCATCCATCTTCTTGTAACAACTCAACCACTCTATCTCTCCAAAACACAAGAGTCTCAATCCCACTGCACATATCACACATGATGCTCGAAAACTTCAATCTACACCTATAACTTACATATATAAAAAGACACATACCCCATAAACATAGCATTTAAGAACAGTGTGTAGTCAAGTAGATACTATCGTGTTATCCATATACAGGTACACACTGATAGGCTAAGCATAGTGTCAACATGTTGTACAAAAAAACACAATCAACATGAAACATAAGTATGAAGACTCCCCCTAAACATATGCAACACTCCCCCTAAATGTTTACATATCAAAAAACCAAGATGTAATGCAAACTACACTCACATCCATTGCATCAACTTGATTGTTAACAAACTGTAAGGTTCGTGAGTGTTAACAATATGCCTAAACAAAATATTTGTATACAATATTAGTTTCTAGGTGTGACTTTCAAGAATATTTTCAAGCCAAATAAACTATTGAGACTCAATGATCCTATCTCAGGTACATCTCTTCTCCTATGCATGTTAGATTTCATATTAGACACATAGGAACATTGTTCAAATAGGTCACCCAATTGATTGAGTGGTGACTGGACCAATTGAGATTAATTAAAACTAGCTTAATCAATTTTTAATATGACTAGATCGATTGAAGCATTAACTCAATCGATCTAGCACTAGATGGATCAAGATTAATGATTAGATTGATCTACTTATTTCTAAATTAATTAATTTTTTTACTAGATCGATCAACCAACTAGGTTTTCAAATTTAACCTAATCTTTACTTGAGCTAATTAGTATTTTTACTATATTTTCCTTATATTTGTAGCCTCTTCTAAATACTTTTAAGGACTATTTTGTAATTAACCTTTGACCTAGGGTTTCAACTCATGCTATCTAATCATACCATTGGCTCACAATTTTGTTAACCATAAAAGAGCAATATTGAGTATTATTACCTTTGTCTTAGGCTCTCTCTTATTTTGCTAAAACTATTCAAATAGGTTTTTTTATTTAGTTAATTTATCAAACATTTTTGGTTGTGTTAGAAAGTTAATAAGCCTACAATATTTGTGATATTGTGCTTTTAAACTGATTGTTCTAGGATTGTTAATCAATTTTTTTTATTAGTTAATCCATTAAATCATCCAATTGGGTTTATTCAATATACTTCTCTAGGACCCACTCTTGCACTTTTGTTATTATTCTAATCATTTAGGTATTGATTGAACGAGTTTGATTTCTTATTGACTATAGTTATCAAAATGTTGGTCTAGAGCTAAACCTCTTTCTTATAGAGACTATGATGAAAGTAATGGCTCATAAGTAGATTACCTGGGAGAATTAACTTTGTGGGTAGCATGAGTCCTAGCCTTAAAATTGGACCCTTTTTCTCATAGTGGATAGTTAAGTGGTCTGATGTATCAGTGATTTTTCTCTTAGGTCATTTGTGTGGCCTAGGTTTTTTTCACCTAAAACTTTTATGTGTTAATCTTTATATGTCCTCATTACTTTATTTACATGAAATTGCATGTCTGTCCATTATGTGAAATTTTAATTTTCCACACTTTCGTTGATTATCTTTTTACATCCCTTTCTAGCTAACACGATCTATAACTGAAAAGGTAACTTCTCATTTTTTTAGAGTGGGTCACTAGATACACTTAGTATGCCTATCACCCTTCTATGGATCATTTAAGAAAATGATCTTCGACTACCTGTGCACCTTACCTTGATAGGTTTAATTATCCATATTGGAAGGCTTATAAGAGAGCCTTTCTACAGTCTTTAGATGAGAGTGTTTAGAACTCTATGCTTTATGATTGGTTACCAAAGATAATATTGTCACTCCTAAACCTAGGAAATATTGGACCAATGAAGATAAAACCGGTAGTAACTAGAATCAAAATGGTATTAATGTTATTTTTAGTGCTATGTCTACTTATGGGTTTCATTGTATTTCTCATGTTGATACTGATAAGAAAGCTTGGGATATTTTATACGTTTCTTATGAGGATATGTCATAAGTAAAATGAACAAAACTTTGCATGCTTGGTACTCCATTTGAGAATTTAGAATGAAAAGAGATGAAACTTTTTTTGAATTCTATGCTAGATTATTTGATATTTCTAACACCTTTGCCAATCTTGGAGAGAAAATTTAGGATTTTAGGATAGTTCAAAAGATTCTCTACTCGCTACCAGGTCACTTTCTTGAAAAGGTCACTGCCATTGATGAAATAAGGGCGTTGATAATATCAAAATAGAAAAACTTGTTGGATCACTTCAAACCTTTGAGATGAGCTTTCATCATCCCATAGAGAATAAAGGTATTGCATTCAAAACTACTACAATTGAAGAAGGTAACAATGAAGAAGCATAATTGACACTCTTGATGAGAAGACTGAACAAAATCTTCAATAGAAAGAATTCTCCAACCAAAGGAGAATCAAGTCGTCAAAAGGATCAAAATCTAAGAGAATTCAAATATGTGAGTTCTGATGGTATGAAATATAAACCCACTGGACTTCAATGTTTTGAATGTATGGTTTTGGTCAATTCATAACTAATTGTTCAAATAAGAAGAAAAACACTGGAAGAGCACTCAATGCTACATTGATTGACTAAGAAAGTGATAACGATAATCTAGATGATTGAACAAACGATGACACCGACTTCCTAGAATTTACTACAACTATTGGTGAACAATTCAGTGAAAGTAATGTTTAATTTTATGTAATAAATTTAATGTTACTAATAGTGAAGATGTGTTCATGGATTATGTGAGATGCAAAAGGGACAAAGAAAATTTTCTTGTAGAAGTAACTAAACTCAATGAAAAACTAATGTCTTATGAAGTGAATTCATCAATACTAGAAGAAAAAAATCTTGAATTGTGTAGATGTACTGATGATCTCAATTTGAGTCCTACAGGTCTAGCATAGGGAAAAATATTTGATGCAGAAACTTGAACAATCCGAGAAATATGTGAAGAGACTAACAATTAGAGCTAAAAGATTGAACAAAGTTTTTGACTATGGAAAAAAATTTGGAGGGAAGAAAGGGGTAGGCTATATAGATGAGAATTATATGCCATCATCTTCAAAAGCAATTGAGATGACATGTTAGCTTGATTGCTTGATTTTAATTTTATATTTTTTTAGCTTAGTTTGTTTGCTTAGTTCTTAAGAGGGGTGGCTATATAGATGAGAATTCTATGCCATCATCTTCAAAAACAATTGAGATGACATGTTAGTTTGATTGTTTGATTTTAATTTATATTTTTTTAGCTTAGTTTGTTTGCTTAGTTCTTAATTTTTACTTAAAAATCACTTAGGGAAGAAGAATTCTTTTAACATTGAAATAAAATACAACTATCATTTTAAATCACAAAGAAAATATTTTTTTTATAACTCAATTGATTATTCATTGTATAATTGAGTATCTTGCTCTGTGCATTTATATTTTCACACATATGGTGATTCATGTTAAGAAGAACTTACTCACATAGTCACTGACACAATAGTATGCCATACTTGAAATTTATGGTTGACTAAGTGAGTGTTTAGGGACTTAGATAACCTTGACTGCTGGAATTGTGTTTGAGCTCTTTCTTTCACTTTATAAAATGCTGCTATAGAGAAACATCTAGTTTTGAGAGAGTCACCTACTGTGATGTGCAAAGCTATAGTAGTGACCAGAGATAGCTACCTCACAACTAGTATGAAAGTCATTATACTAGGTTTTGGCTCGTGCATATTTTCCTAAAAAATAATAAAATTAATAGAAATAGAAAGTATAAAAGCATTTATATGCACAAAAAGAAAGAGCCACAAATGGTTATGCAAAAAGGAAAATAAATAACCTATCCCCCACAAAATAATAATAATAATAATAATAATAATAATAATAATAATAATACAATAAGAGAATACCAAAAAAAAATATTTGTAAGCTCTCTCTTAGTTAGTAAAATTTTATACTATGAAAGTCTAAATTAAACTACAATTCTTTCATTATTGGTGATGATTTCTCCTTTAAATCCTTCGTAACTAATCATGAAGGGATAAATTGACAAATCATTATAGTTCAATATTTTTAATACTTTGAGATATTGTTGATATATCACCATGTGTGTTGAAAAATGTATGTTTACTTTACTAAAATATTCAAGCATACTCAAGCATACAGTAAATAATTTATTCTTGTTGAAGAATAAACTTTATTTTAAAATTGATTATTTGAGTAGGTTTCATCTTTACATAAATATACTACCTTGATATAATAAAAGGGGTAGTTTTATGTTTGTCTTTTTCCTCACCTTCGTACGAACCCTAACTCCCCTTTGTAGTCCCTTTTCTAATTTTCACTCAAAATCACACCTAATTCACTTATTTTTGTCCTTAAAACACTTAGAATTGATCGTTATTCAATTTTCATGCATCAATTTCTACAAAAAAAAATATTTTGGGCAGAAATCATCACATCTCCATTTTTCCCATTTTCTCACCAAACACCCTTTCGAACCTTGTTTTTTGAACCCCTTCCCAAAAAAAGTTCTCTAATATTGATTCTGCATTTTGGTTGGGAAATTTCAACAATTTGGGTAAATTTTTAGATTGGGGGTATTTTTGGCTTTTTGGATTTTGTCTCGGATTCTATAATGGCTACTAGATGTTGTGAATTATCTCCCATTACTCCAACCCCAAATTCCTCCCCATCGTGGGATGATGAATCATAATCGAGGTATAACACTATTTTCTCTAGACATCCAATTTTATTAGAATTGGTATTACTTAGATAGAATTTCATAAATTAGGAATTACACTAGCCATTAGGGCTCCAGGTTGGCAATCACTGTTTACACCATCCAAATTATGTTGTTCATCCCTAGTCTATGAATTATATGCAAATATGGACTCCAAAATCCATCACCTAGGACCTATGAGCTAAAAAGTTTTTGTATGAAACAAAAATGTTGACATCTTGGCTCAAAGAATCAATAATTTTTTGTCCATCATGAATGTTGGGGATCCAAGTTTTAAATTAGAATGGTATAACATCTCTACTAAAGATATGTTAACTAAGCTTTTAGGTTCACCTAATGTTGGTTTTAGTACTAAATAGTTATTTATCCTAGGTGACTTCACTCCTTTTTGTATGGTAACTTGATACCTTCAGAGCATTCATCTGAGATTGGTCACCTATATGCAAAGATATTATATTGCTTTGGAACGGAATTGCATTCAATATAGGTCCAGCAATTCAAGATAAGATCATAAACCAATATCAGATCATTAACCAAAGGATCGATCTTCCATATAGATGTCTCATCACCAAAATGATACTAGCTACGGGTGTGCCATAAATAATGGATTCTAATATTGTTTGTTGTATGAGTGACATTAGAAAGTCAAGCATATCCAGATCTTCTACTCAAAATTCAAACAGACATAGGCCCGTTGAAGTTGGTACCTATGGAGCAGTAACCACTATAGGTGATATTTTTGGGGACGAAGAAATGGAAAATATACATGCATTTGAACCATCACCTCAGGAATCATTTGAAAACAAGATGTGTGTGAGAATGGGAATGTTGGAATAGTAAATTACTTCTATGAATGAACGTCGAGAAGAAATATTCTCCATGATTAAGGAAATTGATTCACACTATAGGTTTCCTCTTCCAGGATAATAATTTATTTTTATGATATTTTGTCTTGTTTTATTAGTGTGTTTAGAAGTAAATTTCGTTACTTGTTTTCATTTTTGAAGTGTAATAGAAATATTTTGTAATGTGAAAAATATTATATAATTCAATGCAATTTATGTTTGATTCATCTATCTTTTTTTATCTCTGGTTTGTGTTTGTTTATTCATATGACAAAAATGGGGGAAAATTGGTATAAAAAATTTTGAACTTGAATTGAAGATAAGGATCATTAGCCAAATCTGCCCCTCTTAATACACGCCCCAGTCATGTTTTTTCACACCATTGCCATACCTCCTCTAATTTCAAGTCACCATATGCACACTATAGTTCCACTTCTTGCCTTTTGTGGCATCATCCTCATTGATCTTTGCATCTCCTCCACGCTCGTCGTGGTATGATAACTCTATGAAAGTATAGTCATTAGCGCACTTTTCTACTTACTATTTACTTATTTTATTCAATAAATAGTATTTATGGGTTCAAAAATATTAAAATATAAAATATTTAGAGAAAATGGATGAAAATATAATTTTTGGGATTTTTATGGTATTTTATGGATTTTTAAGAAAGGACAAGGAATCATTGATCGCCATGTGTGAGGAGGACGAATGCGTGCCATGTGTCAATATGGCATTCAATCTAATTACTCCTTGCATTCCACCCGTGCGCACACCATCTGTTTTCATGAATCACGTTGTGCCGCGTGGGGCTGACACATCGAACATTGACTCAGACCAGTCTCCCCTACCACGCGTCGCTCTCTGATTCGTTCAGTGAATACCGTGTGCCATGTGTCACTCTATGATTGGCTAGCGCTATTAGTTTTGCTTGTTTTGATCTCAACCCTTGATCTAAAGCTGATATGATGGTCCAAACCACACCTAGGGAATATTTAAGACCCTAATCACCTCATAAACCTCGAAGAGGCTATTATTAGCATAATTTTGGTTAGTTTTTGCAGCTAAAAAGAGAGAAAATAAAGAAAAATTTAGTAGGGGATATAATTTTGGTGGAGATTTAAGAAAAAATTAGTAATACAATTCAAGAGATTTATTGTATTTCTTCTTCCACTCTTTTCTTTATCAATTTTTATGTATTCTTTTATGAAAAATATGAGTTTTATGAACAAAATTATGTGTAGTTAATTTATTAATCTAGGGATATTATGAACCCATTTTTCACCATGTGATAATCTAATATTTTACTCCAATTATAATTTTAATTTATTTAAACTATTTAATCTGAATTTTATACTATTAATTATTTGGCCAACAATTTATCTCTAGAAGCAATTAAATAGATTTAAGAGAATTATTTAATTGTTTGTTTTGATTAAATAACATTAATAGTTTCTAGGAAAAGACGTATGATTCTTAAGTATGTGATCCACAATTCATGAAATTTATGAGTAGTTTGCAATTTAATTGGTGTGAGAGTGTGATTAAATTAATTACTATATGGTGTGTAGTTTACTTGAGAAAGGAATAGATACTAGGTTAGATTCAATTAATCATTTAATTAATTGATAATTATATTAGAGGGATTTTAGCGATTCGCATGTTTAGAAAATTTGGGGATTAAGTATTCCTAGATATTTTCTCATATATCTTCTTAGTTACCAAATCTGATTTAATTAATTATTGTTATTTACTTTTAGTTATTTTAATTTTTCTTCCTTAAAATATAAAAACACAAAAAAAATTAATTTTTATTTTTTTAAGTTTTAAAAATTAGTTTATAATAAAATAATCTCTATGGGAACGATCTTTTATTATCATTATATTACTTTGTGTGATATATATACTTTTTTAATCATTGCACACATTTCATGTGTGGTAATCATGGTACCATTTTATTCCCCGTCTTGACCTAAGCTGTTTTTCCTTATTTTTGACTCGTTTTCACCCTTTTTACCATCGTTCCATGTACATTGACATCATTAAACACAAGTTAAAAATACTATAAATTAAGACAATATTTTAAATTCTAAATTATTTTATATCTAAAGTTAGTAAGTAAAAGAAAGCAAGGAAATGAAAGTGAGTAAACTAAACTATAGTCAAACCTAGGATGATGGATGAATATGGGATTTTAATGAGTATAATCCTTCATAGAAAGAACAAATTAAATTATTCAAATAACGAGTTATATTTATTGATTTTTGGTTTTTAAATAAGAAAATCCCCACGGTCATAGTAAGTCCACACAATTCTTAATTAGTTAAAGACTTTCTAAGTTAGGCTTGAAATTGATTAATTGATACTCAATTAATTAATAACTTCCTTGGTGGGGATAGAAATTAATTAATTAATAAAGCTAAAGTAAATATATTTTTTAATTATAAGTCAAGATTTTGTCCCTCATTAATTTGTAATTAAAGATATTTTTAACAATCTAATTTAATCTCATTTAATAAATAACTTTCTTAGTCGAGCCTAAAATTAATAAATTAAATTAAATTAAACTCATGTTCACTTATGCACAACTAAGTGCATATGATGTTTCTAATACCCAATTTTAAAATATTTTCTTTAATTATAAATTAAGACTTGTCTATCATTAACTTATAATTAAAGATTTTAAGAACATGAGCAATAAATAAATAAAACTCTTATTTATTCAAATCATAAAAAATTTCTTTTAATCATTAGAAGCAATAGCTACTAAAATCCCATATTATAGAATTAGCCAATCAAGCTAAATTAACAAAAGTTAATTCAATTATAAAAGATATCATATTACAAAGAGAAATAAAATATATAATTAAAAATTACTCCATCTCAATAAAAACTATTCTAGATCTCTGAATGTATTGGCACTTCCTTCTTCAAATCCTTACATCTTCTTTAAAATTGGGAGGCTTTCTCTCTATATATGTATATGATGGTGGAATAGCTTTTGGAATTGATATAAATTCTACACTAAAACTACTATGAATGGCTACACTATGTAAAAAGAAAGCTAATTACCTAATAAGCTTAACATACTATTTATAAGTAAAGTAGTTGCATAGAGGTCGGAATTATAAAAATCATACACACCTTATAGTACAACTTTATTCCCCCATGGCATAGAGCTAAACATCACTTGCATATTACAACCTAAGAGAATTATGCCGCAACATACTTTTTATCATGCTACTCTACCAAAAGTTTAGCATCCTAATAAGAATTCCCTAGAGGTTTCCATCATAGCACACTAATTCATCACCAAGTCATGTATTTTTTTGTCTTGATATTGTTGTACCCCTTACATATTTGTTGTTTCTCCATATAAGGCTTACATGTCTTAGTTTTTAAGCTCCTATGGTGCTATTTGAGTGTTTCGAGTGTTGTGTCTTCATGTATACACATTATTTATCTCTTTTCAAGGTAAAAAAACATTAAATACAACAAAAAATACATATGATTCTTAATTGATAGATTTCCATAAATAATCAAATAAAATTCTATAATCAAACCTAATCATTTCAATTAGGCAAAATAAAACCATAAAATATGAGTGCTTTTCAAGAACTTATCAAGGAGATATTGAAGTGATTAGAAATCCTTTATATATTTTCTAATATGTTTTCTTGATTCGTATGGGGTCTGATGTTTTTCATGTTAATTCTTGTTGCTAGCCTGGATAGGTGCCTATAAAGCACACTATTACTAATGTGTTTATCGTAAATCTTTTTTCTTACATGCTGGTTGTTTTTATGGTGTATTAAATAAAGCATGTTGTTTTTATCTATACTATATTATCTACTTAATTAACATTTTGGGTCCTACCTGGTTGAGTTGGAATGAAACTTATGAAAAGATTCTATAGATTGGTGTATCCACCCCTTTATAGGTCCTCAATGCCTATATGGGTCAAAAGTTTGATTCAAAAGTGGTGCAATTATTTTGACATATGGAACCATCATTTGGTATTTGAATAGGTCAACCCCATCTATGCTTAACCACCTAATGCTCAATTTTAGAGCTCTATCTATCCATACATACACCTTTGTATGTTTGAGCCCTTTGTCTTTAGTGGAGTGGGTTGTTGTTGTTCTATAAGGTTATTTATCTCTGTGAACTTGTATTGATTACATCATCCCTATTTTCTTATTCATAGATGATCATTTTATGGTACTTTCTCTTTAAGTATGCATTTTATTACTATACCAACATACTAGGATTGATAGTAGTTTTCATTTGTAATTTTTTGTTGATGTTTTCAAGGTACCTGTTCTTTGAAGCTTGTAATTTATGCTTATTACTTATCTTGTATTCACTTCTTCTTTTCATCCATAATGTGTTATTTCTTGTATCTCTTGCTATGCCTGAATGTTTGATCCTTTTCTAGTATTTTCCTCTACTCGTTGCTTTGACATAATTTTTAGGTATGTTTATCTTGCTTGTTCTTTTCAATTTTTGAATGAGCATCATGTCCCATGATTTTATCATATAGTGTCAAAGTATTAGGATTTTTCTTTCTATAGTCTTGTCATTAATATGCCAAATCATATAGACTACATCTCCCTTATTTTACTCGGTGGTTCTTTCTTGTACCTAGTATGTTGTGGGATCATTTTCTCTCTTGTTATTTAATGTTCTTCTTTTATTTACTCCTCTTAGTCTTGTTTTTTGATGTAAGTTTTTTGGAGAAAATTGAGGTTTGTTACAAGCTTGTGTACATGATCATTTTCATATGCATTTGTATATCATATAGATTGTTTACCTATCGTTAGAACTCTTGACTTACATGTATTTTTATGACTAAACTAGTATATTTAGTTGGCATTCTTGGTGTTTGGGGTGTTTGATGAGTGCTTAAAAGCACTTAACATCGTATTATTTATGCACTTTAAATAATAAAATAGATTTGTATTTGAATAGTTTTATCATCTTTTATGTAAATTTATCTTTTTGGAATAACGGGTATGTTTTTGTTATTATCACATTTTTTTTAGCTTCAAAATAATTTAACTGATCAATACTTGAAGAATAGTACCCAAAAGCACTCCATTACAACATTAAAGCATAAGTGATTAACATATGTAAAGCTTACATATGTTCCAAATCATTGTAAATGATGTATTAAAAAATAGGGTTTCTAGAAGTTTAAAGGAACACATTCCATGGTGTTGAAATATTGTGTGTCATAGTTTAGGTGAAGTGGATCAAGGATTTAGTGTGAGCCAATCTCATGTTGTGGCATGAAATAGAAATGTGCCATAATGCCCGCCTATATGATCCATTTTTCTCTCCTTTTTCTCACCTATAAAATCCCCCAGCTCTCTTCTCACTATAATCTCTAGTTTTTCTTTTGTTTTTATAGTTCCAAAGTTCTTTTCTTAAATTGAAAGTTGAACAAGTATAGTTTATGTAGTAGTTTTTATTTTGATTCAATAAACAGTGTTGACAACTCTATTTAGAAATTTTCTAGATACAAAAAGCCATATTAAAAGTGGTATAAGGATACACTTGAGATATAATTTAAATTTATTCTTTTTAGATTAATATTATATGTTGTTTTGAATGATATGTTTAATTTAATGATCATTGATTAAATTAAGCATGGCTGAAAATGCTATGAGATATTAGTAATGTTGTTATGCTTGAGGAATATTAAAGTAGGTAAAATATTTTTATAAAATGAATTAAGTTTTATTTCTTCATCAAGATTTATACAAAGGGTTTGTTAAAGAAAAGTATATAATTAGTATTTTTCGTAATAAACAAAGAGTTATATTTAGGATTTAATTATCTTGATCTAATTTAGAGTCAACTCTTCGATTTTGGAGTGAATTATTGGATATTTAGATAACTCTATTTCAAAGATTTTTATAAGAATTATTATTGAAAAATATATTGACGACATATTTTCCATAGTAATTTTGAAATTTGAAAGTTAGTTTATAAATACTTAAATCCTAAACCTAACTTTAACACCTTGAATGAAAGTTTAATTACATGCTCGGTCTTAAATAGTAATTAGATAGTTTGTTAACTCCTTAAAAATAAATTGTAATTTAATAATTAATCAATTTGTAATAATAGTCTTATGATATTAATTTTTTTGTTATTAATAAAGAATATGATCCTTGCCTTAGGATATTTTGTATTTCATGATAAAATGCTAAAATTACAATAAATGCAAAATGAGTGTTTAGGAATCAAATAATGAATACTATCTTGTGAGAATATTTTGAGCCATTATCTTTCGATTTTGAGTGAGAATATTTTTCTACTCTTCCAAATACTCTTCTTATCAATTTCAAATTGTTAGATGATCTTTATAGGTTTTGTATTGAATGATAGGATTTTTTACATCTAATAAAGTGTTACATATATTTTTTATTACTTAAATTGAATGAATTAAGAAGAAATTGAAACATTCCCTTCATTCATGCATGACTTTCAAGAAAACAGAAAAAAGAAAAGTCAAAAATTAGTCACTCACCATATCATCAAAAATATGTACAAACTCTACATGGGTACTCTAAAAAAATAATATTTCTAAAAAAGAGAAAGAAAAAGAGAGAAAACTAAATAATATAAACTAAATACTATAATCTATAAATATCCTATAAAGTTGTGAGAAATGTTTAAATACAAAAAAAAGATAGGAAATAAATCCCCAACAAATTATTGCATTTTCTTTATGCCTTAAATTCATATAATTTGAAATTTTTATTTGATGAATTTGATGGATGCATGAAAATAGTATTTGATTTCTTTATAAAATCTTTTCATTTGATTCCTTTCATGTGATCAATATTATGCACTACTTTGAGCCTTATATTCTTTAAACATATCCGAACATATTATTTCATTTCTATAAATAAGTTATATTCACATACACCTTTAAATGAGAGCTTGAACCAATAGGATCAATGTCATTAAGAGTATACATTGTAAGGATAGAGTCAAAGCGAATTTGGATTCCATACACTGAAATTGGGCAAATTATATTGATTCATATTTTGAGCTGAGAATGAATATGATTTTTCATAATTATTATAGTAAATTATGAATATTTAGAATATTAAAATTACTTATGCTATGGATTTTAGTTGTGAACTTAAAAGAAATTAAAATCATGAAAAAAATTTCTTTTTTTTTTTACTTTGTTATTTTTCATTTTTATTTAGTTAAAATTGTTATTTATTTATGTGTTATTTTTTTAATTTTTAATTTTAGTTTTATGTTTGTGGGTATCATCTCTGAAAGCTCTTATGAAACTTAAACTCATCCACTATGACAACCTAGGGATTTAAAGGTTGTTGCATATGCTAAATGCAAACGCTTCAATCTACAAAAATGATTTAGGATAATTTAATTTAAATTTAGTTTTTGTATTTAGTTTTTTTTTCTTTTCTTGCTAGAGACTAGCAATAAGCTAGTTGAGGTTGGGATGATTGCCTAAAAGCACTTAATATAACGTGATTTTATGCTCTTTAAATAATAAAATAGATTTATATTTGCATAGTTTTATAAAATTTTATGCAAAGTTATATTTCCTTGAATCGTGAGTATATCTTGTTGTTTTTCAGGTACTTTTAGCTTCAAAATAATTTAAATGATGAACACTTGAAAAGTAGTACTAGAAACACACCATTACAACATTGAAACATAAAAAAATTAACATATGTAAAGCTTTCATATGTTCCAAACCATTGTAAAGGATGTATTAAAAAATAAGTCTTTTAGAAGTTCAGAGGAACCTATGGCACAATGTGGAATTATTGTGTGCCATGACTCGGGTGAAATGGATCGAGGATTTAGCAAGTATAGCATGTCTCTTGTCATGGTGTGAGATAGAAATGTGATGCAGTGACTACCTATATTATCCATTTTTCTCTCCTTTTCCTCACCAATAAAATGGACACTAAACCCCAATTGTAAACCATCTCTCAACTCTCTTCTAGCTACAATTTCTAGTTTCTCTCTAGTTTTTCATTTCTTTTTATAGTTTTAAAATTCTTCTCTCAAATTGAGAGTGGAACAAGTATAATTTATGTAGTAGTCTTCTTTTGGATTCAATAAATAGTGTTGAAAATTCTGTTTGGAGGTTTTTCATATTCAGAAACCGTACTGAAAGTTTTGTAATGATACACTTATGGTATAATTTAAATGTGTTTTTTTTAGATTAATTAAATGTGTTCTTTTGAATGATATATTTAATTTACTGATCTTTGCTTAAATTAAGCATGTTTGATTGACTTTAATCTAATTTTATTTATTTTTATTGATTTTAAATTTCATTATTATTATTTAAATTTTATTGTAGATTCGAAGATAATGAAGATCCAAAATTTTAGAATCATATCATCTAAGAATTATCAAATTTAAGTATCTATATATATATATATATATAACTATCAAATTTTATGCGCCCGTAAAGTGTATATATATATAAACAAAGATAGACAGAAGCAGAGAGGAGTAGGAATGGGCACGGGGACGGTTTTTTATATAACTGTCCCCAAACCGAATTAAAAAACCTATACCTGAAACCGCCCGAAAACCGTTACGATTTGGGGATGGTTTTTTACCCACGCGTAATGGTTCGGGGCGGTTATGAAAAAAAACCAAAAAAACCCCGAAAAAAAATATAATTTAATATAATTAATTTCGGGTATGGGCGGGTATGGTTTTTAGTATAACCGTAACCGAACCGTACCCATTGTTTCATGTTCGGTTTTTACCCGAAACCGTCCCTATCCTCAAATTTTACTGGTTAAAAACCGAACCGCCTGTTCAGATAACCGCGGATAACTGAACCCGTGGTTTTTTTTCCCATCCTTAGAGAGGAGAAGCAGAATAGAGCCGCCAGTGCAGAAAAATAAAAAGTTAAAAAAAGAAAGAGCAGCAGAGCCACAAGGAAGAAAAAAAAGAGAAATCAGATTCAATGCAAGAAAATTAAAGCGAAAGCAGATTCTTTTTGTGAATCAATTTTCTTTCAATTTTTTGAGAAATTTATGGTGAATTCGTTTATGTTTAATTTAATTTTTAGCATAAATTAATTTATCTTTATTCTAGAAAAAAAAATGTAATTTAATTCCAAACTATGCTTGATTTTTTATGTTAATTTGAATTATTTCTTTTCATGTTTGTCTAATTTATTCTGAATTTAATACTTTTAATTGACTGGTCATTAATTAAATAATTTTAGTCTTGTGATTTACCATTGGAAGAGGAAATTATAAGATAGATATGGAATATTTCTACATAGGTAAATATAGAGATTGAAAGACTTATATGAGCCTATGTAGTTTTAAAAATCATTAATCTTAATAATTTCTTGCTTTATTAAATTGCATATTCTTGTATAAATTAATGAATAATATTATTTTCAATTAATTATCGAAAGAGACTTTTGGATATTTTTGGAAATTGCTAACAAACAGAGAGAATTAAATTCAATTAACAAGATGAGTAAAGCATAGGGAAGGATTAGGTGAAATCAATTTCTTAGAAGTTTTCTTCTAATTAATTTGATCTTTGAATAATATCGTTATTTTCTTTTGCACATCTTCCTTTAAATTAATTTTATTTTAAATTTCAATTACAACAACCTAAGTGAATTTTCTAGATAAAATTGAGATTAGCATAATTTTGGTATTTGTTAAAAGTAAGTTACCAATCCTTGAGGATGATACTCTATTTATCATTTTATTATAAAACTATGATACTGTGCACTTGCAGTCACTACTACAAAAAAGGGGTGTTTAAGTCGATATGTAAAGTTGGTTTTTGGAAAAAAAAACAACTTATAATGAATTTAAAGTTGGTTTGGTGTAGAACCAACGCTATCCACGTAAGACATAGCGTCGGTTGACGTGGTAAACTGACGCTACACACGTGGGTAGCATCGGTTCACCACATTAACCGACGCTACGTCCCACGTGTATTTTTTATTAAAAAATGTAGTTTAAAATTGAAAAAAAAAATTTAGGTACAATTTTTTTTTTAGGTTAATTATTATTTTATTTGACTCGTTAAAATTTAATTTGGATATATATATATATAGTATAATTTTTTCTTTTTTTTAGAAATTGGTTTTTAAAATTATATAATTATGTGTATTTGTTTGGATATTTAATTTTATGTACGTACGTACATGTACATCTTTATTTAATTTTGTGTATTTATTTGGATATTATTTAAAAAAAAAAATTCTTTTTTATACTATATATATATATATTCAACTTAAATTTTAAAGAATTCAAATAAAATAATAATTGACCTAAAAAATATGCAATTTTTAACTGCATAGATAGCGTGAGTTGACGTGGCGAATCAACGCTACACACTTGTTTAGCATTAGTTTGCCACATCAATCGACACTATCCACGCATATTAATCCATTTCTCTTTATCTCTTCTTCACCAGAATTTCCTTTTCAATTTGTGTAGTAACAACTTCAAAACCGAGCTCACCTTCCACTCTTTCTCAATTTTCGGCCACCTTTGACCACCATTTTCAATGTTTTTTATGGGTTATATTCATCTTCTTATTATCTTTTAGATCTATTTTTTTTAGCGAAATACTCAAATTTTTATACCCATTTTCTCACTTATTCTCACTTACAAAA
The DNA here is from genome assembly GCA_030763125.1 of Hippophae gyantsensis. Lineage (NCBI taxonomy): Eukaryota > Viridiplantae > Streptophyta > Magnoliopsida > Rosales > Elaeagnaceae > Hippophae > Hippophae gyantsensis. The sequence goes on along the minus strand of CM061028.1, from coordinate 46,286,992 downwards.
CACCAATTTTTTCTTCATTTCCTTCATTTAGTCACTTCATTTACTCTTGTAAGTATTTCTATTAATCCTACGCACTTATTATTCAGTTTGCTTTATTTTTTGTATAATTTTTTTATTTATGTATGTTTTGTATTATGTTTGTTATTATATGTTTGGCTTATTTTCTGTGGAAATAATATCTAGATGTTGTGGGTTTGAGGGGCTATAATATTTACCGTATGTGGATAAATTTATTTACATATAAATAATTATATTTTATTAAGTAAAAGTAATACAATTGTAAAATGATAAATGTTTGTATTATGTATGTTTTGGTATATATTCTAATAATTAGGAAATTTATATATAATAATACTTGAAATATATTGATTGGATACATAATTATATGCTTAATAAATGTTGGTATTATCATGGAGAAAATATTGATAATACTCATGGGGAAGAGATAAATAAGAATGTGAATAATCACATACATCTTATCATAATGTACAGATAGAATATATGTTTCATGGTGTTGAAGATGAACTACGTAAGGATGATCCCGAAACCTTTAAAACACTTCTAGAAGATGCCGAAAAACCGTTGTATTCAAAATGCAATAAATACACTAAAATGTCGGGATTGATTCATTTGTACAATGTGAAGGCAAAATATGGTTTTTCTGACAAGGGATTCACAGAATTACTAAATCTACTAGTCGATATGTTTCCTGAGGGTATTGAATTGACATCTTCAATGTATGAAGTGAAGAAATCTATTAGTCGATTTGAAATGGAATATCATAAGATTCATGCTTGTCCAAATGATTGCATTCTTTATAGAAAATAATATGAGGCATTAGATGATTGTCTGATGTGTAAAGAATCGAGATGAAAGCATGGTACAAATGAGACAACACATAAGAAAGGCGTGTCTGCAAAGGTTCTTTGGTAGTTTCCTCTGATTACTCGCTTTCAAAGGTTGTTCAAAAGTAAAGAGACATCAAAGATGTTGACTTGGCATTCAGATAATCGATTTGATGATGAGGTGCTACGTCATCCCTATGATTCTCCAAATTGGAAAGTAGTAGATAATTTATCTCCTCAATTTGCATCTGATCCGCACAATCTTCGTCTTGTCATTGCTGCAGATGGAATTAATACATATAGTTCTCTTAGTAGTAGATATAGTTATTGGCCAGTAATTATGGTAATATACAACCTTCCTCCCTGGTTGTATATGAAAAAATATTTCATGATGTTAACATTATTGATCTCAGGACCAAAACAACCCGATGTTGATATTGATGTATATTTGCAGCCTCTGATAGATGATTTAAAGAAGTTATGGAATGATGGTTTAAATGTTTAGAGGGTGTGAAAGTTTCTGATGGTTACACATCCAACTTAAGAAATTTTGTGCCTATCACCGATAAGAAACTTTATGGATTGAAATCACATGACTATCATATCTTAATGCAACAGTTATTACCAGTTTCTATTAGATCAATTCTTCCAAAACATGTTTGATTATCAATAATTTGTCTTTGTTCATTCTTCAATAAAATATGCAAGAAATCTATATCAATTGGCGAGTTAAACTCTTTACAGAAATATGTTGTAGAGACTTTGGGTCTAATTGAAAAATATTTTCCTCCTTCTTTCTTTGATATAATGATTTGCTTGTGTGTTCATTTAGTTCGAGAGGTTCAATTGTGTGGTCCTACTTACTTAAGGTGGATGTATCCTTTTGAGAGATATATGCAAGTCCTTAAAGAATATGTAAATAATATAAATCAACCTGAAGGATGCATGGTGAACACTACATTACTGAAAAGGCCATTGAGTTTTGTTCTGAATACTTTAGTGGTTGCACTGAAATTGGGAATCCTACACACAAGTTGTTCTTAGAACGTCACATGATCCAATTAGGTAACCCTATGCTTGGTGGAAGTAAGAAATTGTTTATTGATCGCACTCGATGGGAAAAAGCACACCAAATCATTTTGGTAAATAATAATGAGGCACAACCATACATAGAGTAAGTGATGTTTAAACTTTCCATTTATGCAAAAATTATTTTTTATTTAACTATTAATGATGATATCTACTTCATATATCTTTAATAACATTACAGGATGCATTTAAAATTATTGAAGATCGATCCTCGTTATTAAAAAAAAGGAGGATAAAAATGATTGTATGGTGAACATAAGCGAGGGCTTATTAATTGGTTTTGCAACCATGTAAGTGTCACAAACAAAAATTCATGTATGTTCCTAGATCTAGGCAATGTTTTAAAACTTTGCTTTAAACACATTTCATGATTTTGTAAACATATATAGATTCGAGATGAACTCAAGAAACCCAATCATAAAATAATAGAAAGTTTAGAATGGCTTGCACATGGTCCAAAATTTGATGTCAAATCATTTTCTAGTTTCACAATAAATGGATCGAGGTTTACGACTCAAGCTATGGACAACGTCAGAGTAAATCAGAATAGTGGTGTGAAGATGGTTGCACAAACTATGAAATTTTCCAATTCAAAAGATGGTAATCCTGTACTATCTGATAGAACATATTATGGTATAATTCAAAAGATTTAGGAATTGGATTATGAGGTCTTCCATGAAACAGTTTTCTTGTGTGATTGGGTCGAAGATGTTATCAATTCTGGATATAAAATAGATGATTTTGGATTTACCCTTCCCTTGTAAATTTATCCAAGATAAGTCACACTGATGATCCTTTCACGTTAACACTTCATGCAAAACAAGTATTTTGCGTGAGCGATCAAATTGACACAAGATGGTCTGTTATGTTAACGCCTCCATAAAAAGAGTTTTACCATTGTGATGCTTTAGAAGATGATGACCCTATGCTTGATACATTAACCAATATTAGTAATTTCTCAAACAAATTTCCTAATATATGTGATGATCTAGTTGATGACGATGATTCTTCGTCATGGGCTCGAAGTTATTGTGAAGTAATATATGTATATGATCAAGAACCTAATTAAACACAACATATGTTCTATATTGTTGTAATAACTCTTGGATTTTTATATAAATGTATGTTCCTAAAATTGTCAATTAATTTATATTTCTTCATTGTTTGCAGATATTTCATGGATCCTCGGGTAACAGAGATTGTAGATCCAAATGATCCATTGGGGCATTTGAAAAGAAGGGGTTGGGCGAATATACCTGATGCTCCACTTAACCCAGATGATAGAGTACCTGTTCTATTTGATGCTATTGGTAATCCAATAGGGGAAAATGGCCAACAATTGAAACTCTCTATTGGTAGACTTGTGAAGTCTAATATACCAATCAATATAAATTATTGGACTCAAGTTGACTAAGATGAAACATTCAAAATATGGAAAACCAATTGTCTAAGTCTCTTATATTTTATAATCAATTACATATATTATATCTAATCTTTTGTAGTGTGTTTTTACAAAATCGTTACAAAGTCGATAACACTTGGAAGAGCAAGTGTTATAAGATTGAAAATAAGGCATGGAAGGAATACAAGACTTCCAAATTGGCAAGAAATTATGTGTTTCCATATTTGGAACCACTTGATGAAGTAGAGCTCTACAAAATCCCTAAAGGACACCCCTGGATTACACCTCAAGTTTGGAAAGACTTCGTGGATTATAGACGTAAGGATGAATTTCAAATTATTAGGGAAGAACACCATAATATACAAATGCATAACATTCTTCCTAATTGTACTGGGAGGTCTTCAAATCCTGAAGTTAGATATAGAATGATATTATTAATTTGTGTTAATTTATAAATATTTTTATATTTATTTTCCTCAATTTAATTTCATGTCATGGTTAATAAATTTTTCATAATTTATGTAGGAAGTTGAATTGGGTAGATAGGTTACCCGAACTGAATTGTACATAGAAACAAAGACTCCCAAAATGAAGAAGTCAAGACCGATGACTAAGCGAGGAGAAGAACAACTAAATAAGTTGGTTAGTAATTTTGGTTGACACAAAGTCCATATGATTTTTAATAATTGATGTAATAATGCATGATATGTTTGTGTGCTTTATTATTTGTAGATATCTATTCAAGAACAAATATCTAGCTAGGGGTGAAATAATCGAAGAGTCTGGGAGAGATGCTCTATATCATGCATTCGGACATGAGCATCCTAGTCGTGTTAGGGGAGGTAGCCAATATGATGGTTATATGGAGTATTTTAACATTCCAAAATAAAAGCCTCAGACAGTTAGTAAGGAGAAGTACACTAAAATTGAAGAAGAACTCAACTCCTTTAAGGCCTCAATGTTAAGTGAGATTGCCACTATAAAATAATATCAATCACAACACATGTCAGGCATGGCATCATTCTACAATCAGGGCATGCCATATTGGCCAAGCATGAAACCATCCATGCCAGGTATGCCACCATCCATGTCAGGCATGCCACCATCCATAACAGGCAAGCCACCATCCATGTCAGGCATGCCACCTATGCAATCTCATGAGGCTCAAACTATATCCAGTATGGGATATAGTCATCCTATTGTCCTCCTTATATGTTAGGAATGCATATGCAATCAAGTAGTGGTTCATTTTCTCCAATGAAATCTGTGCATTCTTACCATCAATCACATCACGATGAACGTTTTTGTAAGAATGCACATCCAATAGCTACCCCACATGGGACTCCTCCTCTATTTTATGAATCATATGTGGTAAGATTTTAATTTTTGGTGTAGATAATCTATTATTTTTATTTCTTATTATATGTTTTATTTATTATATATAACACTAAATTTTTTTACAGAATATGAAATATTTGTTGAAACATCCTTCATCAACGGACTTTGTTTCTATTGGAAGGGTACAACAATTAAGCGATGATCAGATGATTCATAATCAATATTTGCCTAATCATTGGTGAATATTAATTGATCAATCATTACTTCATGATTGTCCACTACCTGTGCCTTCTGATGCTACCACAATCCAAGAGGCGGTTGGACAGTATGTGGCTTGGCCGTCAATTCAAGTTGTTCTAAATTTTGACGTGGTACTATTTTTTAACTTAAAAAATAACACTTGTTTACTACTATTATTTTATTATATCTTTTATTGTTACTAACATACATAATAATTTTGCTTTAGTCTATTATACCAGAACTCTTAAATGCGGCACATTTAAGAGATACAAAGCAAGTATCTCGTGCTAAATCTATGTCTAGTGGCCAATCATCGCGCACTAAGTCATTCAAGAAAAAGCCTTGGAAAAAGTATAGTTATGATTATGCTTTAAACTTCAGTAGAAATCTTGGTGCTTTGATGACTATTGTTACGAGGTCATCTAGCATAAATGATGGATGGACTGTGCCACTTCCTATAGAAATTTCTGGTGTAGACCTCGGCCAAACTTATATATCAATCGAGTGCATATTGCAACTATTTGAATATCAAGTGATCGATTTAAGTATAATTCAAGTGTGGACAAGGTGAGTCCTCAATCTATTCATTTTCTTTCATTTATATAGAACATATATAATTATATTTATATTATCTAATTACTTATAAATTTTTTTATATATAGGGCATGTTATTATCGACTTCAACATAATCACTCATCACATTTAGCAATGTTCTATGATTCTTCATATGTCAATCAATATCAAGAGAAGGATGTTAGCATCAGAGCTAAACAATTATGTGATAGGGCATTAACGCTTAACAGAAATCAAAAGTTGATAATCCCTTGACCACTAATGTTTGAAAAAGGCCAAGATCATTGGATGTTGGTAATCCTTGATCTGTTCAATAATCATGCTTGATATTGTGACTCAGCTTCCATAGAATTGAGTAAAGATATAAAAACAGTTGTTGAAATGTAAGAGTTATAGCTAGCTATTGGGTTCTTCTATTATTTTTTGTAATATTTAATAAAAAAACTAACTGTTTTAAACCTTGAAAGGGCATGGAAGTTGTGGAACAAGTTTAGGGGCATTTCCTTTAAAACATCTCATAAGCTTATATGGAAAACATTTATGGTATGTACAAGCAAATATTAATAATTTTATTAATTTTACTATCGAATAATAAAGATGTTCGAATATGAAAAATCATGTACACTTTTTTTTGTAGGTTCCACAACAAAATAATGGAGTCATGTGTGGTTATTATGTCATGAAGTTTATGAGCGAAATCATCACAAATATCAAAAATCCAATTGATGATGTGGTAATATCTTTTACCCATATACAGAAAAGTTTTTAACATATTTGAGTTATTTTTTGTGAATACATGAAATTACATTCTTATTTTGATTTTAAATACATGTAGTTCTTTGGTTGGAACAAGACGGGCTATGACCAACAAATTTTTGATGATTTACGAGAGGAATGGGCAGAACACATGGTTCAAATTATATCATCAAAAGAAGAATCACGAGAAGATTCTGATGATCTTGAATAGCATATGACAACATAACAAATATTTTTTTAATGATTTAATTTCTCTATTCTTGTGTCTGAAGTCCCTTATTTGATAGATATTTTGTTTGATGGATGGTTATGTGCTAATGTATTTAGGAGAATGCATTCTTTTATGGACCTATTTTTTGCACAAACTTCATCTCATCTCTCTTGCCTACTTTCCTTATTGATCGGGCAGAACCGACATCGCCGATTCTACCGATTCTACCGATACTTTGGTTTTATCTATTTATAAAACTCTCGCAAGTGCACGAATCATTTCGTAGAAAATAATAAGTATACTCTCAAGGTCGATCTAAGGAAGGAATGTATGTGATTTTTAATTTATTATTCAAACTTTTAAAAACGAAATTAAATCCTAAACATCCTGTCACGATATTTTGGGGTTTTATGTTTTTAATCTACTTACATAAAAATAAACATAGATTCAATAAACATTTATGCAAATTTTATCGTTTATAATGGTGGAGTATTTATGGATATAATAATTAAGTTAATTATGCTTGCTCATATTATTTAGGTTATTAAAGATATGAATTGATATTTATTGATTCTCTCTTTTTTATATGAATACCACATTTGGTGGGGTTAGATATTCTTTGTTAACTAAACAAATCAATTAACACCTATGGGTAGGGTTGATAACTAATTTGATTAATTAAATTAATTCCTTGTTCTAAGAGATTGAAAATGAACCATTTAAATGCCACCTTTGGTGGAGTTAGACAGTTTAAACTTTATTCAAGCTATCCAAATTAAACCTAAGAATTTAGTTATCCGAGTACTAACTTTCAAGTTTTAAAACCACTACTGAAAACATGTTGTCAATACATTTTCAGATAATAATTCTTATAAAAACTTTTGAAATAAAGCTTCACTCTAACTATCGGGCGATTGTACCAACAAATAAAAGAGCACTACTCTAAATTAGACCGGATAACTAAACCTTAAAATCTAATTTTCAAATTTAAGTTTGTAATGAAAAATAATATATTTCTCTCTAACATTCTTAATATAAAATCTTGAATAAAAATAAAATCAATTCATTTTAGAGATTTTTACCTATTTAATATTTCGCAAGCATAACAACGTTATTATTACATCATGTTTATAAACAGCCATTAGAGTTAAATTTAATCACAGACAAATTAAATATAACATTTAAAAATAAAGCATAAAAAATAACTGTAAGAAAATAAAATCCTTACAGAACTTCGATGCTATTCCCGTTGCTGGAAAACCTCCAAGCGGAATTTGCACTCCCATTTATTGAATCAAAAAGCTAATAAATTACAAAAACATAACTAGTTCTTCCCAAAAAGGGAAGAACTCTAAAACTAAGAGAAATTAACTAAGAAAAGCTAAAAACTAAGAAAAACTAAAAAATCTAAGAAAAGAGAGAAAGAAAGAGAGAAGAGAATGTGTTTTGAGGTGTGTTTAGAAGTGAAGAGAAGGGGGTATTTATAGGTGAGGATGGAGAGAAAAAGTAGGGGAAAAAATGTTAAAAAATTGTGAAAATGCGGAGTGTAATTGCTGATGTCATTGATGACGTCAGCATGACGTCATGGGGGCGGCTGCTCGCGAAAATGGGGCGAAATGGTAGCGGCGCACACGGAACTGGGACTAGGCGCGCGCTGATGTGCGCGGACGTGGGGCATGTTGTGCGCGGCTGGGCGGCGCGGCGGCACGATTTTCTCCTTTTTTGACACATTTTGTGCAATTTTTCCATATTTGTTGACCTTTCCCCATTTATTTATTAATATATTTGTGATGTATTGCTTCCAGTATTTCTATTTGAGTCTTTAAGTTATGTTTTTAAATGAAAATACCTGAAAAATAATAAAAACACCCGTGATTCCGAAAAAGACAAATTTATATAAATATATGATAAAACATATAAATATATATATTTTTAATCAATTAATGTGCATAAAATCATGGTAATTTTAGTGCTTTTTGAGCACTCATCACAACCCCCAACCAGCTTCTTGCTAGTCCCTTAGCAAGAGAAGCGATAAAAACTAAAAATTAAACTATCCTAAATCACTTCCGTAGATTGACACGGTTGCATTTAGCCTATGCAACAAGCCTTTAAACCCCTAGGTTGCCCTAGTGGACGAGTTTGAGTCTCGTGAGGGTTTTCAGTAATGATACCCACAAACATTAAACTAAATGTAAAAAAATTAAAAGAAATAATAACAACAATCAACTTAAAAACTAAAATTACAACAAAATCAAAAATTAACTTTTAAGAATAAAAGAAAACAACATAACACAAAAATGTCTCATACTTTTTAATCTCCTTTAAGATCATAATTAAAATCTCAAGCATAAGTTATTTTAATCTTCTTAAACAATCATGATTTATTATAATAATTAGTTGAAAATCATTTTCATATTTCATACTAAAAATGTATCAAATTAATTTCACCCAATTTCAGTGTCATGAATCCGAATTCGCTTCGACTCTATTCCTCACAAGTCAATACTCTCAAAACACTGAATCCTATGGGTTCAAACACTCATACTAATTTATATGCGAAAGAGTTGATGTATAGAAATGAACTAATATGTTCGCATATGTATAAAGAAGAAAGGCTCAAAGTGTTATTTTGACGTTGATCTCATGGAAGGAATCAAATGTATAAATTATAAAGATATCATATATAAAAATTATTTTCATGCATAAATCAAACTCATTAAGAAAAAATTTCAAGATATATGCCTTTTACAAATGAAGAAAGTGCAATGACTTTTTAGGGAATTACTTCCTATATCTTTCTTTTGTAATTAGCCTTTACTTACAACTTTGTAGGCAATGTGGGTCATAGTATGTAGATTATACTATATATTCTTTCTCTCTATATTTTTCTGAAGATATTTTTCAATATGTATCATTTGTTTAGAGAGTCAACCCATGTACAGATTGTACATTTTTTTTTTTGAATTTTGGGTAATATGGGTCATAGTATGTAGATTATACTATATATTCTTTATCTCTCTATATTTTTCTGAAGATACTTTTCAATATATATCATTTATTTTAGAGAGTCAACCCATGTACAAATTGTACATTTTTTTTTAGGATTTTGGTAAGTGGTTAATTTTGTGGCTTTTTTGTTTGATCTTGGTTTAGGTAACCCCAGATATGTCTCTCTTTTTTTTGTAACAGTCATGCACGAATGAGATAAAAGCATATACTATCAATTTCTACTCAAATTATTTAATCTAAGCAAAAATAATAAAAAAAAATATACGACACTCTATTAAGATGAGAAAAAAATTCATACATTCAATGTTAATGCCTATAGAGATCATCTAAGAATTTGAAGAAATAAGAAATGTGTTTGGAGTAGAAAAAATATATATTTCACTCTGAATAAGGGAAATTAGGCTCAAATTATCTCACAAAGGTACTCTCCACTAAAACAAATTCATAAACACCAATTTTGGGTTTAATATAATTTCTACATCTTATCAAGAAATACTAGTTATGACAAAAATTAACTAATTATCAAAAATAATTACATAATATTTCATGATATGTTTTCAAAAATTAATCTAATAGTACAAAAGACTTAACTATTTACTTAAATTTGATTTAAAGAAATGATAAATTTTTGTGAGAATTTTTTTTTTAAATTCCAAAATTACTAAATCACACAAAAAAATAATAAAAACCAAACACAATAAAAATGAAAATGTGAACATAAAAAAGAAAAAAAATTATTATTATTATTATTTTTTTAAATTGTTAAAATTTTTTAAATTAAGCATGGTAACTTTTCACCACTCCCAACCTAGAACTTACATTGTCCTCAATGTAACAACTATAAATTAAAGATAAAGAGAAAAGAGAGGAAATATTACCTATTTCTTGAGAATGTTGCAAGTAGTGATGGAGAAATGCAGGTGCATCCATCATGTTCATTAAAGTGCACACAGACAGATTGATGTAAACTTCTAACATCTCAACAATTTTTTTTAGTTTTAACAATTTTAAAATTATTCACATGTAATTAAACTAAAATAAATAATAGAAATTAAATAAATTTAATTACCTAAAATGATGGGTTGCCTCCCATCCAGCTAATGACATAACTTGGGGATTTCATTTTAAGTAAACCCAATGTCTCCTCATCAATGAGTCAATCAAACCAAAAGTAAGACAAGATTGTCTACCTATACTTTTTTGAGTCATGTCCTATGGATTTTCAAATTATTTTTTCTACTTAAAACTAGGGACATGCTTGTGAGTTTTAAATAATCCATGTCTAGGTACAAATCAAATAATTAAAGGCATCAAAACATAATTGTACCTAGATCAAACAAAACAACTAACTCCTTAGATTGTAATTAAAACATTAAAATTTTGGAGATAGTTTTAGACTTTTTTTTTGGTTTTTTTTTGGTTTTTTTTTTATTTTTAACTATAATATCTAAGTTAAAATAACATAATCAGTATTAACCAAGAGTGCTCCCAGGAAAGAATGGTGGGGCAAAGGCTCCTTAAAAATCATCCTCCTAGACAGAGCAACGTTCCCAAGAAAGACTAGTGGCACAAAGGCTTTTAGGAACTAGTCTCCTAGACAGAACTCCCTTAGATCTTTACTTTTCATGCTATTAAAATTAAGTTAATTAAGTTAAGTTAGGTTAAAATTTAAGTTAATTAAGTTAATAAAAAAGTAGGTTAATTAAGTTAATGAAAATCTAAATTAATTAAGTTGGTAAATTAAATTAATATAAGTTAGTAAATTAAGTTACTAAAACCTAAGTTAATTAACTTAAACGAAAATTAAGATAAAAAAAATAGTTAAAAAAAACAAAATTAAAAAAAAATAAACCAAAAATAAAATAAATTGAAAAAGTAAAAGAAAAACAAAAATATAAAAAAAAGAGAAAATAAAATTTTAAATTAAAAATTAAGCCAAAAATAAAATAAAATAAAAAATAATAAAAAAAATAATTGAAAAAGATAAAAGAAAAAAAAAAAGATAAAAATAAAATAAAAAATAAAAAATAAAAAAAATTGAAAATAAAGTTTTTGATTTTTTTTTCAAAAAAAAAATTTATTTTTAAATAAAATAAATTTTTTATTTTTTTTATTTTTTATTTTTTATTTTATTTTTATTTTTTTTATTTAATTAATTTAAAATTTATTTACTTTTTTTTTTACTTCAAATTTCAAAATTCAAAATTATTTTATTATTCATGCTATAATTGTTTTATGAAATTTAAAATTTTAATTTTTTTTTATTTATAATGAAATTGAAATTTGAATTTTTTTTATTTTTTACTTTTCACAAACAACAAAATTTTTAATTTTTTTTAAATAAAAATCACAATTATTTACAACACAAAAAGTTTTTAAAATTTTGATAAATAATTTAAAAACGCTATTCCTTCCCCGGCAACGGCGCCAAAAACTTGATACGGGCAGAACCGACATCGCCGATCCTACCGATACTTTGGTTTTATCTATTTATAAAACTCTCGCAAGTGCACGAATCATTTCGTAGAAAATAATAAGTATACTCCCAAGGTCGATCTAAGGAAGGAATGTATGTGATTTTTAATTTATTATTCAAACTTTTAAAAACGAAATTAAATCCTAAACATCCTGTCACGATATTTTGGGGTTCTGTGTTTTTAATCTACTTACATAAAAATAAACATAGATTCAATAAACATTTATGCAAATTTTATCATTTATAATGGTGGAGTATTTATGGATATAATAATTAAGTTAATTATGCTTGCTCATATTATTTAGGTTATTAAAGATATGAATTGATATTTATTGATTCTCTCTTTTTTATATGAATACCACCTTTGGTGGGATTAGATATTCTTTGTTAACTAAACAAATCAATTAACACCTATGGGTGGGGTTGATAACTAATTTGATTAATTAAATTAATTCCTTTTTCTAAGAGATTGAAAATGAACCATTTAAATGCCACTTTTGGTGGAGTTAGACAGTTTAAACTTTATTCAAGCTGTCCAAATTAAACCTAAGAATTTAGTTATCCGAGTACTAACTTTCAAGTTTTAAAACCACTACTGAAAACATGTTGTCAATACATTTTCAGATAATAATTCTTATAAAAACTTTTGAAATAAAGCTTCACTCTAACTATCGGGCGATTGTACCAACAAATAAAAGAGCACTACTCTAAATTAGACCGGATAACTAAACCTTAAAATCTAATTTTCAAATTTAAGTTTGTAATGAAAAATAATATATTTCTCTCTAACATTCTTAATATAAAATCTTGAATAAAAATAAAATCAATTCATTTTAGAGATTTTTACCTATTTAATATTTCGCAAGCATAACAACGTTATTATTACATCATGTTTATAAACAGCCATTAGAGTTAAATTTAATCACAGACAAATTAAATATAACATTTAAAAATAAAGCATAAAAAATAACTGTAAGAAAATAAAATCCTTACAGAACTTCGATGCTATTCCCGTTGCTGGAAAACCTCCAAGCGGAATTTGCACTCCCATTTATTGAATCAAAAAGCTAATAAATTACAAAAACATAACTAGTTCTTCCCAAAAAGGGAAGAACTCTAAAACTAAGAGAAATTAACTAAGAAAAGCTAAAAACTAAGAAAAACTAAAAAATCTAAGAAAAGAGAGAAAGAAAGAGAGAAGAGAATTTGTTTTGAGGTGTGTTTAGAAGTGAAGAGAAGGGGGTATTTATAAGTGAGGATGGAGAGAAAAAGTAGGGGAAAAATGTTAAAAAATTGTGAAAACGCGGAGTGTAATTGTTGATGTCATTGATGACGTCAACATGACGTCATAGGGGCGGCTGCGCGCGAAAATGGGGCGAAATGGCAGCGGCCCGCGCGGAGGACAGCTGGGGCATGCGGAACTGGGACTGGGTGCACGCTGATGTGCACGGACGTGGGGCGTGCTGGGCACTGGCGCGCACGAGGCTCGGCGCGGCTGGGCGGCGCGGCGGCGCTATTTTCTCCTTTTTTGACATTTTTGACCCTTTTGACCCATTTTGTCCAATTTTTCCATATTTGTTGACCTTTCCCCATTTATTTATTAATATATTTGTGATGTATTGCTTCCAGTATTCCTCTTTGAGTCTTTAAGTTACGTTTTTAAGTGAAAATACCTAAAAACAATAAAAACACCCGTGATTCCGAAAAAGACAAATTTATATAAATATATGATAAAACATATAAATATATATATTTTTAATCAATTAATGTGCATAAAATCATGGTAATTTTAGTGCTTTTTGAGCACTCATCAGACAACATCATGGTAGCACTTTATTAATCATTTTTCTATAAATATGAAGCTATCTAGAATCTCTACTGGTATTTTTAATGCTATAATGAGCTCTAAATATGAAGTCAGGTGTAACTCATATTTTGTTACTTGGCTTGTATGAGTTTTTGGTGCCCATAAACATATTACAAAATTGTTTCATACGTTTAAGGGCACCAAAACTCATACAAGCCAAGTAACAAATCAAAGTTGCACTTGATTTCATATTTAGAGCCCATTATAGTATTAAAAATACTAGCTTGATTCCAAATAGCTTCATATTTATAGACAAAAGATTAATAAAGTAATAATATGAGTTCGAAGGGATAAAGTTATTATTATATCACTCAGATGTCACTGTGGTAATCTATTTTTGATGATTTACAAGAAGAATGAACATAACACTTTTTTCAAACATTAGGAGAAGAATATAATCATGAATAACATAGGACAACACCATGGTAATATTTATAATGATTTAATTTCTCCATTTGTATGTCTCTGAAGTTTAGACTGCTTGTTTGATGGATGTTTACGTGCTCATGTATGTAGGGGAATGAATTGTTATATGAATCAGCTATTTTTTGCCCAATTTTCTTGTCACAATGCTGGTGATTCTAAGCCAACCAAGCTTGCTTGCACAATCCAATTACACTTTGACGAAATTATTTTATTTGTAATTTTAGTTAACTATATATATGTATTGTATATACATTATTTGTTTTTATAATAAATTTAATTATCAATTAATTAATTATATTTAAATTTTTAATTATTTATATTATTATTTATATTTTGATTTTTTTATGTTATATTGAATACAGGTTAGTAGAGTAAAAAATGAGAATAAAAATAAAAAAATCAATACATGTAAAGTCGGTCCAACGCGTGAACCGACTTTAACTTTTAAGTCAGTCAATTTAAAATCGGTTTTTAACCGACTTTAATAGTCCAATGAGTTTTGCACCGATCAATATAATTAAATGTTTGGCCTTAGCAATAATTATATGGTTTGTTAATTCTTTAAAAATAAATCATAATTTAATAACTATTAATCAATTAGTAATCCCGACCTTAGGATATTTTCTTATTAAAAAGGGAGAATCAATAATCTTATTTCATATCTTTAATAATATAATTAATATTGAGCAAGTATGATTAAATAACTAATCTATCTTATAAATTCTCCACTGAATGGAAATGTTTATTTTCCAATAATTTGTTGAATCTATCTTTACTTTTATGTCATTAGAATAGATCTTTAAAAACCCAAACTTTGTAACTTAATATTTAAGTTTAATTTTTGTTTTAAGAATTTGATGAATTATTCAAAAACTATATAATTCTTCTCCAGACCGACCTTGAAAGTATACTTACCATTTTCTATAAGTAATTTGTACAATTATAAGCCATTTAAAAAATATATACATAATATTTGTACACCAAGTATTGGCACATTAAGTTTTTGATGCTGCTTTCGGGGAACTAGTAATATCATCAAAAACTAGCAAAACTTTGTACCATCAGTGTTAACCATTTCTAAGCATATCTCTTGTTTCCAATGTTGAAAATTACATCTTCCTCACATGCTTAGATATTTTAGTAGCATCCCTTGTTTCTTCTTTTTCTTTGGGGGTGTTACATGTTTTTCTCACTAGTTAGTCAGGGTCTTTCATAAGTGCTTGAAAAGCACAAATATTTCATGATTAATAAGTACTTAAATGTGATAAATACATTTTATTATAAAATATTTATATGATAATTTATATAAATATATATGTTTTTATTTATTTTAGATGTGAATGAAATTATCAACATGATAAGTGCTTAAAAACACTAAATATAATGTGATTTTATGCACTTTAAATGTCAAAATAAATTTATATTTGCATAGTTTTATCATATTTTAAGCAAATCTATTTTTTCAGAAACACGAGTATGTTTTATTGTTTTTTAGGTATTTTTAGCTTCAAAATGATTCAACTTATTAATATTCAAAGAATAATACCTGAAATTATTCCATTGCAACATCGAAGCATAAAAGATTAATATATGTAAGCTTTAGATATGTTCCAAACCAATGTAAAAGGTGTAAATCAAAAGTAACTTCCAAAAATTCAGGGTGACACGTGTCGCGGCATGATATTTTGTGTCGTGGCATAGGACTAGTGTATTGAGCAATACAAATACATACAAGCGGTCTCATTCCATGGTATAAATTCAAAGTATGTCGCAGAACTCGACCATCTAATCCACTTTTTCCTCCCTTTTGAAGTTTTTTCAAAGCTATATAAAGAACTCTTACTTAATTGTAAAAATATATCCCCAACTTTTACACCTCTCTTTCTTTTAGTTTTCTAGTTTTCTATAATTTTCCTTTAAGTTACTTGTTCAATTTTAGAGTTGAACAAGTTTTAGTTTTTTATTTATATTATAAACAGTTTAGATTATGTTTTCACAATAAATGGTAATGAAAGGAGTTGCTTCAAATGATAGATTAGTACATGAGTTATGTGTAATAATATAGCTGAGTTATTAACTTTAATTGTATTCTATTTACAGCTTTAATATATTATATCCTTCTAAATGTTATATTTAATATATTGACCCTTTATTAAATTGAGCATGTCTGATTAATTATGATGATGAGATTTTAGTTATGTTATTATACTTGTGTTATATTAAAATATTTGAAGATTTTTAATTATCATCAAACGCATATTATTTTCTATTCAAAAAATTTACAAAATTTATATGAAATTGAGTTTTTGAAACATGACTCTAGATTTGATTTAGAATTACATCTTGGATAAAGGATTTTATTATCTGAAACAAGTTTAACGTTCTATTTCAAACTTTTTATAAGATTTATTATTAGAAAATATATTGATGACATATATTACAAAGAACATGGTTAATGTGATAGAATTGGAATCCTAAAGAACAAGTATAGAAAACAAGGCAATAGGGTGCAACCAAATTTTAAGACTTCGGTAAGTAGTGTAAACGATGGAATTTGTGTTAAAAAAAGAGGAAAAAAAAACTACTGCAATGGTGCATTTTTAGGTATCGAAAAGAGCTTCGATTTGATATATTATAATAGTCGTTTCGATGCACGAGTGAAAAGTTATAACAGTTTAAAGTTGCAACCCTAATTGATAACTTCTTTTTGTTTTGAACATGTGACTTGCATTAACTTTCTTGTTTTGTCAAGAACATAGATAGGTTGAACACAAAAATGAAAGAACAAGAAAAATATACCATGAAAGTAAGGAAACCTGCGAAATGAAATCCAAAGAGGAAAAGAATGACAACAAAATTGAAAGAAAACACTCGACTTGAAGGACACAATTTATTTCTTTATTTGTGAGTTGTGACGTAAGAAAGCAGAAAACAATGAAATGACAAATTTTTATAAATATAAAATTCAAAAAATAGATTAATGAAGATAGATACACCATTTTTAGCAACAAATGCTATGATACCAAACAATGCAAATCCTTTTGGCCTACAACATATGTACCCAAAAACTCAAAGAATAAGAAAGGTTGAATTTCTAAGAACATGGTTAATGTGATAGAATTGGAATCCTAAAGAACAAGTATAGAAAATAAGGCAATAGGGTGCGACCAAATTTTAAGATGTCTATATGTATTGTAAACGATGGAATTTGGGTTTAAAAATGAGGATAAATACACTACTGCTATGGTGTGTTTTTAGATATCGAAATGAGCTTCGATTTGATATATAATAATAGTCATTTCGATGCACGAGTCAAAAGTTATAACAGTTTAAAGTTGCACCCCAATTAATCCCTTCTTTTTGGTTTGAAATTGTGAACTGTAGTAGCTTTCTTGTTTTTTTCAAGAACATAGATATGTTGAACACAAAAAAAAAGAAAGAACAAGAAAAAGATACTGTGAATTTAAGGAAAACTACAAAATGAAATCCAAAGAGGAAAAGAATGACAACCAAATTGAAAGAAAACACTTGACTTGAAGGACACAATTTATTTCTTTTTTTGTGAGTTGTGACAAAAGAAATTAGAAAACAATCATAGGACAAATTTTTTTAAATCTAAAATTCAAAAAATAGATAAATGAAGATAGATACACCATTTTCAACAACAAAGGCTATGATACCAAACAATGCAAATCCTTTTGGCCTACAACATATGTACCTAAAAACTCAAAGAATAAGAAAGGTTGAATTGCAAAGAACATGGTTAATGTGATAGAATTGGAATCCTTAAGAACAAGTATAGAAAATAAGGCAATAGGATGCGACCAAATTTTAAGACTTCTGTAAGTAGTGTAAACGATGGAATTTGTGTTAAAAAAAGAGGAAAACAAAACTACTACTATGGTGCGTTTTTAGGTATCAAAAAGAACTTCGATTTGATATATTATAATAGTCATTTCGATGCACGAGTGAAAAGTTATAACAGTTTAAAGTTGCAACACTAATTGATAACTTCTTTTTGTTTTGAAATTGTGAATTGCATTAACTTTCTTGTTTTTTCAAGAACATAGATAGGTTGAACACAAAAATGAAAGAACAAGAAAAAGATACCGTGAAAGTAAGGAAACCTATGAAATGAAATCCAAAGAGGAAAAGAATGACAACAAAATTGAAAGAAAACACTCGACTTGATGGACACAATTTATTTCTTTATTTGTGAGTTGTGACGTAAGAAAGCAGAAAACAATGAAATGACAAATTTTTATAAATATAAAATTCAAAAAATAGATTAATGAAGATAGATACACCATTTTCAGCAACAAAGTCTATGATACCAAACAATGCAAATCCTTTTGGCCTACAACATGAAAGTTAGACTTAGATTTATCGATCTACAATCCAATTTAGAAAGCATGAATAAAAGTTTAACTTGTTAGACTCGACAGAAGGTGGCAACTAAATGATTTGTTAATTTCTTTAAAAAAAGAATAAGCATAATTTAATAAATTAATTGATAGATCTGATCGAAACCGTTAAGTGATTTTAATTAATAACAAATTGTAGACCTGACTGAAGATACTATTTGTATGTATAAAAAAGAATCAATAGTCTTGGTTTATATTTTATTAACCTAAATTAATTTTATCAAATATAATCAACTAAATAAATATCTCATTAATTCTTCATTGATTAATGATCCGTATGTTTACCTACTATTTGTATAAACTAATATATCATTTATTTTTTATTATTTTAATGTTATTAATTAAAATATCTTCAAGTCTAAACTTTGTGATAGAAGGTTTAATTTTTATTTTTAAGAATTTTTTAAATTATTTAAAAATCATGTGATTCATATTTAGACTAACTTTGGAATTAGTATACTTATCATTTCTTAAGAAGTGATTCGTGCATTTTCGAGCTATTTTATAAATACAAAACTTGAGCACCAAGTTTTTGGCGCTATTGTCGTGAAAGAATAGAATTTTAAAATTTTTATTATCAAAATCTTAAAAACTTTTTGTGTTACAAATATTATGATTTTTATTTTATTTAAAAGATAAAAAATAAAAAACATTTATGTCTCATTCATTAAATGAATATTAGATATTAAAAAAATTACAAATCTAAAAAACTTGATGTCTTATTTATTAGTTCACTTAAGACAAAACAAAAATTAAAATCTTTTTTAAAATAAAAAATCTAAAAATTAATAACTCCTTTATTAGACGACATAAAAAAATATATCCAAAAAATATAAGTTAAAACATTAATGAGATTTTCTTCAATGGAAAATTTTTTTAAAAAATAAAATTTGAAAAAAAAAATCAAATCAATTTATGTTTTATTTATTAATTGACTTAAAAATAAAGAAAAAAATCAAAACATTAATGATATTTTAATGAGATCAAAAAACATCAATAACATATGAAATTTGAAAAAAATAAAATCAAATAAAATATATATATAAATTATTAAATGACTTTAAATATTTTAAAAACATATTTTAAATTTAAATTTGTTTGACATATATATTAATTATTAACTTAATTTTATTTTTCTTCATTTAATTATTTTTATTTGTTAATTTACTAAATTTTATTTTATTTTCTTAGCATTTTTATTTAATAATTTTTTTATAATTAATTTTGTTTACTAACTTCTATTTTTATTAATTATTTTATTTTCTTTTCTTGTTTGTTTAATTATTTACTAACTTTAATTATTTTTTATTTATTTTCTCTTATTTATTGCTTTTCATTCTTTTATTTTATTTTTATTATTTACTTTTATTTTTGTTTTTATTTGTATTTTTTATTTCTTAGTAATTTTTATTTCTTGTAACCTTGTCATACATATAGATTTCTTTATTATAAATGTGCAATAAAATCAATAACGAGGGGACATTGGGTTGATTAAACTCTAAAAATAGAAATCCCTCAATAAAAGTTTTGTTAAGACGTTAAACTAAGAACTGAATGTGAGACAACCTATCATTGTAGGTAATATTATTTTCTTTATTTTATTTTGTTTGTTTTTATTTCAAGTTATTTATTTTATTTTATTTTCTATCATGTGAGCAACGTTTATATTTAGAATTGTTAAATTTATAACAATTTGTTAAGGTGTGTAAGAAGTACACATTTTTCTATCTATGTGATTAAGATGTATGGAATGATGAATGCACTTGTATTTTTACTTTGTAAGTTTTATGTTAGTATTGGCGATATACATGAACAAAACGTATAATTGTAATTTTAGTTTCTAAGTGTGTCTTAGAAGAATATTTTCAAGCCAAAGAAATTATCGAGCCTCGACAATTACATATCAAGTAAATTTCTACTCCCGTACACATTAGATTGCATATTAGACAAAATAGAAACAACGTTAAAATAGGCTACTCGATCGATCGAGTAATAATACATGATTAAATTGATTTTAATGCATTACTAGAATAATCGAGGGCTTCTATCGATCAATCGAGGACTAGATCGATAGAGTTAAATCACTGGATTGATCCATCACTTTTTGAATATTAATTAAATTATCACTGAATCGATTGAGAAGATGTTCGATCGATTAAGCACTTGGTTAGATTGATCAAGCAGTTGATTATTTGATTTTAAAATGCAGTTCTATTACAATTTTGAATGGTGTTTTACAACAACATGGGGCCTACTTTTCGTTCAGACTTGGGCCACGTGAGTCGTCCGCTTTTACCTTAGTGATCCACCTTGTGTGCACCCACGTAATGCAAATTGGACCTTAGCTCTGATATCACTTATTGGGCCTAGAGTTTTAACCCAAAAGGTTAACCTATTAAGAAGAGTAGTCAATCTCAACTATATATCCAATTTACTACTCATAATTTTTCAACGTAGGACTTACTGTATATTCAATTTGATGCTCATAATTTTTTAATGTGAGATTTGTTCGCACACTTAACATGAACCTTATTGATATTTAATATTATGGACCATATATTGGGATATAATCCCATTTCTTTAGTAAATGCTTCTAACTTTTAAATTTTCATAAGAATTTGTCATGTTAGAAAAGATCGACAACAGTAGGGTGAGTAGGTGAAAAGGCCTACCATATTAGATGGAGCATGCGTTATGGCTTATGCCCTTAATCATTCGAACACATTTTCATTTTGTAGTTTTCCAATTTATCAACAAAGCTTTATTTATTTTGTGAAATTTTGTAATGAAAACATGGCCAAAGATGGTAGTAGTGCTACTTTTAATTAATCAAATTATTTGTTTTCTAACAAAATAAAAAGACGTTATACTTTTCAAGATATTTACTTTTCTTATACTATTAACGAATAATATTTTAGTAATACTTAACAGAATTTCTTAACCACTAATAATCGATAAAAATTATATGCATTTAGTGAAGCTGTCGGTTTGGGTTTTAAAGACTTGCATGCATTTAAATTGGGAATGGTGGCTAAGCAGTATTGCCATATCTTAACGAATCTAGACTCTTTACTCACACGTACTTTGAAAAGCTAGTATTATAGATCGAGTACCTTGCTTATTATTAGTATGGTTTTTTCTCCTTCTTAGGCACGGTGGGGTTTCTTAGAGGCACGCTATGATCTATAGGTGGGTCTCCACTGGGAGGTTCATTCTGGTCGGTTAATTATTAATATATGGGAGGACCCTTGGGTTCCTAGTCTTCTTGGTTTCAGGCCTTAGTCACCGTGGTTTTAGGGTTAAATTAGGTAAGTGATCTTTTGGGAGGGTTCTAGTTTGTGGGATGTGACAAAGGTGCATGCACCAAGTGTTTGTAGGGAGTAAGGCTGATTATATTTTGGCTACCCTGGTGGTGGGTTCAGGTTTGATGGATCAGTGGTGTTAGCATTTCACCTAGCAACATGTTTTTGTTCGCTCTGCTTATGTATCATTGTGGGAGGTTGTTGGGAGGCCAGTACATGATATGGGTAGTGTGACTTCTTTTGATAGGTGTTTTATTGATGAGGGACTCTATCCTTTATGTTGTTCTTCTGCTAAAACTATTGCTCATTTATAAGTTAGGTATATAGTAGTACTTACTGTAAGCAATATCATAACGACACTATGTCCCACTTTTCCTTTCCAACAATTTGCAGTGGTACTTTCATTGAATTTTACAGAGTTTTTTCGGTTGTCTAGATCTGTAGTAGGTGGCGGGGATTTACTTGTACATGTACTTTATGGCCTATAAAACATATGGCAATGTAAGAATGTTGTGGTTTTCAATTTTGAAGTGTTTGATCCTGGAATGATGGTAGCAGGTGTCCAACATGACTAGAGGTTGTTTGTCTAGACTTTTGGCAAGTATAACTGTTTTCTTGCCTTAAGGAGTGCTAGTGGCCTACTTAATGTAGTTTGTGGTATGATTATGATTTGATTTTCTATTGTTTTCTTGTGGAGTCTAGATGCTCTTTATACTTATTCACACCAATTTTAGGTGTTATTAAATAAAATTAGTATCTAATCATTTTATAGTGAAAAAAAAAGTTACCAAGCCATTATTTAACTTTATAATTATAAAAAAACTAATATTTATATTCAGATAAAATATTTAAAAAAAATCAAAAATAAAGGACAAAAACACCCCTATGAAATGAAAAGCAACTGCTCCTGCTTCCTAAAGAAGAAAATACAAAGATGGACCCTTAAAAGAAAAGAAAAGTAGCTTTTACTAGAATGTGATACTAAGACTGCCCATAACACCACTTGTGAAACATTTTTAGCAACATGTCCCACGATTCAAAAGCCATTATATGAGACTTGGCAATTCTGACTGCTCACATGGGTTCTCACAAATGATGCATTTCTTGCACAGCAAGCGCTCCTTTTGGCAACTGGCAATGAGTATGAAAGCATCTTCTTTCAAGTTAAATCAACTCAATTTTTAAAAATTTATCCAAAGAAAATTAAAAAAACAATAATAATAGTTATTTAAATTTATAATCTATATAAATAATATTTATTATTTTCAATTCATATATTTTATAATTAAAAAAAATCAGTTACGTTGTTTAATTTTAAACACTTCTAATTAAAAATCGTTTAAATTTAATAATAATTATTTAAATTTTTTCAATATTTTTAGGATGTAATATTTATTTTTATAAATTTTAATGGGTTATTTTTTACAATTTTTAAAAAAATAGAACATGCATTCACATTAATTATCTTACTATGCAATAACATATCCTCCCATATGAGCAATAAAAAAACATGAGTTCAACCTAAGTCCAACTAAATGAATTTATAATTTGTGTTATGGTTTACTTTTATTTTCAAAAAAACCCATAAAATATTTCGCAAATTTCTTCCAGAAGCTTTTGACTTTGCTACAAAGCCTGTACAATGATGTCACGAGGATTCCTTTCAAATGGAATGTAAAAGAAGAAACCGACTCTTTTTACTGATAACGTTAACAGGAAACCAAACAACATATAGAACAACTTCGTTTTTTTCTTTTTTCTTTTCTTGTTTGGAGAAAATGCCATTGCCTCTTACCTTAAGATTTTACCGAAAATTAGCATGGCCTGAAATGCAAATAATAATCTTCGTTCCATTATAATCGGTAGGTCTAATTAGAGAAAATATAAAAAGAACGGCATCAAATTTTTGTTGCTTTTGTGAAGAAGGTAAATGCAACTTTATTTATTCTTGTAACTAAGTTGGTTGGTTCGTGAAAGGGCATTAGACTCATATTTGATGGAGTAATAAAATATAATATTAACATAAATATATAATATAAAAGAGTAAATTTTTTAATATTTAAATTCTTTAATATTTATAAACAAATATAATATTTTAATCGCATATGTAATTAACCCGCCAACAAACAAGAAATAACTTGTACCATAATTTATATAATCATCTGTTTAATAAAAATAGTACAAATATAAATTTAAAATAATATTATAAATTTTTTTATAGAATAATATTTTTTAATTATACCTATAAAGTGTGTGTGATGTATGTAAATATTTAATTTTTTAAAGAAATATAAAAAACTAAATCACTAATCTATAAAAAAGAACTATTTATCTAAATAATAATATTGTAAAAATAAATTTAAATGTAACTTAATTCATACATAAATTAGATAAAAAAAAATACAGTCATAACTTTGCTCTGACATAATAAGTACAGAATATCTTATATAAAATGTAAGTTTAAGTCTTGGTCTTATCATTATACAAATTACATTTAAAAATCTATTTTTTTTCAAATTCATAGCATAGTTTTAAGATTCTTGATATTATCATTGTATACACATGATATTTTAAAATTTTAATTTTTAAAATTTATTAATTTAAAAAAAACTATCAAGTCTAAATATAACATTTAAAAATCTTATATTTTAAATCATAGTATAAATTTAAATTTTTTCATATTTTTGTATACAAATGGTGATTTAAAATTCATTTTTTAAATTTATAATATAAATTTAACTTTAAAAAAGGTCATCAAGTAAAAAAACTTATATAAATGTAATTTAATTAGTATATAAATTAGATAAAAATATAGTCATAATATCATAGTGATATGATAAGTGTATAGTACTCTATATGAAGCATAAAATTAAGTCATATTATCGCCATTATACGAATTTCATTCATTAAAGATGGATACGTGAGAGAAATAAAATAAAACAATGTTAACAAAGAAAATAAAATAAAAATTATTTAAGTAGTCAACAAATAAAAACAATTGTTCATGTATAGAGTGTCACATGGCATAATTTAAAGTATTTTTATTTTCAATATACACGTTACAATTAATCTAATTTTGTAACTTCAAAGTATAAATTTAAGAGTTTTTAATGTTATCATTGTGTACCTATTGTGTTTTAAAAATTCAATTTCTAAATTTATTAAAAAAACACTTTGTCATAATTTCATCTTCAAATAATAAGTGTAGAGTGTATATTCAAAAGTATAAGTTCAAGTTTTTATATTGTCATTATACGCATTATATTTAAAAAATCAAATATTTTAAATTTATAGATAAATTTAAGAGTCTAAATATCATTATATACAAAAAATTCAACTTTTTAAAATTTATAGTATAAATTTAAGAATATTCATATTATCATCACGTATAAATGATACTTTAAAAATCTAACTTTTTTAAATTTATTAACTAAGAAAGAAAGTATAAAATATCACGTTCAAAAGCTTAAGCTTGTAAGTCTTGATATTGTCATTATACACATTACATTTAGAAATCAAATTTTTAAACTTATAGTATAAATTCAAGTGTCTTGATATTATCACTATATATATAAAATCTAATTTTTTATAGATTTAAGAGTCTTGATATTATCTAGTGTACAAATAATTCTTTAAAAATCTAATATTTTAAATTTATTAACTAAAAAAGGAAAGAAAAAAACAAAATAAATAAACTAGGATAGAACAAAACTAAAAAAAATCTAATTTTTTAAATTTGTTAACTAAAAAAATGATAAGCGTAGATTGTGATATTTAAAAACGTAAGTTTAAGTCTTGATATTGTCACTATATGTATATTTAAAAATCTAATTTTTTTAAAATTTATAGTATAAATTTAAGAATCATGAATATTTTCGGTGTATGTAAAAAATCTAATTTTTTAAATTTATAATATAAATTTAAGGGTTTTGATATTATTATTATTATATATATATATATATATATATATATATATTACTTCAAACGACAACGAAACGGACGACCACCTCTTTTTATATGTACATACGGTATCAAAAGAGCATATGAAAATGTTTTAGGTTTTAGGGTCGTTATTAGGTGAAACGAATGTAGGGTGAAGGACATTTAGATTTATAGCTATTACCAAAAAGCAGAGGAGTCCTCTTCTTTTCACTGCTTTGACCGTTTATTGTATTTTTGGGGAAAAAGTGATCGCGTTTTTGGAATAAAAATACGTTGAAATTAGAACTTTTTTGTGCTAATAAAAACTCCCATTAATATTATTCACCCACCCTTCTTCACCATTAATGATCCAACTTTAATTTCTAATAACTTTCCTATCACAAAATCACTCTCCCTTTCTTCATTTTCCCTATCCCCATCATTTTCATATAACAAAAAAATAGAAGGGAACCTTGCATTGCTTTTTTTTTTCCTTCTAAAAATGAAGGGGAGAGGAAACTGAAAAAATGGAAAGTGTGATTTTGCGACAGGAAGTTAATGGAAACTGAAATTGGGGATTTAATGGTTAATAATAGGAATCGGTAAAAAAAAAAAAACCGTGGGTTTAGTTTTTATCCGATGAATTTTAGAAACGGGTGTGATTTTGGGTATAAATCTAATATGAAGTAATAGGTATAATTCGGTTATCGTTATATTGAAAATTGTTCCGTCCGTACTCAAAATTAATTATATTATTTAATTAATTTATATATTTAATAAATTAAATTATATTATTTTAAGATTTTTTTGGTTTTTTTAATAACCGTCCTAAATCGTTATCCACAAGTAAAAAATCATCTCCGAATTGTAATGATTTTTGAACGATTTTGGATACAAATTTTACAATTCAACTTGGAGATAATTATATCAAAAATCAAAACCGTTCGTACCAGTACCCAATAAGGGTGGGTAGTGTTTAACAGGGAAGCTAAAGTGGGCATTAATGGTAAAGGAAGATGAGTGAAGGTTATTTAGTAAGAGTATTTTTAGGTTATTAAGGATTTAGGTTAATTTATGATGATATTATAAATCAATTATAAAGTAAAAAAATATGAGAAATTTTAAACTAAAGTTAATATATATCTCATAATTTTTTTACAATTCATTTTTATTATTTTATATTATTTTTTTTGAAAAAAATTCAAAATCATTGTTTATAACATTAATTAACTAACTTATTAATGAACGAATAATTATAAATAAATATTGTTACCAATTTTTATGAATATGATAACCTTTATTTTTAAATTATAAATTATTTATTATTAGTTCATAATTATGTATTAAATTGTCTTATTAAACTTTAAATGAATAAGTTTATTTTGTATATATAAGTCATATCGGGAGAATAGTACTTGACTTGCTGGAGTCTATTTTCGAAACTTAATATTTATAATATGATTTAAGTTTTTTTTTCAAATTTTTTCAAAAATTTGATTCATTAATTAAGAATTGGTTGTTGATTTTTTTGATTAGTTTCAGATTTTAGGATTTGAATGTTTTATTTCAGACAGGTTTACCAATTTTGGTATTTCTATTATGGCATTCTCAATGTTCTTGCTTAACACATGTTTATTCTATTTTATTTCTACGTATCAATTATGTTAGTGCAAGCGTTTTATTTTATTTTATCAGTTACAACATAATCTTTTTGTTTTCTTTAATGTAATTTTGGTGCTATATATGATCAGTTTCCTCGTATAGTTGTCGTTCATCGTATACAATAGCTATAGAGTTTGATTGCTATTTAATTGATATTGTTGAAAAATTACTTAAATTTTCGATAAATCAGATTTAGGATAAAGTAAAATAGATAAAATAACACATAAATTTGATAACGAAATTCGACCAATCTTGATTACGTTTCTGGACCTGCTGCAGATCTTTTTACTATAATGGGAGAAATTATACAAGATGTTTACAACACTCATAACTCAATTTCACCCAAGAAAATTACTCTCAATTTTCTCTCACAAAAGTTTTTCTCTCAATTGGAATGAACATTTGGATTTAAGCATTGATTTACTCCTTAAATTATGGAGGGTCACTCCTTGATTTGCTCCTTAAATTAAAGAGCTTTATAACAATCTCCAATAATCTTCCACTTAAAGTCTGATTTCAATCTGTCTTCACACCTCGATCAATGAAACAACTTTTCTACTCTTGTTACTCTAGCAGACCAGCTGAAGTTGAACATAACTTCAATTTCATGGCAAGCTCTCACTTGTTGGCATCTCGAGTCTGACAAGCTTCATCATAGCATTTAAGCTCTCCTTCATCAGTCAGCAACATATAGTTCATGTATCTCCTATTAGGCACATGAGGTCGAGAAGACCTTCTCAATACATGAGCTGTAATAGGAGGTTGTGGTGTGTCAGATTGTTATGCACTGCTTTGTCTAACGAGTTCCTCTGGATGAGGACTTGCTACAATTGGTTCCTTCACGAAACTATCTGGGACATCATCTGTATCTACAAATATTGACTCATTCTGCTTTAAGTCGTTAGTGTCTGTTTTATGCATGTCCTTATACATCACTCTTTCATTGAAAATCACATCTTTGCTACGAATCACTTTCTTGTTTTCGTCATCCCAAATAAGGTAGCCAAACTCATCCTCACCATAGCCGATGAAGGTGCATTTTTTAGATTTGGGATAAAGCTTATTCCTACCTTGATCACTGATATGCACAAATGCTACACAGTCGAAAACTTTTAGATGTGATAGTTTTACCTCTTTTCTACTCCATACCTCCTCTGGTATTCTATACTTTAATGGAACAGATGGGTCTCAGTTGATCAAGTAAGTTGTCGTGTTGACTACTTCTGCCCAAAACTATTTCGGTAGACTTGACTGTATACGAATGCTTCTGGCTCTTTCTGTCAACTTTCGGTTCATACGCTCAGCTACACCATTGTGTTGAGGCATGCTTGGCACATTTCTTTCCATTCTGATCCCGTGCTTATAGTAGAAATTTTTGAATCTAGCATCTTCATATTCACCACCATTGTCGGTTCTGAGCTTTTTGATTTTCAAACCTATCTTATTTTCAACCATAACTTTCCATCTTCTGAAAGCCTCAAATACTTCAGACTTATGCTTTAGAAATTAAATCTATACCTTTCGAGAGTGATCATCAATGAAAGTCATGAAATAGTGTTTCCTACCAATGGATGAGACAGTCGTTAGTCCCCAAACATCAGAGTGGATAAGCTTTAACCTTTTCTTCTTTGGGGTTCCTCCACTTGTTTGAAAGTTGACTCTCTTTTGCTTTCCAAGTATGCAATCTTCACATATGTCTATCTCCGCTAACTCTAGACTTGGAAGTTTTCCCTTTGAGTGCATAATCTTCATCCCCTTCTCACTCACGTGGTCTAGTCTCTGGTGCCACAAATTTGGTGTTTCATTGCCTGCTGCAACTACGATTGAACAACGTGCCCCGGTTGTCATGTAAAGAGTGTCACTCTTCTTGCCTCGAGCAACTGTCATTGCGCCCTTTGAAATCTTCCAATCATCACCATGGAAGATTGTAGTGTATCCTTCACTAGCCAATTGCCCTACTGAGATTAAGTTCCTTCTTAGGTCGGGAATATACCTGGCATCCTTTAGCTCCTAAATAGACCCGTTCAACTTAATCTTAACTACACCTTTGCCAATAATAGCACATGGTTGCTCATCACCAAGATATACCTTTCTAAGGTTTCTGGGGACATATTTCTCGAAGAATTCTTTCTGTGAAGTAGCATGGAACGATGCTCCAGAGTCTAATACCCAAGATTCTTCCTTACTATCCAAAAAGCACATCAATGCATCATCTCCTCCTGAGGTGGAAGTAACATTTGCCTCTACCTTCACTTGTTTGTCCTTCGGTGTACTCTTGCACTAATTTTTGTAGTGCCAGGTTCTCCCACAATTCCAACACTCGATATTCTTCGAGCTATGGGAATTATTAGAATTCTTGGATTTGGACCCCCTATCCTTTGATCTACCTTGGTAGTCTATTTTACCACATCTATTCCCATTGGTTGAATTTCTTCTTTTTGACTCTGTATGCAAAACTGAAGAAGTTGATGATTCACCTGACTCTCTACGTCAGATCTCTTCACTGAGAACTAGATCACGAACATCATCAAATTTTAACTTATTGCTTCCTGACAAGCTACTCACAACCGTGATAGTAGCATTCTAGTTTTTTGGTAAAGAAGACAAAAGTATCAATGCTCGTACTTCTTCATCGAATTCAATTTTCACTGAACTCAACTGGGTTGTGATTGCGTTGAGTTCATTGAGATGTTGAGCTACCGATGCGCCTTCTGTCATCCGCAAATTGAAAAAACGCCTCATCAAGTGCACTTTGTTTGAGGTTGATGGCTTCTCATACATATTGGAGATATATGCCATAAGACTTTCCGTGCTCTTTTCTTTTGCTACGTTGAAAGCAACATTACAAGATAACGTCAATCGAATAACTCTAAAGGCTTGTCTGTTTAAAAGATTCAAATTTTCTTCCTTTATAGCCCCTGGCTTCTTCCCTGAGAGAGGTTCATACAGATTTCTTTGATACAGATAATCCTCTATCTGCATTTTCCAAGACCCAAAATCTATGCCATCAAATTTCTCGAGTTTCACCTTTCCTTTATCTACGCTCATTGCTCCCATTCAAATCTGGCTTCCTCCAGATCGTTTCTGACTATTTTTGCAAACCACTGTGTATTAGAACACCTCTGTCAATGAACAAATATCGTCGACAAAATTTCACTATTCATATAATTTACTATTCATATGAATAGTATCCTTGCAAGAAAATGACAGAAATCACTACCACAAGCTCTGATAGCAATTGTTGGGAAATTATGCAAATTCTTGATAAGTTAGATTTATGAGAAAGCAAAATAGACAAAATAATACACAAATTTGATAACGGAGTTCGGCCAATCTTGTTTACGTCTTCGAACCTACTGTAGATCTTTTTACTGAAAGAAGAGAAATTATACAAGGTGTTTACAACACTCACAACTCAATTATACCCAAGAAAATTACTCTCAATTTTCTCTTACAAAAGCTTTTCTCTCAATTGGAATGAACACTTGGATTTAATCATTAATTTATTCCTTGAATTAAGAAGGGTCACTCTTTGATTTTCTTTTTAATTTACTCATTGTTTTGCTCTTAGTTATGCATGATGATCTCTTATGAAGATTTTAATGCATGATTAAAATTATGGTTCTATATATTATATTATTATTGCATATTAAAAATCATTTCGTTATTTGCACAATAGTATTTTAATTGCAATTTATATTGATTAATATTTATTGTTAATCACGTATTATTACTTGTGTTAATTTTAATTTAAGAAGTCGTCACTTAACAGAGACATTAGATAATGATCTATATGATTTTGAGCTATTAATTTTCTTTGGTTGTGAACAAATAATACTCTTTTTACCACTAAAATTGATTTTGATTGATTATTAATCTTTATAATCATTGTTGTTTTCTACAATTATAAATTGATTTATGGTATCATAACATGTGGTTATTATGGTTTAAAGTTATGTACTAATCATTTGCAGATTAAAATTATGGATGTAAACTAACCAATTTTGGTATTGAGATATCGAAAATTTTAGAAATTTTTTCTAAAAGAATTTACCATTGATGAATTATTTCATAATTAACATATTACTTGACTTTATTTTATGAAATAAGTACAGTCATAATTATGAAATAGTGAAATTTTATAAATGAAAATTTTGTTTAATTTTGAGTTTCAAAATAACTATATTTTTTACTTGTAAAATTAGTGAATTTTATATTAATTAAAGTTGAGTATTTATTAATATTGTTGAGAAATGATTTGTATTATCTTTTTTATCATTTTAATAATACTCATAGTTGATGGATTAAACGAATAAGGTTGTTACGAAGTTGCCAATCTAGTTAAAATATCTTTGTGCATCTCTAAGGTCTACCAGCTGCATTTTTTTCATTTATAAAAAAATGAGTATTTAATATTTATGAAATAGCAAATTTTTATTTGTTAGTTTTATAGTTTCAAAATAAATAAATTTTACAATTTTCAAAAGAATTGATTTTCAAAATTAAAAAAAGAGTTAATTATGTATTCACAAAGTGGTGAATTTAGTTTTCATATAAATGAAAATTTTATATTACGAAACAAAGAATATTGAATTCACTAATTTCGAATTACTTAATTTTGTAATACGTGGATTACTAAAATTTCATATTTGTTGAATATGAATTGGAACTTTGTTCGAGGAAAATTAATTTTTCAATACTGAAAAAACTAATTTGAAATATTATATTATTAATTTTTAGAATTTTGAATTTGTTTCCTAATTTTAAATTAATTTTGGTTATTTTCTAAAACTATTTTGTCTAACAAATCATAATTTGTTTACTAGAGAGCATCGATTTTGATAACAAGTGTAATTCAGAATAAAGATCTAAGTATGACACTAATACTTGTCATTATCGTGTCAAATACGAAGAATGTTGACAAAATATATGGTTTTGGTATAGTCAACTACGATTCATGAATCATAACAAGAAACTTGAGAATTGATTTTCAAGAGGTGTCATCAAAAGATGTTTTTTCTATCTACTTGAATCTTGCGAGATTCTAGATAAATATTAGTCATGTTATCTTATGTTTCTACATTAATAACATTCACATTGTTGAAAATAATTATCAAATTTATCGATGGAATGTTGAATTTAAATATCAAAGATATGAGGCCAACTGATGTAATATTCAAAATAAAGATATCAAGGATATATAATGGTCTTATTCTAAGTATGTATCATTATTTTGACAAATTACTTGAGAAATTCAAAAATGGATATTCTAAAATTATCATAACACATGTAGAGTTTATAGTGTGTCTCAACTACAATATTCAAAAGTGATAAAAAATCTTATATATTTAACAAGTTATACAAAATTTGCATAAGCTAATGTTTTAAGTAAACTAACTATATATACCACCAATCTAGGATCTAATCACCAAAAAATTATAAAAATATTACTTAGATTTTTAAGATGCATACATAGTCATAGATTACATTACACAAAATACTTAATTGTAATAGAAGGATATAAAGATGTAAATTGAATATCTAATATGAAAGGGTTCGACAAGACATGTAGAAATTTTTCAATTTTTTTCTATTCGTTCTGATTTTTCATAAGAAAATTTTCTGATATGTCCTTATATTTTAAAACATTGTTTAAAATTTCTTTTTTAACACTTTAATTATTTATAATGAATTTTTTAGGTTTTACAATGCATATGAGGTATGTAAATTTTCGGATGTCCTGCCCAAAAATCTGGAACTACAATTGCATGTCCACACATCTTGCAGACACGAATGTCTTCCAATTTCAACGAGCCTTGCGCGGTCTTGGTTTTGCTCCACAAGAGCTTTCTTCGTTCTCAGAATAAAAAATGACTCTTAAACTCCTTTTATGGCTGTTTAAGATAGGAGTTAAAATAATAGTTTCATCGTTACTTCAATAGCAGTTTGAGCAGCAGTTTTGAACATCCAACAATCCCATTTTGAATGCTATATAATTGGTTCTATAGTTGAAAGAAAACCTAGAAAATACAGCAACCATCCTAATCCATTTTTTTCCTTAACAAAGACTCTTTCTCTCCAGAAAATTATTTTAGAGCTAGGCTTTATTGTAATAGAGTATAAGTAAAAATTCAGTTCGTCGAAGCAACATTTGTGGTATTCAAACTTTTTTTTATAATCAGTTTATTAGGGGTGTCCATAAACCGGATCGGATCGGACCAAACCGTAAAACCGGACCGGATCAAACCGAACGGTTTTACTAATCAAACGGTCCGGTCCGGTTTGTATTAATTTTAAACCGTTCGAACCGGACTGGACCGGACCGGTTTAATAATATATTAAAAATTTCACATTATTCTTCATTAAATTATAAAAAAATCGAACCAAACCGGACCAAACCGTTTTATAAGTCAAACGATCCGATCCGATTTTTATTTCTTAAAACCGTTTCAAACGGTCCGGTCCGATTAGATTTTTTTTAGACAAAACCGGACCGGACCGGACCATGGACACCCCTACATTTTATCTTAGATTGTATTTTTTCCTTTAATCTCAAACACCCATTTGAGGGGAAAATTTATCTTAAAAAGAAGTATTATGCAATACTCAATATTCCTTTTAACTTTTTTATTTTCATTATAAATTTACAATTCATATTATTATTATTATTATTATATTTTTACTCATTTTAATTTTTATTTAAAATAAAATTTTGTTTACTGTTACATTATTTCCTACGTATAACAGCATAAATACTTTTTCCATTATCCATTCTATCAATTAGAATCCATGCTTTAAAGAAAAACATATTTAAAAGATTTCTTAAAAAATTATACAATATTTTCTTTATTTTATTTTTAAAAAATTATATTACATTTTGTTTTGACATATAGGTCGACCTGAAACCCTATTTATTTAACAATCCAACCCAACTCGCAGTCCAAATTGTCAGGCGAGATCATCTCAGGAGAACCTATTTGTGTTCACGTTACAACGATATCGATAGTATGGACCTGCCTACACATGAGAGTCTTGGTGTTGAAAGACCGACCTTTAGACCGAATCATGGTGTGGTCGACCTCATGTTTTAAATGTATTTTTCTTTATTTTTATACCATTTTAACACACTGTGACATGTATCGATACACATACATGCAATGCTCTATATATACATGACTTTCTAAGAGATTCACACATTTCACAAAATTTTCTAATTTCTCTAGACTTTTTAACCAATCCTAAGACACTTATTTAAAGCAACCCCTGGATCTTAAATGCTAGTTTCATATCCCGTTAAATTTAGTAATATTGCAAGAAAATAATTCTGAATAAATTATTTTTTATCAGGTAAAATCTGTTTCTATTTTAATAAAATAAAAATTGAATTTTAACATCGTTTTTCTTTATAATTTACGAAGTAAATTGACAAAAGAAAAAAATAAAAATAATATTTATATAATAATCTTATATATTTTTATTATTAATTTTTTTAATATTATTTTATTTAAATATCATCTAAATTAAAATATGATCCCTTCGTCTTAATGATTTAAGCGCTTTTTTTTCCTCCATAATTTCCCAAAAAAGCTTTAGTAATTGGGTATCTTTGTTTTAAAACAGAGGAGTAGCTACTACTACATTTCCTATAACCTGGTTGGCTCCCTTCGAATCCACTCCCAAAGCCGATATATGCCAACAGTCACACCCTATAAAAAATAACTAATCTCCCCCCACAAACCAAATCAAGCGAAACCAAGAAGGTTCGAGATCGCCAAGGTCTTCTTAGTGATTTGAACCAAAGCTTGCTTTCTTTCTTCTCCTTTTTCCTTCTTCATCAGAAGCACAGCACAAGCAACCAGCACAGTGCTCTTTTTTTTTTCTCGTCAAAAGAATAGTGGTCGTTTTTACAGTCACAAACAATCTTGTCCGCGAAGAGAGCTCTGTTCTTATATTAGTTGTACTTTTCGAAATCCTACTACTTGGTTTCTAAATCGAGCACGACTTGGTGGTAGAGTTGTGAGAGTCGAAGAAGAAAATGGAGAGGATTGCTACGGTGAGGAAGCCCCACACATCCACCGCAGATCTGCTGACGTGGCCCGAAACTCCTCTAGCTGACTTTACCGCCGTTGGTTCCTCTGCTTCACGCTCAGCCGCACGTTCTCACCAGGTAACATTTTGTGAATGTGAGTAAATGTTTTTAATTTATTTTCTTTCATTATATGGGGAATTAATTGGATTTCGTTTACACTTTTTGGGGAATATTGTTAGCCGTCTGATGGGATTAATAAGGTGGTATTTGGAGGACAGGTGACTGATGAGGAGGTCGAGAGCTTAAACAAACCGTGAGATCTGCTACTGCTTCTCGTTGTTTCTTCTTTAATTTTAATTTTTAGCTCAATCAAATTGAACAATTTTGCAGTTGTTTTTTTAAATTAATGTATGGGTTCACAAGCATATGTATGTGCATTTTCTTTTTTGCCTTATAAATTTCTGGGTCAATACATTCCGAATTGGTGATCTGTGTTTGATCCATGGATGAAAGGAGGCCGCCGTTCATTTTTGAAAAAAGGGTTTCTTAACTATGTTTTATTTAATAGTATATATAGAACACTGTTGCTTATGTATTGAGATAAATAGAAAAAGAAGTGAGAAAAGTTTACAAAATAGAAATGAAATTGAAGATAATATGTATATAAAGAAATAACTAAAATGATATACCTTAAACACGAAAATTGTGTTAAATAAGAAGGGTCAAAAATAACTTAATATGTGAATAAGGGTCATATAGGATACTTAACCATGAAAGTATCCCGATATTTCACGATATTTCCATTGAAATTTTGTTAAGTGATACAATTCGAAAACTTCCCTATGTTTTCAAGATATTTATAAAAAATATTGTGACTAATATGCCATTTGCTTTTGTGAATGAGTTTAACATGTGACATTGTGTCTTACATCAAGACAACATAAAAAGTTGCAAGGACTCCCATGTAACCCACGTTTTCATTTAGATGTTTCATCATCCGTGGGTGTAATAAATAAGGGAAAACGTTCTTTTAACTATTAGTGTTATGTGAAAATTTTTAATTTACTATTTTTTAATGTTTTTTGTTTTAATTAACTACTTTCATTATTGAAATGATTTTCAATCAACTATTTTGGCTAAAAATTGACCAATTTGATCGAACTATTTAAATCGCCTCCATGGCACATAAAAAAGTTATAAAGGTATGTCGTGAATAAAATAATAAAGTTATAACTTCACGTATCATGCACACGACTTAAATTTTCAGATTAAATTTGTCAAATTTTGGTCAAAATAGTCGATTAAAATATATTTTAATAATAGAAGTAGTCAATTGAAACTAAAAATATCAAGAGTCATAAATTGAAAATCTTCACGTAACATTAATAGGTAGGAATGTTTGCCCAATACATAATGAGTCCAAGAAACAAAGTTCTATGATGACTTTGATCTTATTATTTGATTAACAAATTAAATGTTGACACTGGGTTGCTACCTTCATTTCTTTTACTGCATGGAGGAGCTCAGGCCTTTAACATTTGTAACCTCATACTTCCTTACCACCACCTTTAGTAGACAAGGCAGTGTGCTAAGACATATTATTCACTTTAAAAGGTTGCAGTATGTGCCGATTTGTGATTGAAATAGATTTCAGATCCAGTAGCTTATAGAGCATGGACTACATTTTTTTCCCCTTGTTTTTCTGGACAGTAGACATCACTTTTTACTTAGTTCACATCCCAGGTGGCCTTCTTAAGGAATGTCAGGCACTTGTATTTCTATCTTAGCAATTGGTAAAATTGTTTGCCAGAAATTGTTTGGGCCATATGACTTTATGATTTAACGTTAATGAGTTCTCTTGGACCATGGAATGCAGTATTTTACTATACTACTGAGTACTCTATAAATTTGTATAGTATATATAAGCCATCCAATTCAACAGGTTAATTACAAAGGATAGCAATGTTTATGCTTACTTATAAACCCCTAAGCAATGCTTATGCAGTAATCTATAAATTTATATAAAGTATATAAGCAACATGAGTCACCAAATCCCAAAAAGTTAACTTCTAAAGATAGCAATACTTATAAACCACTAAGCAATGTGGGACACTGTTTTTTACTCTTTACATACTCACTCAACAGTAGGAAATATTTTAAATAAAAAAAACAAGGAAATATAGATCTATGAGAAACTTAGGAATAATAGTGAATATTAATACTATTTGTGGATTCTGATACTTGGTCATTTTGCTTATCAGGAAACCTTGTTCAGAAAAT
Organism: Hippophae gyantsensis; assembly: GCA_030763125.1. Lineage (NCBI taxonomy): Eukaryota > Viridiplantae > Streptophyta > Magnoliopsida > Rosales > Elaeagnaceae > Hippophae > Hippophae gyantsensis. Next base: position 46,249,139 of record CM061028.1, on the reverse strand, counting down.
AAAAAGAAAGAAATAACTGGTAGTGGCATTTTCATGTTCAATGGAGAAGATGCATCTGAATCTGGCAGTGCTAACCCTGCTTCCAATAACAAAACAGGAATTCGTATGCAGGTATTAATTATTATATTACAAATTTAAAATGTGTTGAAATCGTTAGGGGAATGTAAATTCTAATCATGCTATTGATACTAAGCCTGATCCCTGTGTTATGATGGTTGGATTATCAGCAAGCGCTTGCTGGGATCAGTCATATCTCTTTTGGTGATGAAGAGAGTATTTCTCCAAAGAAGCCTACTACTCTGCCTGAAGTGGCAAAGCAACGTGAATTGAGCGGGACCCTTGAAAGTGAATCAGAGAAAAAGTTGAAGAAGCAAATTTCTAATGCTAAATGCAAGGAGCTTAGTGGAAATGACATCTTTGCTCCCCCTCCTGAAATTTTGCCCAGACCCACTACTGAACGGACTTTGGCTTTGAAAGGAAGCATAGAAATTGGAGAGACTTCTCCACGCAATGTAAGCAAATACATTTGTCCCTCAACTCATTATCTTCTGTATAAAGTATTCAACAGTTAGAATGGTCAGAGCTGCAAAAGCTCTCATAAATATTTTTCTTAAAGCATATGTTTTTTGATACTTTATAGGATTAACTGCGACTTAGTCAAGGCAGTGACTTGCACTGCTAATGAATATACAAGTATGGAATAGACTGCAGATGAATAGGGAGTAATATGGCTGATGGCACATATTAGCACTGTTTTATACCACACCGTCGCTCTAGTCGTGGTGGTTAGTGGTATTTGGATTAACTTCTGAATCTAGAGTTAGAATCTTGTTCACACATCTTTGTATGATGGCTTTAAAACCCTTTGTTCTGCACGGTAGGAGGAGACTAGGCGTATGTTTGATCTGAAAAATAAAATATAAAATAGAACACTGTATTTTCTATTATGTTATATATACCTTTTTTTGATGGAAGTAAATTATCTAACTGGTTAGCCTGATGGAGGCCAGAGCACTGAGGAAACCATGCTGAAAACAGCAAAGAAGATATATGACAAGAAATTTGCTGAGTTGTCAGGAAATGTTTTCAAGGATGATGCGAATCCTACGTCGGCTGAGAATCCAACATCGGCTGAGAAACATCTAAGTACAGCCAAACTGCGAGAAATTAGTGGAAATAACATCTTTGCAGACGGGAAGGTGGAGTCTCGAGACTACCTAGGTGGGGTACGCAAACCACCAGGCGGTGAAAGTAGCATTACCTTGGTTTAACTTGTTAGTATGTCTGACTTGGTCAATTCATAATTGGAGTCGGTCTGTTTCTTCTTTATTTGGGGATGTGGTATTAATATTATTTGACCTTGCATTGTGGGTTTTGGGAATTATGTTCAAGGCTTTAGAGTGTCCATCATTAGCCATGGACTATTTTGTAATTGGGTTGTACGTCCATAATCGTGTTATTTACTGTAATTTGTCTTAATTAATGAAGTGCTTGGCTGTTCACAAGTGTTCTCTCTCCATCACCTTGCTTATCCATTTGTTACTTGCTTTTGCACACTGGAGGAGATTTTGAAAGTCATTTTATATTCTTCTTCTGCACATCATATAACTTTTTTTTGCTCATTTTTTTTTTAGATTACACAGTTCCGTCTACATTATGTGGTTTTGTGAGTGGACTGTTGTGAATGTGCCAAGGAAATATCTGTCACAAAAGGTACAGGAGGCATTGCTTTTGCTAGACTCCGTCATGAAGAAAAAAGACGACAATTAAAATTGAGGATATGAGGGCACTTTTACGAATGTGTATTGGAATTTGAAAGGATTCAGAAAAAGAATGAATAGAAAATTGAGGAAATTAAGAAAAAATAGGAATTAAATTGTTTTTGATTGTATTTATTTGTATTATTTTAGAATTAGAATAAAAATTGATGTTTTATCAAATGTCTTATTAATGTAAGAATAATTATTTTTAAAGAGATTAATTTGGGAAGATAAGATTTGTATTTTTGATCAGAAGCAACCTTTTGTGAGGTATTTTAGTTTTTTATTTTTACAAGTAAATGAAAGTTACCCATGGTGGTATTTTAATTCCCTTAATTAAGTAAACTTTGTCAAGATGTAATCAAAACCCAATAAGAGAACGGTTTGTAATTACTATAAAATAAGAATTTTAGTCATTCATAGGTTTACTTTGTTTATTTTATTTTTAAAAATTAAATATAGTATTCACATTATTTAAAAAAAATATGTATATTAGTTACTTTACTATTATATTTTTGAATATTTTAATAATTATTTTTCAATTTTGGTTTTTTTATCATGTTTTTGATGAAAAAATCTATTTTAAGCTAATTAAATCTTAGTAATAAAAATTTATTAGATATTTGAAGATGAAAATGTCTCCTTAAGTGTCTAAAGAAAGTAAAAAAAAAAAAGAAAAAAAAGTAATTAAAGTTATTAAAATTGACCTAAAATAACTAAAATATTTACAAATATATTAGTAAGGTGATAAAAGTGAACTGGTTTAAAGATGATCAATGTGTTCGATATTTATAAAATTGAAGTGACTCCAAGTACACATTTTAATAACAATATAAAATGTATTTCTTAAGGACACACATGATTAACTAAGTAATTTAATAATTTCAAACTACCACAATTACATATATTTAGAAAAAAATCTTACTTAACAAAAAACACTTGGAATTTATTATTACAAGATTAACAAAAAAATATTTGAATAAAAAATAACGACATTTAAGGATATAATATTGTTCCTTTGTCTTTCAAATGCATCATTCTAATTTAAATGAAAAATCATTATTTGAATTTATTTAACTTTTTGTAAAATTATGTGACTAAATTGAACCTAATCTAAAAATAACTATAATAAATTATTGTTTCTCGAGAATAATACGACCATTTTTGGCCTCTGCAACCAATAAAACCCGAATCATTTTTTTAATTTTGCAATTTATTTATAGAGGATTACATGGGTGGGCATTGTTTTTTCAAAAAGCAACCAATTAACCCGAATCCAAGATAAAACATAACCTATATATTTTTTGGAGGTTGGTTGGTTCAAATAGGTCCAAAAAATATCAAAATTGACCTTATCAATTCAGTTGGAGGTTCAAAATTTATGAATACCAAATGAACCAAACAGAACCTATAATATTAATATATACTGATTTTTAAAAATATATTTTTAATTATTACTTCATAATTATAATTATCATTTTGAATTTATTTAAAATTGTAAAGTCTAAATCTAATAAGTAAGAAATTTTACTTAGACACTCATAGTCACTCTTATCACTTACATTTCACATCTCACTCAAGTCACTCAAATTGCTCCAAAATTTCGTCCAAAATCTCAAAATTATTAATTTTTCTTATATTACTATATAGACTACATGTTCTTAATTGGCTATATGAGATTTCACTTAGATCTATAGCTCCATCTGATGTTTGATAAGCTATTAAGCACACTATAATATCTTTAATTTTTTTATAATTATTCTGTAGGAAGTTGTAAGCCACCTTGTACTTCGTGTCTATGTGTTGGCTTCCAGTGTGCAAAGCATGAAGTCTGTTTATTTTACTTAACATTCTTTCTTCCTCTGTGTAAGGTTGTTATTATGGATCAGTAATGTACATACACACATAGTTAGGTACACTTTGTATGTGAGCATGTTTACATAGACCATGGAGTTGGTTTTCATAGTATGTATAATAGGTTGAGCATCACACTTGCTCACTGATAACTGTATTTTATATAGTTATTTTTACCTATTTTATCAATTATAATTGCTATGTTCTTGATGTTTTTAGTTAATTTTCGATTAATAAATTAGTATTTACTGTTTTTTTATATTTTAATAAATGTAAATAATTTGTATCGAAAATGTACTTAATGTTAAATTTATGTCCACAAATATAATTTCAAATAATATAGTTCTTAATTACAATTTATAAAAATCGAAAATATAATTTAAATTAAATTTGGGCTTCATTTTAATTATTAAAAGTTTAAAAATTTAATTTAAAAATAGCAAAGGGCTTAACTGTAATTAAATAAAGTTGAAAATGTAATTTGAAATATATTTGTGGGTCAAAATATAATTAAGAAAGTTTAATTTTTTTGCGCAGGGGAGAAGAATCTACGCGCCAATCTACACGCACAAATCGTGGACCGTCCGATCAGATAAGAAACGGCTGAGATTCGCGCGTCCATATCACCCCCGACCAAAGAGAGTGGGTGCAGGTCTCAAATTTTCACGCGGCTCGGTACGCCGAGTGGGGCCCACCTGCCGCGCAGGCCGGCGTGCAAGTGGGACCCACGTGTCTGACACGTCGCAGCCCCTGTCCCCCGCTTACGCGTGCCTCTGATCCCGTGCGCTGATCTTCACGTGAGCTCGGTTATTCCACCAACCATAATCTGCCACGTTTCCTCCTTAATCTATCATCCAATCATGTTAGGACACGTGGCATGTTTCGGTGAACGCAAAAGCGCGGAATCCCGGGCACGTCTCAGGAGCTGTCCCCCACGTTTCTCGCGCTTCCATCCGGTGCGGCAGTTCTCCGTGAGCCCGTCCTTTCCATCCTGTTATATGCCGCCACGTGTCCCACCATTTTCTTGCAGCGAATCAGACGCTGACACGTGGCATGCACTTTGAAATTAAAAAAAAGTGAGAACGACTCCCTCTGTTTATGTCGTGCACGCGTATAAAAATACAATATTCCAATTCGTACGCGTGTACGTGGAATTTAAGAAAAATGTCTGGTTTTAATTTCGATACAAATATTTTACGCGTGTATTAATATTTTAATATTTTAATATTTTATTGATGTATTTTTTTTGCTATAAATAGGAGATAGTTTTTAGTTGTAAAAAAGTTTGGTTGGAGTAGTTTTTGGAGTAGAATTTTAGTTTTAGTTTTCGAAAGTTTTTAGAGTGTTTTAGTTTTTTCAGTTTGTAATTTTTATTGTGTTTGTGTGTTGGTTGCGGAACACGCAGAAGCCATTTTTGGCTTTTGTTGTGTTCTGCGTGTACCAAATATTTTCATATTGAGATGTTTTAATTTTATTTCTGCTTCTTCTTAATTTTCTGTAGTTGCTATAATTTTTATTTTAATTTTATGAAGTAATTTAATTTTTCTAGGGTTGCATTTAATCTAAATTTATGAAGCTTTAATTTTAATTATTTTTGATAGATTTATAAGACGTTCGATTTGTTCGTTCTATTTTGTTCTTAATGCTTTTTGATTATTTACGAATTTTATCAAAATGATCCGTGGCACATGAATAAACTTGAGAAAGGCATTTGTGTGTGTATTGCTCGTAAATAGAATGACATGTATGATGAAGGATAGAGATATACCCTAATTGTATGTGTGGCCATTTGAAAACTTAGAACGTAATGAATCTCGGTAAATTTAATTTTCATAGAGATATAGTTAATTAATTTAACGAGGTGTGTTTATACGGAGCTCGAAAGAGATGTATGAATAATAAAAAAAGAAGTTTTCGGTTGACAAATTAAATGTACTAAAAAAATATAAATCAAAAGAAAATAATATGATTTGAGTAGATTAGTTTGGTGAAAAATTGCAATCCTAGATTTCTTTTATTTTCTTATTTTACTTTTTTATTAACTAACGATTATTTTGAATAAAATCAGAGAGATACAATTTTAGTACTCGACAAATTATAGTAACAAATCCTCGTGGGATCGATCTTTACTTACAAATCTTTATTACTTGTGACCGTGTATGCTTGCACGAGTTCGTGTGTTGAAAAACACGCAACACTCACCAATGTTGTAACTCGTGTTTTTTTGGTTTGAGGTGTGGGTATTTATGAAAATTACTCCACAATTTTTGAATAAAAAATGGAAGTTTTGGCACCTTGATGAGTTCCTCGTTAAGGGCCTCTTTGGACCCCCTACAAAGTGGTCGATGAAGATCCTTGATGAGGTTGGATATTGAGCTTGGGTGATGTTTATAAATACCCCTTATCTTCTTGTTTCTCATCCAAAAAATATGTAGTAGAGCTATATCAAATTGACATATCATTTTATATTTTTGGATCACTATTACCTTGAGTGTTGTTAGGTTTTAGTGATTCATGATAGTGTGGGAAGAATCGTAATCTTAAGTGGTAAGTACTTGAGGTCGTTTTTGCAAGTGAATTATGTGAGAAGGCTGTGTGACTATGAGCCATGTGTCAGCTAGTAGTTGCCCTCGTTCAAATTTTTCTTATGTGAAGAGCCTGTATGGTTGTGAGTTGTGTGTCAACTGGTAGTTTATTTCATGCAACCTTGTCTTATGTGAGAACAACTCTGTGAGAGTGATTTGAGCTAAATTGTTGAGTTCTCATATTTTTGGCTGTGTGCAAAAAGTGGTGGATTGTGTGTCCCACTTAGGTTGTGTGCAATTTGTGGATTAACTATGTGTCCCATTGGGGTTGTTAGTTGTTCGAGATTGGGGGTTTTCCTCATGGTAGGTTGTTAACATTACACTTTTTTTTATCATTGGTAACTAATTGCACTACATCGAGTGGTGTTGCCTTTGGAGGAAAACGAGGTTCTTGTGACGAGCCAAGTTATAAAGGAGGAAGCAAGCGAGGGCAGTAATAGGCAATTCAGATAGTGGTCCTGATTGAAATTGTTTTAATTTTATATATGGTGTTGTAATTGTTTTCTTGCTTAGTGGATTTGTTTGCTACTAAGTGGTTGCCATAAGAAACCTGAGGATGTTACCACATAGGTAGGGATTCTAGGTTGATTTACCTCATTATATATGGTCTTGTGCATGCTTTATTATTTGGCTAGTACAATGTCCGTTTAAATTGTGTATGTCTCTATATACTGATGTTTAAACTCTAACTAGAAAACCTTTAATATTTATTACATGCTTTCTAACTACTGATAATATATTTGCTACTTATTTACCGCCTATGTGTGATTATTTGTACTGTTGCTATGATTATTAGTTAAATGTTCATCTCTCTGTTGTTTGCATTTTTGGGATAAGTCCTTAAGGAGTCAATGTCTCCTAAACCTGATTGCGTATTGGGTCTTGGACTCCTTCATTGTTGTTATGCATAATCAGTTTATGTGTTAGTATAATATGAGTTTCTATCGTGTATGAACCAACATACTAGATGTATACTCTAATTAGAAAGCTTATTTGTTATTTATTGTTGCGTGTTTTTTTCCTTTCTGTGTTATATGCCTATAACATACTATTCATTGCTTTTGTTGTATTATATTAATATGCCTACTTTTTGATTAATTTATATTTCCTTTATCTTTTATTTGCTTGTAAGTTTTGTGTGAGTATCTAAGGAGTCTGTATCTCCTTACCCTGGTTATGTACCAAATTTCGGACTCTTTCTTAAGATATGAAGTCTTGACGTGATTGGACATCCTTTGCTTTTTGAGTATGCATTCTTGTCTATTGTTTGTTGTTTGCCATGTTTATACTTATAGCTAGTCTGGACAGGAGCCTGTGAGACACAATGTCACTAGTGTGTTTACTGTAGTTTGTTCTTTTTACTACTAGTTGTTTTTGTTGTATGTTGGATTAAGAATGTTGTTTTTTTTACTTTTGTTGTTATTCTATGGGTTGGCGTGTCCATCCCTCATCTAGATCCCACTTACCTATTTGAGTCTAAAGAATAATTAACCTTCATGTAATTGTTCCTACGTATGGAATTCTAAATTGGTATCAGAGTGGGGCATCCCTATTTAGGCTTAGGCGCTTGGGTATTCAATCCTAGAGCCTTATCTTCACATACACTCACCTTATATGTTTGTGCCCTTTACCTCTAATGGAAAGGGTTGTTATTGCTTTGTGAGGTAGTTTATCTTCGTGAACTTTTATTGTTTGCATGTTCTCAGTTTTCTTGTTCATGCATATCTCTTTCTCACTACTTCTTTGTCTTGCACAGTATATTAATTTTCATATTTGTTGCTATGCCTAATTGTTTAATCCCTTACTAGTATTCTCCTCGCTAGTTGTTTTGACATGCTTTATATGTGTGTTTGCCTTGCCTACTGCTTACTTATTATTCTGTGACTATTTGCATGAGCACCATGTTACATGTTTCATCATGTAGTGTCAAAGTATTAGGATTTTTCTATCTATAATCTTGTCATTCATATGCAATGTTGTATAGAATGTATCTCATATGTTATTCTAGGTTCTTCTTTCCTAGGCATAGTATGTTGAGTGTTGATTCTCTATTTTTCTCCTATTATGTATTGTCCTTCTTTTGCTTGCCCTTCCTTATCTTGTGATTTAGATGTCTTTTTGGAAAAAAACTGAGGTGTGTTACTATCTTGAGTACATCAGTGTTTCTCTATATTATGCTTATTTGGATTTTCCTTGTGCTTATATATGTCATATAGGTTATTTACCTATCTTTAAGACCCTTAACTTACTTGTATTGCTATGGCTAGACTTGTGTGTTTAGTTTGAATTCTTAGTGTTTTAGGTGTTGACTTGTTTAAGCATGTCTCTTGTTTCTATGTTGGACCTGAGCCTTTATCACATACTTAGATGTCTTAGTGGCATCCTTCGTTTCTTCTCTTTCTTAGGGTGCTACTTGTGTTGCTTACTAGTTAGTTTGTTTCTTTCTTTCTCTTAACCAACGATGATGTGAGTGTTGCTAATGATCTCTTCTAAGGCAACAATGTGCAGTTTGTTACCAATGATCTTTTTAGAGGCAACACTTTATGTTTTGTGGTGATGATATCTCTTGAGGTACATTCTTGTCTATTGGGCCTATGATCTTCTTTGAGGCCATTCTTGTCTTTTCACTTGTTTGTTGTTGTTAAGTTTTGTGAGATTGACGAATTTACTCTATGCTAACATGTTTCTCTTTTATGAGTTTTTCTTAACATGCTTAGTATACTTCCCTACTTCTATATTGTTTGTTTTCTACTATGTGTAGATGCTTGTGTTTTGGGAGAGTTTTGAGAGTGTAGGATGTATAAACATCTTTATTGCCAGACATGCATATATTTAGGGGAAGAGATGTGTGTCAATTGGATTTTGTCAAGGGAAGTGATGTGTTTGTTATTGCATCCTTGATATTTGTCCTATTTTTGAGTTTATGTTTTGTTGTTATGTTCTTATGATGCTTCCTTCTTCTTGACATCATTTTGTATGAACTATGCATATATAGGATTGTTAGTATGACATGTTGTATGCATATTTTGCATTCTCTTGTTTCACATGCCATCCTATGTGTTTACCAACATTCTTTCTTTGATGTGCTCTATTGCTTCTTTCCTACATGCAATTGTATGCTTGGTATTTTCTATTAGAATTAATTATATGATTCATGTTTTCTTTGGTAGATTAGGATGTCTTTTTGTATGTGTGTGCATAGTATGGGGTGAGGTTGTAGGATTGAATACACCCAAGTGTTGTTAGGGGAAGATAGTTGAGTTACTAGAAGTGTGTCAAGTTGGAAAATAGTTGGACTCTTAGTCAACTACTTCGTAAGGATTCACTGACATATTTACGTGGTGTTGATGATTGGGGGAGGATATTTGAGTCACTAGAAGTGTGTCAAATTGGAAGATAGCTAGACTCATAGTCAACTTATTCTTATGGATTTGTTGAGATATTTATGTGGCATTGGTGTTTGACCACTTATCTTGTTGATGTGTTGTAAGCATATGGCGAAGCCCCTTATACCCTCCCATGGCACGTATAGACGTAGGGCTCCATGCTGTGTATCGTATTAGGGAGATGTTTTCTATCAGCATTTATCTTGGTTTGTCTGTGCATTAAATTTGTTGTATGTTGCATGTTTTTACCTTGGTAGTTCTTTGTCTATTTTATATGACTGCATGTATTGCTTTTTATTGTATTTGTTCTAATCTTTTCTACTGTGTTGCATGAGCGTTATGATTATTGCATTTCTGTCTGACTTATCTTCTTCATATAGGAGTGTGGTATATTGTATACTGTATGTGTTCTTTGTTTTACTTTCCATTTCAAAAAGGGGGAGAATTGTGCATAACTTGTGTTTTTTTGTACATTGTTTATTAACATGCTATGTGCTATATGGGATGGTGAGTGTAGTTTTCACTGCATCTAAGTTACTTGATATGCATACACTTAAGAGGAATGTTGCATATGTTAAGGGGGAGTTTGCATTTCTTTTGCATGTAGATTGTATTTGGATATGCTACATGTTGGTTGGGTTTAGCCTATCAGTGGTACCTATGTAGGGATAACATCATAATATTTGGATAGACTACACACTGTCTTTGCATGATACATTTATGGGGTATGTGTTTATTTCATATGTGTAAGTTATAGGTATTCATGATAATATTTGGATAGACTACACACTATAGATAAGTAATACACATAAAATTTGTACATAAGCATGTTTACACACACTATGGGGTTAGTTTTCAGGTGTGGGTATTTATGGAAATTACTCAACAATTTTTGAATAAAAAATGGAAGTTTTCGTACATTGATTAGGTCCTAGACAAGGGCCTTGTCAGACCCCTCATCGAATCCCAGGCGAGGTGTTTGACTATAGTGAGGTTGACTGTTAAGCTTAGGTGTGTTTATAAATACCCTCGTCTTCTTTTTTCTCATCTAGAAGATATGTAGTGGAGCCTGGTCAAATTGACATCTCATTTTTCTGTTTTCAAATCACTATTACCTTGAATGTTGTTAGGTATTAGGTATTCATGACTGTATGGGTAAAATCGTGCTCTTGAGTGATGAGTACTCGAGGTAGTGTTTAAAAGTGAATTATGTGAGAAGCTTGTATGACTATGAGCCGTGTATCGACCGGTAGTTTCCCTCGAGCAACTTTTTCTTATATGAGGAGCCTCTGTGGCAGTGAACCATGTGTTAGCTTGTAGTTACTTTTATGTTATTTTCTTATATGAGAACAACTCTGTGAGAGTGGGTTGAGAAAAATTGTTAAGTTCTTATATCTTTGTCTATGTGTGATAAATGGTGGACTGTGTGTCCCACTTTGGCTATGTGCAATTCATGGATTGATTGTGTATCCCATGATTGTTATTAGTTGTTTGTGATTAGGGGTGAATATGTTCCCACATATGAAGTCTTGAAGTGATCAAAAGTTTTTTGTTGTTTCAATATGCATTCTTTTTTCACATGCTGTTTGTTGTTTTCCATGCTTATACTTGTAGCTAGTTTGGACAGGAGCCTGTGAGGCACACTGTCATTATTGTGTTTACCGCAATTTGTTCTTCTTACTGCTGGTTGTTTTTGTTGTGTGTTGAATTGAGCATATTATTTTGTACTTTTGCTAGGTTAGTTGTTTAGTTCAATCTTGTGAGGCCTGCTTGGCCAAATTGATGTAGAGATTGCAAAAAGATTCCATGGGTTGGCGTCTTCACCTATCATCTAGATTCCTTTTACCTATTTGAGTCAGAAGAACAATTGACCTTCATGTAATTGTTCCTACTATGGCATTCTCAGAAGCTTTTAATCATTAATTTTAAAAATAACCACAATTCTATATTTGCATTATACATATTAGAACCATTTTGTCTCTTCTTAATGATAAGAGATTAAGTAAATATAATATGTGATGGTAATAACTTTCAAGTTAATTTCTATTGTTTCACCTATTTGAGTAAGTTAATTTCTTTTGTTTCAATAACTTTCAAGTTAATTTCTTTTGTTTCAATAGGTCCAAAATGGTCAAGCCAAACTCCCTCAAACCGACCTTATAGGTTGGCTTGAAGGTTGTTTTTTAGGGGTCATAGGTCAGTGAAAATTTTGGGTTTTCAAACACTGTCAAGATAAGATCGGCTTATAAAATGGCTCAAAACCAACCTAGCTAACCTATGCCCACCCTTATAGAGCAATGCTTATTTTCCTCTTTAAGTTTTATTATACATGATTTATAGATTAAGTCATTGCTTTACTCTTGTGAATTCTTAGTCTATTATGAGTATCGGTTGTGATGAATTTTGTTTTTAAAGAAAATATGTGAAAACTTTCAATTTAAAATATTACAATCAATCATGATATAATATAGTTAATTTAATATATATATATATATATATATATATATATATATATATATATATATTAAAAATGCATAGAATTTAATAAAAAATAATTTATATTTTTTTGTATAAGATTTATAAGATTATACTTATCTCAATTTTGTGATATTATCAACACAAAAAGTCAAAAAATGTATAAAGAAAAAATAAATCTAACATAAAAATCAATGATTAATAATCTCATACTAAGACATATAGAAGCACCAACAATAGCAATGATCAATAATATTTGAAGCCATAAAATATAATAAAATTAAATGAAGCTTCATTTTTTGCTCAAGACACTTGACTTTGTATCTATGTGTTGGCTTACCATTTACAAAATATAGAGTCTATTTATTTTATTTAGTATTTTTGTCTTCCCTTGTGTAAGGTTGGTTACTGCAAATTAGTATTATACACAAACACATAGTTAGGAACATTGTGATTGAAAGTATGTTTTCACAAACTACGGGGTTGTTGTTTAGTATGTTGCTAGGCCATAAGTGGTGGATTTTGGCTTGGTTCGGGTGCGAGTATTTATAAAGATTACTTGATAATTTTTGGATCAAAAATTGAACTTTTTGGAACCTTGACGAGGTCCTAAACAAGTGCCTCATCTGACCCCTTGATGGATTCCCAACGAGGTGGTCGGTAAGGCTATAGTGAAGTTGTATAGCCGTTGGTACTCCTTATATAAATACCCTCTTTTATTTGTCTCCTCATCCATTCTTGATGTGCCAAAATGTGCACTAAAATTATATTTGTTTCACAAATTACTTTGGGAGTGTGTGTTGTGGGTAATCAAGTGCTTGAGTGTTGTGCTCTTGACTATTTTACTTTTTATGTGAGACACAACATTGTGAGATTGGGTTGGGTTGTTATGGTGAGATATCAAATTTTTAGTTGTGTGCGGTATGTGGATTAACTGTGTGTCCCGTGTAGATGATTTATGGTTTGTGGGGGAAAGTGCTTCCTATGACGGTTATTGGATGTTTGTGATTAAAGGTGATCCTCAAGGTTGATTTTTATTTTCTCTTCACATTAGGGATCTATGGTTTATGAACCTACCATATTATATGGTGTTGGCGTCAGAAGAAAGTTGAGTTTGTGTGTGAAACCAGGTTACTATGAAGGTAGCAATTGAGGGTAACAATAGGTAGTTTGGATAGAAGTTTTGATTGATAGAGTCATTGATGATGTTATTTTCGTCAAAATTGTAATTATTTTATTACTTAGTGAATTGTTTGTTGTCGAGTGGTTACCACAAACAACCCAAGGATGTTACTACAAAGGCTCAAAGAGGGGAGACTAAGAATATGAAAAGAATAGTGGCAAGATAGTAACAAATGATTCAAAGATGGCCTAAATCCTCTTTCTAACCAAGAAGTACCTAGAATTTCTCCTTGAAAGACACTAAAGGTGGATTCTGGAGTTTGTTAGAGAAACACAAATCATTAAAGTAGAAGATTCACATAAGCTTCTCAAAATAACCATACAAATTCACAAAGATATGACATGTGCAAAGGAGAATTTCATTTTAAATAAGACAAACAAGAAAAATTTAGTCATACATGCTCTCATGGTATACATATGTCAAAACATCAAAACTTTAATCTAGGCCAATCATATATCAACATGATCCCTCTAAAATTCATTTTACATGCAAAAATTTACGAAATGAGAAAAGCAATCAGTCTCACAAAATGCAAAACATAGACAAATAAGGGAGATGACAAAAATGGACTAAGAACATATCAAAGCCCATAAAAAGAGAAAAAAAATCTTAAAAAGAGATCAACAACAACACTCATATCATTGCTAGTCTGTAGAAAAAAGGTACTAAACAACTTGTGAATAGCACAAAAAACATCTCTAAGAGAAGGAAGAAACAAGGGATGCTATTAAACCACTAAACATACAAGAAAGACATGGATGCTAACATAGAAAGACGAAACATGCTTTGATAGAGACAACAACACAAACAACAGGATTGTCATCAAAACACACAAGTTAAACATAATATTGTAAGTATGACAAAAGTCCTAAAGACATATATATATATATAATCTATATGACTTACATATGCACAAGATAAACAAGAGTAAGCATAGAAGGGTGATACACTCATAAGACATAGAAGAAGGAAAAATAGGTAAAATAAGAACATACACCAATAGGAGACAAACAAATAATCAACATACAACATACTAAGTAAAGGAAAGTAGAACCTAGTAAAATAGAAAAGATAAGACTGTAGAAAGTAAAACCCTAATACTTTGACATGAAACAACCTATATGACTTCAAATATGAAAGACAAAACTACAGAAAGTAAAACCCTAATACTTTGACTTTACATGATAGGCATGTGATGTGATACATATACAAAAGGTCATAGAGGAAGAAGCAGGCAGTATACAAGACAAAAGAAAATATGGAACATGTTAAAACAACTAGTATGTTAGAAAACTAGTAAAGGATCAACTACACAAGTAAAGCAATAATAATGGGTTATGTCCAATCCAGTACTATTTTTATCATCTTTAGTGAGACATTTCTTGGGGAATTTCATTTTTTTTGTAAACTCAATATCCCCTCGTTATTGAGTTCTTTTGTTTTCTAATCTTACAACTAATCCTTCCCTTGCTTCTACAAGTATTCTGTTAACTGGTCCACCTGTATTTCCATTTTCTTTATAGAAACTTCAACAGAGTCCAACCTTTGACTAGTACTTGATTGGTTGTCTCTGCTAACTTGAATGAATGAATTCAAGTTTTCCTCTATATTTGACTTGTTAAGAGGATTTATAGGCATTTGTTGGTGGATATTTTGGCTACGGGGGTTTGAGCTTTGAGAAAATAGAGGGTTGTTCTTCCTCCAAGAGAAATTGAGATGATTATTCTATCCAAGGTTATATGTATTAGCATTAGGGTCATACCTAGGTCTTAATTGGTAGTCCTCTAGTAGATTGACCTATTAAGTCCAATTATAGCTTCTATTTGATAGAGATAAGTATGAACACCATGTCCCAAATTACTACACATACCATATTGTTCTTTATATGTGGAATATGTACTAAGAAGTGCAACTTGCTTGGTTAGTTGAGCAAGCTATGTTTGAACTTCTGTACTAGATTCTATTTCATGGACTCCAACTCTCCTCGCTCTAGAGCTCCTTTGTTGGGAATTAGCACCCAACACGTCAAAGAGATTGTAAGTCTTTAAGGATGTTTTCTATCCTATCCTACATCAGCAGCATTATCAACGATGGATTAACACTATTGTGTCAATCCATCATAAAAAATTAGGTTTATAGCTATAGTGGGTAGCTCTGATGGGGCATTGAGTGAGAAAAAGTGGAACCTATCCCATGATTCACAAAAAGGTTCTCCCTTCATCTAAGAGAAAGCGGAAAACCTACCTCTTAGCTTTGGTGTCTCTTGATGGGAATAAAAGTTTCCCATAAATTTGTTATAGATTTTCTCTAAGGTCATTAGAGAACCTAAAGGAAGTGACATTAGCCATGCCTTGGCTCTTCTTTAAGAGTGTAGGGGAAACACCTCATTTTGAGTTGATCCTTGATGAGTACACCAAGGGGGAATGCATGGACTATACAATAAAAGTCCTTAATGAAAGACAATGAGACTTCATTAGGTAGTCCATGAAAAGATGGTAGAATGGAAAAATGAATGTTTTGTAAATCATAATTCCGTACAGCCTTATCAAGGTGGATTGAGGTAGTTGTAGTGCCAATTATTGGCTTGCATACTCCTTCATTATGGTCTATCTAGGTAATGAATTTCCCCTCATATTTAATGGTTCAGGTAAAGGGTCAAGGTTAGGTTAAGAATGTTGTTGAACAAAAGGTTATGGGGCGTTAAAGTCCCACCTTCTTGATAGTCTAGATGGTCTATACATATTATTAATGAACTGTGTAAGAGGGCAACTTAAGGACTTCCTACGTCACATACATTAATAAAAAAGATTTTAATTTCACCTGTCAAGTTCAAAAATGATAGATATAATAAATATACAAATTTACAAAGCAACACATGCTCGTACACAAAATACTAAACATATAGGAAAGAAAAAAATAAAATTATACACATGTTAGTAAATATATTATACATGAAACAATTTAATACACAAAATTTAGATTAAAATTAAAATAAAGAAATGAAAAAAATAAAATATTAAACAATAAAGAATAAAGAATTATTTTAAAAGAAAATTAATTTTTAAATTTTTTAAACTTTATAAAAAATAAAAATGACAATATTTACAACACAAAATGTTTTATAGATTTTAATAATAATAATTTAATTGCGTACAAACTTTGTATGATTTAAAAAATAGCTCGCAAATGCATGAATCACTTATAAAAAATGTTAAATATACTTGTAAGGTCGGTCTAAAGAGGAATCATGTGATTTTTATATCATTTGATAAATTCTTAAAAAAAAAATTAATAACCTAAACATCTTGTTGCGATTGTTTTGGTTGAGTATATAAACTACTGATATATAAATAAAGATAGAATCATTAAACATTAAACAATTAAACATTTATCATACATTGGATAATTTTTGAGATATATTAGTTAGCTAATCATGATTGTTCAATACTAAGTAGGTTATTAAAGATGTGAATTAGGATTATTAATTCTCCCTTTTTAATAAGAAAATATCCTAAAGTAGGGATCAAAATTCTTTTGTTAATAATAAACCAATTAACATCATAAGGTCAGGATAACCAATTTATTAATTATTAAATTCGAATTTCTTTTTAAGGAATTAATAAACCATCTAATTATTGCTTATGGTTGGGCATGTAAGTTACACTTTCATTTAAAGTGTCAACGTTGGGTTTATGATTTAAATAATTGAAACTAACTTTTAGATTTTAAAACTATTATCAAGGATATGTCATTAATATATCTTCAATAATAATTCTTATAAAAATAATTGAAATAGAGTTCACTTTAACTATACATTTGATATAGATTAAAAGATCTAAGAACACTACTCTAAATCAGATTCATATAATTTAAATCATAAATCTAATTCTCTTTTTATTATGGAAAATACTTCGCCAATATATTTTTCATTTACAAATATTATTTTAATATTGATGAAGGAATAAAACTTAATTCATTTTATAAAAATCTTGAATATACTTTAATATTTCACAAGTGTAACAACATTACTAATATCTCATATTATTTATAGTCAGACACACATAGTTTAATAAATCATCCATAAATTAAACATATAGCATGTAAAATAACGGTTAGAGATAATATGAAAAGAATATATTTAAATATACTTCAATAGAATTCTTTAGAATTGCTCATATTTTGGAAAAACTTCAAACATAATTGCTATACTATGTATTGAATTGAAACAAAAAAACTATTACATAAACTAAATTTATTCAACCATTAGAGAAGAACTCTAAAGTAATAAAAGAAAAACAAAGAAATGTTAAGAAATCGGCTAGAAGAGAGGTAATGAAATTATATGATATTTTTTACAATTGAAATAGGGTCCCTACTTATAAGGTGAGGAAATGAGAAAAAAATGTGGAAAATTTAACTTGGCGCCACATCATACAAATTTTCCACACTACAGCACTTACAGCCTGTATATGGTTTTGGGTATGATATACTTTTCTTGTGTCGTAACACACAATATTTTCAAGTTGCGACACACATCATATCTGGGACACTTTAGATTTTTCCCTTTTGCCTCGTAGTTTGTTCATTAAAATTTGAAGCCATGGCACATTCCAATCTGCATCAATTTAGAACACTCTTTTTGTATTTTCTTTTTTCAATTTTAAAACAAATGTAATGCTTTACATATCTTTTTTTAATTTTCTAAGTTTTAATGGAGTGCTTCAAGTATAATTCTTCAAGTTGAATCTTTTTAAATATAAGAAATACCTAAAAAATGAAATATATTTGTAAGTCTGAAAAGATAGATTTGCATAAAATGATAGTAAAATAAGTAAATAAAAATCTATATAATCACTTAACATGCATAAAATCACAATTTAATCAGTTCTTTTGAGCAATTATCAGCTCGTGTACTAATTCTGGCCATAAATACCTCCCCTACGTAAAACACACTCATTTTCTCTTAAAAATTCACAAATCCTAAAAATTTCTCCCATAAAACACCTCAAAACCCTCAAAAATCACACCTTCAATAATTCCCCAAAACCTTTCACATAATTCACTTTCCTAACCATTTCCTACTCATTCCATAAAGAAATTTTTAAAAACCATCAACAATATCAAGAAATCTTCATCTTCAAAGATGGGTGTTCTTCATTTTCTTGAAATCCTTAACAGTGCAAGTAAATATTCATAGATTTATAAGAATTTAAGTCTTAAAATTAAATTCTCTAAAGTGTGTTGTTTATTTGTGAATTTTTAAGAGTTTCAAACCATAATTAGGACAAATAGGGGTAAGGAAAATATTTTGGTATAATTTTGTGTTGTTATCTAGATTATCTAAGAACCTCTTGGAATTTAGATATGGTCAAATTTTTGAAATGGCACCTAAAAAGGGCAGACTTGATAAAGGGAAAGAAGTTTCAACTTCTAAAGAAGATGATAGGGCCAAATTACATTTTGAAAAAGCTACAAAAGTGAATAAAGGTTTTATACCAGAAAGAGAGATGGAATTTGATTCTAGACCTAAAGGAATTACATATGTCATAGTAGTTATAGGTTGTAAAAAATTCATAAAAGAAACTGATGCTACTTGAATCTATTGTTTGAAAATTTTGGAAGTTTCCATTTTTAATTACAAACCTAATTAGCAAGAGGGGTGAATAGATACTTAGCAAAATTAAAACAAATTAATTTTTTTGCATATGGTCAGGCATGCATTTAGGTGTAAATAAAGTAATCCAAAAATATAAATCAACAAATGAAATTTTTAGGTGGAAACAACTTTGGCCACATCAATGACCTAAGAAAAAAACCATCGGTCTATTGGACCACTTAACTATCCACTATGAAAAATAAGGTCCAATTACAAGGTCGGGTATTATACTATCCACTAAGATAAAGGCCCCAAGTAATATATATACAAATTGATGCTTTCATCATAGCCTTAACAAGAATGGTTTTGGTTCCAAACCAACGTTTCAACAACATGAGTCATATAAGCAATTGAACTCATTCAACTAGTACCTGAAACATTAGCACAATAGCACAACTGCAAATGTGTGTCCTATAGTAGATTTAATTATAAATAACCATAGCTAGATGTTTTAATATATATATTAAATAAATCAAAATCAACTAGCAATCCTAGAACAATCAATTTAGAGCACAATATCACAAATAATATTGGCTTGTTCATCTATCAAACACAACCACAAATGTTCGATAAATTAACTCAATGAAATAGTATACTTGAATAGTTTTTGTAAAATAATATAAGAGAGATTAAGAGGAAGAGAAGAATTTTCTTGTGTGGTTGATTAAAGTTGTGTGCTTAGGTTTATATATATAGAATATTTTGAAGCACTAGGTCAAAGTAAAATTACTATGTTGTCCATAAAATCAATTAAAAGAGTTTTAAAGAAAAATGACAATATGGTAAAAAGCTAATTCAATTCGAGTTAGAAATAAGTCTTAAAATCAAGGCCCTACTCGCTCAATCGATTTGACATATTCTTGATCGATCGAGTACATAATTCAATAGATCTTGTCATTCTTGATTGAACTAGTGTAATAAATAATTAATTCTAAACCAAGGTCCATCGATCTACCTAATAAACAGATCGATCTAGTTCTTGATTAACCAAATATTAATT
The DNA here is from genome assembly GCA_030763125.1 of Hippophae gyantsensis. NCBI lineage: Eukaryota > Viridiplantae > Streptophyta > Magnoliopsida > Rosales > Elaeagnaceae > Hippophae > Hippophae gyantsensis. Next base: position 46,229,240 of record CM061028.1, on the reverse strand, counting down.
ACTCGATTGATCTAGTTATTTATATAATTAATTCAAGACTTTTTAAACTAAGTAATCGATCTCAATTGATCTACATGGCTTGATCGATTTAGAAATATCTTGATCGATTAAGTAGCCTAATCTCAAAATGTTCGTACATGTCTAACATGAAATCTAACACGCATAAAATTGAGATATGCTTGAGTTGTGATTGTTGAAACTTGATAGTTTCTTTGGTTTGAAAATATTCTTGAAGCACACACCCGTAAGCTAAAATTATAATTGTATATTTTGTTCATGAATATTGCCAACATTCATACGGACCTTACAATCTTCCCCTTTGGCATATTTGTGTTACAAAACCTCTATCTCACTACATAACGCTTATAGAAAAATAAATTTTTACATTGTGGTACTATCCTAGGATCTAATGAAAATGTCTTCGCTTGAATCTTGAAAACTCATGTTTACACTAAAAGGAAAAAAAAATACTCAAACAACTTATCTCGAAAGAATCATTGCTCAATAGTGTAGTGTTGTATATAACAATATAAAAAGGGAAGAATATTCATGAGTATGAGTAATCATCAGATAGAATTCAAAAATATAACTCCTTATATGTGTAATATATTTTTTAAAAAAATCAATTTTGATTCTCCCCCTAAGTTTAATATTCCAATTTTTCTCACCCTTTTTAATACGAATAAACCAAGAAAAACAAAAGTTGCATTTTCAATTAAAATGGATTTGAAGTCTCATAACAAATTCAAGAAAATAAGCAGCATACAAAACAACAATCTCAATTCAACACACAATAAAAACAACTTGTAGTAAGAATAAGAAAATGCAGTAAACACACTAGTAAATGTGTGCCTCACAGACTCCTTTATAGGCTAGTAGCATGCATAAACATAAGAAACATAACACAATATACAAGACAATCATACATACTAAAAAGCTATAAGAGATTTACAATCTCTTCAAGACCTTATATGCGAGAACATATTTGGTTAAATGATGATTGTAAATTCATAGCATGCAATCATAAATGACATAAAAAACCATAATAAAGATACTAACACCTGGTACATTACTAGGGTAAGGAGATATAGACTACTTAGAAGCTCACACCAAAAATGCTTGATTGAAAAATAGAATTAATAATTAGAAAGCCATAGGCATGCTACAAGGAAAGGAAAGAAAGAATGCAACTATACAAAACAAAATAAGCTTTTTTATCAAAGTCTAAATCCAGTATGATGAAACATAAATGATAGAAACTCAAATTATTCTTACACAATAGCAGACCATGTATAACAATAGATATATAAGGTAAACCCATATAGAAACCCTATCTATGTGGTAACATTATTGGGTTGCTTAAGGTAACCACTCAGCATCAAACAATCCATAAAATAATAAATCAGTTACAATTTAAAAAGAAATAAAATCGCTATTACCTCTATTAGTTGGGATCTCAATCTGAATTGCCTATTGTTACTCCTAGTTACTACTTCTATGAAAATCTGGTTCAATACATGAACCCATTTCCCTTCCAATGCTCACATCACCCAAAGTGATATGATAAGAAACCAAAGACTAGTAATGTGTAAATTGAATAAGAAAATGTTGCATGAATACAAAAGCTAGTTGACACATGGCTCATAACCACACAAACTCCTCACATAAGAAAAAATTGCATGAGGGCAATAACCAACCGACATACGACTTATATATAACCCACTTATAAACACAGTTCTGAGTACTTACCATTCACAAGCATGGTTTTTCTCACACAATTAAGAATCACTAATACCAAACAACACTCGAGGTATTAGTGATCCAAAAATAGAAAAACAAGATGTGAATTCAATTGAGCTCCACTACATTTCTAGATGCCAAATAAGAATAAATGGGGGGATGGGTGGGTATTTATAGAACTCAAATATTTCACCTCATTAGCCACCTCACTAACCACCTCGCCAAGGGTGGTGGCGAGCTTGGTTGCGAGGTACTAAAAATCATATTTTTCATTTCCAAAAAATATCAAGTAGTTTTCATAAATACTACATAAAATGAACCAAAAACATGAGTAAAAATGTTGGCGAGTGATGCAAATTACTAGAAAAACCCTATCGTATGTGAAAACAAGCTTACATACAAAGTGTTCCTAACTATGTGCGTATGTGTATTACTAATCTTCAATGACCAACCTTACATAGAGTAGGGAAAATACAGTAAGTAAGAATACAATAGACACCACATTTTTCACAAGCAAAGACACACACAGACATGAGTACAATGAGACTTACACAAATGAAACACAAACTATCAGATGCAACAAATTTATTGTATTGATTACATCCTACGCAATTATCAATTACACTTTAAAATGTGAAAAAAATGACTTCCAAACACAATAATAAAGCAGGACAAAAAAATAGGAAAAAAATAAAAATAAATCATTATCTTGAAGTAGGAAATCCATAATGTGATTAGATGTCCTTAATCATGGAAAACATTACTTCTTGACCTTTATTCATAGTATTCATTTTTTTTCCAATTTTATAATTCTCGTATGCATTTCATTTTCAAATAAGTCCTTATGAGAAGGTTCAAAAGCATGTCTATTTTCCATTTCCTCAACTTCAAAAAGAGCATATGCAACCTCTTCGCCACTTGTTACAACATCGGCGGATCTTTGTCTCTTTGTTATCTAGTCAGATGATTTTGACATGGTTGACTTTCCAATGTCACCTATTAACCCACTAAAATCTAAATCCCTTATTGGAGGCACACCCACACTGAGAATCATTTTGGTGATAAGGCAACCATAGGAAAGCTCGATCCTCATGTATACTATCTGAGATTGGTTTATTATTTTGTCTTGTATTAATATACCTACATTCAATGCTATTGCTTTTCCAATACAATATAAAATCTTAGCATGTAAGTATCCAATCTTAGATGAGTTCTTGGATGGTAGTAGGATAACACACACCATTTTATATGAAACTCTGTAAAAGAGAGTAACATGTCGATCTAGATGAAAACTGGCAACCCCAATATTCGTGATAGATAGAAAATTATTAATTCTCTGGGTCGAGATATCAATGATTTTATTTTGGATAAAAAAATTGTAACTTAGTTCATACTCGATCGATCGACATCCATAATGTTTAAAAATATAGAAACTCCCCCTAAGTCCAATTTCTACTCAAAATTTCACATAAACACTTAATAAAAATACCTTTTTTTTAAATCAAGGTAGTAGATTTATTGAAACATGAACTTTGCTCAAATAACCAATTTTGAGATAGAAATTAGTCTTTAACAAAATTGAATTATTCACAGTATGCATAACTACTCAAATAAAGCACACATACATTTTTCAACAAATATGATGACATATTTTCAATTGCACAAGGTGAGATAAATATTGAAACTATAACAATATGCCAATTTTTCCATTTATGATTAGTTATGAAATATTTAAAAAACAAAGCATTAGTTATTATGAAAAAATTGAAATTGAATTCATACTTTCACATAATAAAATTTTCTTACTACGAGAGAAATTTAAATAACTTTTTATTTTGAATTCCCCCTCATTATTTATGATTCGTATTTATATGAGGGATTTTTTATTTATTTTTCTTTTTGCATAACCATTTTTGGCTCTTTATTTTTTTGCATCTAGTTACTTTTTTGTATATAACTATTTCCTTTATCATATTATTTTTCTTTTACTAATGAAATATGCATAAGAAAATATACGTGATGAATTTCACACTAATTATGAGGTAGCCCTCTTCACTTACCACAGTAGCTTTAACACATCACAATTGGTAGCCCTATCAAAACTATGTATCTTTTTGTAGCGGTATTTTATATAGTGAAAGATAGAGTTCAACCCTAATTTTTATAGTCAAAGTTATCTCAAGTCCTAAAATCTCACATAAAAAATTATAAACTTCAAGCATGACATACTTATGTGTCCATTGAGTGTATGAGTGACTTCCTATTAAACATAGATAACTAAATGTGTGGAAGAATATAAATGCATAGAATAAGATACTCATTTGTATAATGAATAATTAATAAAATAAAATTAGATTATGTAAAATATTTATTTTCTTGATCCAAAATAATATTTGAAGTTTATTTTTATGTTCCAAAAATTCCTAACCCATATTTTGTTGTTTTGGTTTCGTAATATCTTTGGGTTCGGATTCAATTAACTTAATTATTTTGAATTGATCTTGTGTTTATTCTTATGTTTACCTTTATTATTTTTCTTATTCATTATTGGTTGACATTTAGCATACATATATGGATGAGGAAAATTAATTTCAGAATATCTAACATGAAAGTCATTGTTAAAATAATGATATTTCACAAAAAATCTACAATGTGATCTAATATGACATTTCCTATCATAATCATGACAAACATGCACAAATTTTACATCTTTTTCAATCACATGTACAACTATTATTTGAGTATAATGAGTACCAGTCGAAGTAGGATTAGAAAACTATACCAATTCACTTCTTGATAATGAAGGTGTAGCATGTGAGTCCGAGGGCTTTACAAATTTAGTTGACTTTAAAGAAGATGGACAATGTGCTCATCGACATATCCTAGCCCTCTCTTGTCTCCAGGTGGCTTTCCATAATCAAGAACTTTGTTCAATGTTTCAACTCCAATTGATAGCCATTTTACAATTTCCTTAGATTGTTCTTGTACCAAATTTTATTTCTCCTATTCTAAACCTACAAGACTTGAATTTAAAATATTAGAAAATTTAGACAGATCAAGATTATCTTCTTCTAGTATCGATGGGTTTATTTCATAATATTTTAGTTTATCATTGAGTTTAATTACTTTTAAAAGGAAGTTATCTTCATCTCTTTTGCATATTACAAATTCTCTAAGCACTTCATTAATACTAGTGACATTTAAATATTTAAGTAAGAATTTAGAGTCACTTTGCTCGTTGTTTGAATCAATATCAAAGTTACTAGAGTGTCCATCATTTTTTGCAGCAAATGCTAGAAAATTGGTGTCACTATTTTTTTTATTCATTTGGATGGTCATTATCACTTCTAGATTTAGTAAGTGTAATCTTGATAGCTCTTTCAGGGGTGTTATTGTGCTAGTTACCCTCATCATCAAATAAATGAGTAGCTCTTAATCCAATACTTCTATGAGTAATTCATACCCATGGATAGAAGCATGATTGATGTAGTGAGCAATATTCCAAAAAATGCTAGAAATATGATTGCCACTATGGCTACAAATGCTCCACAATTTGACATCTATTCTAATCCATGGTTAAGGGTTAATTAAGTAGGAGTTCCTTCCAAAATTTAGCAATAACTAAGCACTCTTACTTCAATTGTGAAATAATTAGTAGTCGGATAGGTAAAAGATTGTGGAATTTGCATAAAAATTGGACCCAATAGACATATATCCAACTATTTAATATCCTAATGTGGAAAAAGGAAATACTATGGGGGTACTAAGAAAAAAGACAAAGATATGATCACTTCTCTAACACTTACAATTTTGGTTAGAGGGATTACCCTAACTTTGGCTATTCTAAAGACAATCAAGCAGTTGTCCCTACTAATCTCTAAGGTTTTCCTTATCCAAGAGCGCAAAAACCTTATCAAGTGAAACCACAAAATCCCTACCCCTACCTCAAGGTAAATCTCTAGAAATTTGATAAGTTGAGTAGCAAGCTACTGTACTTAATTCTAGCAAGATTCAATTAAGTTTCAACAAGATACAAAAACATCTATTAAGAATCTTGAAAATTAGTTTACGTAGTTAGCTATCATTGTTGGAAGATTAGAAGCACAAGGGTCAGCTAAACTTCCCTATCAACCAATAGTCAATCCTAGGTAGAATGTTAATGCTATTTCATTGAGAAGTGGGAAGCAACTTGAGAAGGAAGCTAACAAGGAATCAACCAATGATAGAGAGATTAAAGATGAACAAATTAAAGTGGAAGACAAGGCAGTCAGCCTTTAGGAAGAAATTTTCCAATAAAGGTACAATCCAAAACTTCTAACTTCTACTTATGAACCTCTTATACCTTTTCTAATAGGTTTGTAAAATCAAATAAGAAGGAGCATGAGTAAGAAATTTTAGACACTTCGTTGAAAGTACAGTTTAACATTCGACTATTGGATGCCGTTAAGTAAGTACTCCAGTATGCTACGTTTCTAAAAGAATTATGCATTAGCAAGTGAAAATTCAAAGGAAATGAGGTGGGGAGCATGAGAGAGAACATGTCAATAATATTGTAAAGGAAACTCCAGCCAAAATGAAAAGATCTAGGTAGCTTCACCATACCATGAATTATATGTAATACTAAATTTGAATAAGCTACGTGACATCTAGGTTCTTCAATTAATGTCAAAACTGACTCTATTTGTACTAGTTTGAAACTTGGTTCCCTTAAAAAACTAGCGTAGTTATTCAACTAGCCGATCATTCCAACATTTATCCAATGGGACTTTTGGAATATATTTTGGTTCTAGTGAATGAGCTTATCTATTTGGTTGGATTCTGTATACTTGATATGAAATATGAATCCTCTACTAAGGAAACACACTTGCTTTTAGGTATATCTTTCATGGGAATAGTAAGTAAAAAGATAAATGTGTATGATGGAACTTTGATAATGGTGTTCGATGTTACTTCAATACCTTTCAAGAAATGAGGTGGATAAACAAAAAAACAGGAGAACTACATAGAAAATTGAATCCACCACTAGTAGAGAATGGTTAAAGAGGCATTCAGAGGCAAATTTAGGCTAAGGATGTTAAACTAAGTGCTAAATAGGAGGTAACCTAATGAGATTTGTTTTCTTTCATTTTAGTTTATTTTTGAAAAACTTTATTTGTTAGTGATTTTTTTATTTGATGGTAATATGAACATTACCTGATTTTGGTTTTTTGTAGTATTTCTAATATAAAAAAATGAGAACATTTTATTTTTGGAAGCATGTCATGGCTTGGGAAAAGTGTGCCGTAGTAGATTGCTCTTGGGTGGTAAATTGGAAAAAGTATTTTCTTGCGCTACGGCATGAAATATTGTGCACTGTAGCCCACATGTAATGTTTTTTTAGGTTGAACCCCTAATTTTATAACTATTTGGTGATGTGTGATATATTTTAGGTACACTATAACTCTCTATGTGTGATAGAACTTGATTTAGATGATGGATGCAATAAGAGTATTGATCGAATCGCCATGATTAATTACACTGTGCTACTACAAGGAGAGCAATTTTTCTTGCATTTTATTATTTGTTTCCTTGGATTTACATTAGAACATTTGAGATAATGTGGATTTTAGGTTGGGGTAGAGGAAAAAGTTCCTTATATATTATGAATTTTGAAATTTTCAAACATTTCGTTTCAACTTTTTTTTTAAACTTACCGTACGTTTAGTTATTTTATTTAACCAATAATTTATTATTTATTTATTTTTATTTTGGGTCAATTTATACATCAATGATATGAACAAGATTGTGATAAAACTAGCATCTAAAGAACTTTGAATTTTGCTGTAGTTAAATTATGATTTGTATGTAATTTTCATTTATTTTGAGACTCTTGTGGTATGTGCTAAGAATGTTTGCTTAATCTAAGTACTTAGTACTATTTTGTGTGAAAAGTTTTCATGCACATAATTGAGGTCTTAACAAACTTTAGAACTTAGTTTAAAACCACTCAAAGTGAAATAATAGAATACACAACGCTTAAGAAAGGATTTAAGCCATTTTTTGGGAGTTTGACCCTTTTCAACCTTGGCACTTATCTCTTTGTCACTAGTATCCCTTTGAACCTCATCAAATATACAATTGGCTGATGAGTGCTCAAAAAGTACTAAAATTACCATGATTTTATGCATGTTAATTGATTAAAAATAGATATATTTATATGATTTTATCATATATTTATATAAATCTGTATTTTCAGAATCACGGATATTTTTATTGTTTTTCAGGTATTTTCGCTTAAAAAAGTAACTTAAAGACTAAAATTAAAATATCGGAGGCAATACATCACAAATATATTCATAAATTAAATGAAGAAATGTCAACAAATATGAAAAAATTGGATAAAAAGGGTCAAAAGGGTAAAAAATGTCAAAAAGGAGGAAATCGCGCACGCAGTGTGCTCAATCGTGCCGAACAACGCACACGCGCACACGCATCAGCGCCCAGTAAGCACGTGCCGCATCACCCAATCTGCATCATTAAAATATACAAATTAAATAATTAAAGTTGGAAGCATATATCCAAAGTGACAAGAATTAAAGATTCAACACATGGATCATTTTGTCAAACAATGAAGGATCTAAATAAAATTTTTATACCAAAAAATACATCAGGATTTTATCTAAGGAAGAAATTAGGTTATCAAAAAATGAGAGTTGTATGGTTCAATGGGCTACTCTTGGGTTATAAATTGGGAATGTAAATTGGTCGCGTGCCACGACATGGATAAAAGTGCAACGTCGCTCAAGAGTCATTGATGAGTGCCCAAAAAGCACTAAAATAACCATGATTTTATGTACATTAATTGATTAAAAATACATATATTTATATGTTTTATCATATATTTATATAAATTTCTCTTTTTCGGAATCACGGGTATTTTTATTGTTTTTCAGGTATTTTGGCTTAAAAACGCAATTTAAAGACTCAAAGAGGAATACTTGAAGCAATACATCACAAATATATTAATAAATAAGTGGGAAAAGGTCAACAAACATGGAAAAATTGGACAAAATGGGTCGAAAAGGTCAAAAATGTCAAAAAGACGGAAATCGCGCCCGCCCGGCCGCGCGCGGCCCGGCGCCCATGCCACGCGCGCCCGCACAAGACTGGCTGCCCATCCGCGCGCGCCCATCGCGCGGGCATCGTTCACACGCGTCGAGTCGCGCGGCAACGACAGTTCTCCGCGCGCGCAGCCGCCAGCCCTCCGCGCGCCTAACGCCTTTTCGCCCCATTTTTCACGTGCAGCCGCCCCTGTGACGTCATGCTGACGTCATTAATGACATCAGCAATTCCAATACGCGTTTTAACATTTTTAAATATTTTTTTAACATTTTTTTACTCATTTTTTCTCTCCATCCTCACCTATAAATACCCCCCTTCCCTTCACTTCAATACACACCTTCAAAACACACTTCTCTCTTCTTTCTTTCTCTCTTTTCTTAGATTTTTAGGTTTTTTTAGGTTTTTTTAGTTTTTCTTAGTTTTTAGTTAATTTCTCTTAGTTTTAGAGTTCTTCCCTTTTTGGGAAGAACTAGTTATGTTTTTGTAATATATTAGCTTTTGATTCAATAAATGGGAGTGCAAATTCCGCTTGGAGGTTTTCCAACAACGGGAATAGCATCGAAGTTCTGTAAGGATTTTATTTTCTTTACAGTTATTTTTTATGCTTTATTCTTACATGTTATATTTAATTTGTCTGTGATTAAATTTAACTATGTTGGCTATTTGTAAACATGATATAATAATAACGTTGTTATGCTTGCGAAATATTAAATAGGTAAAAATCTCTAAAATGAATTGATTTTATTTTTATTCAAGATTTTATATTAAGAATGTTAGAGAGAAATATATTATTTTTCATTACAAACTTAAATCTGAAAATTAGATTTTAAGGTTTAGTTATCCGGTCTGATTTAGAGTAGTGCTCTTTTATTTGTTGGTACAATCGCCCGATAGTTAGAGTGAAGCTCTATTTCAAAAGTTTTTATAAGAATTATTATCTGAAAATGTATTGACAACATGTTTTCAGTAGTGGTTTTAAAACTTGAAAGTTAGTACTCGGATAACTAAATTCTTAGGTTTAATTTGGACACCTTGAATAAAGTTTAAATTGTCTAACCCCACCAAAGGTGGCATTTAAATGGTTCATTTTCAATCTCTTAGAAAAAGGAATTAATTTAATTAATCAAATTAGTTATCAACCCCACCCATAGGTGTTAATTGATTTGTTTAGTTAACAAAGAATATCTAACCCCACCAAAGGTGGTATTCATATAAAAAAGACACAATCAATAAATATCAATTCATATCTTTAATAACCTAAATAATATGAGCAAGCATAATTAACTTAGTTATTATATCCATAAATACTCCGCTAATATAAATAATAAAAATTTGCATGAATATTTATTGAATCAGATATATGTTTATTATTTATTGAATTTGTATATATGTTTATTAATTATTGAATTTGTATATATGTTTATTTATTTTATGTTATTAGATTAGGAACACAAAAACCAAACTATCGTGACAGGATGTTTAGGATTTAATTTCGTTTTTAAAAGTTTGAATAATAAATTAAAAACCACATACATTCCTTCCTTAGATCGACCTTGGGAGTATACTTATCATTTTCTACGAAATGATTCGTGCACTTGCGAGAGTTTTATAAATAGATAAAACCAAAGTAACGGGCAGGATGGGCGATATCAGTTACGCCCCGATCAAGTTTTTGGCGTTGGGATGGTATCAAGTTTTTGGCGGATTCGTGATGGCGATCAAGTTTTAGTTCTTGGAAGGAATAGCGTTTTTAAATTATTTATCAAAATTTTAAAAACTTTTTGTGTTGTAAATAATTGTGATTTTTTTTTATTAAAAAAATTAAAAAAAAATAAAAAATTTTGTTGTTTGTGAAAAGTAAAAAAAAAATTCAAATTTCAATTTCGTAATAAATAAAAAAATATAGCATGAATAATAAAATAATTTTGCATTTTGAAATTTGAAGTAAAAAAAAAAGTAAGTAAATTTTAAATTAAATTAATAAATAAATAAGAATAAAAAAAATAAAAAAAATAAAAAATAAAAAAAAAAAAAAATAAAAAAAATAAAAAAATAAGAAAAATAAAAAAATAAAAAATAATAAAAATAATAAAAATAATAAAAATAATAAAAATAATAAAATTAATAAAAAAATAAAAACAAATAAAAATAATAAAAAATAATAAAAAATAATAAAAAATAATAAATAAAATCAAATAAAATCAAATAAAATACTAAAAAATAAAAAAATAAAAAAAATCATATATTTTATTTTCAATTTTTTTTTTAATTTTATTTTTGTTTTTTTTTCTTTTTCTTTTTTTTTGGCTTAATTTTTATTTTTTTTCTTTTTCTTTTTATTTATTTATTTATTTTTTATTTTACTTTTTCAATTTATTTTATTTTTGGTTTAATTTTTTTTTTATTTTTCTTTTACTTTTTCAATTTATTTTATTTTTGGTTTAATTTTTTTTTTTTAATTTTCGTTTAAGTTAATTAACTTAGGTTTTTAGTAACTTAATTTACTAACTTAATTAATTTAATTTACTAACTTAATTAACTTAGATTTTCATTAACTTAATTAACCTACCTTTTTATTAACTTAATTAACTTAAATTTTAACTTAACTTAACTTAATTAACTTAATTTTAATAGCATGAAAAGTAAGATCTAAGGGAGTTAAATGCAGGAGACTAGTTCTTGGAAGCCTTTGTGCCACTAGTCTTTCCTGGGAACGTTGCTCTGTCTAGGAGGATGGTTTTTAAGGAGCCTTTGCCCCACCATTCTTTCCTGGGAGCACTCTTGGTTAATACTGATTATGTTATTTTAACTTAAAAAATTAAAAAAAAAAAAAAAATTTCTGAAACTATCTCCAAAATTTTAAAGCTTTAATTACAATCTAAGGAGTTAGTTGTTTTGTGTGATCTAGGTACAATTGTGTTTTGATGCCTTTAATTATTTGATTTGTACCTAGACATGGATGATCTGAAACTCACAAGCATGTCCCTAGTTTTAAGTACAGAAAAATTTAAAAATCCATAGGACATGGTGAAAAAGTATAGGTAGACAATCTTGTCTTACTTGTTTGGTTTGATTGACTCAATGATGAGGGGACATTGAGTTTACTTAAAAGGCAATCCCCAAGTTACGTCTTGCTAAGACGTTAAACTAAGCGCTGGATGGGAGGCAACCCATCATTTTAGGTAATTTAATTTTATTTGTTTAATTTGTTTAATTTCTATTTTCTATTTTAGTTTAATTATATGTGAATAATTTTTAAATTGTTAAAACTAAAAATATTTGTTGAGTTGTTAGAAGTTCACAGCAATCTGTCTGTATACACTTTAATGATGAATATGATGAATGCACCTGCATTTCTCCATTACTACTTACACATTCTCAAGAAATAGGTAATATTTCTTCTCTTTTCTCTTTATCTTTAATTTACAGTTGTTACATTGAGGACAATGTAAGTTCTAGGTTGGGGGTGGTGAAAAGTTACCATGCTTAATTAGAAAAAAAAAAAAAAGATTTAACAATTTAAAAATTTAAAAAAAAAATTAAAAAAAAAAATTATTAATTTTGTCTTTTTTATGTTCACATCTTCATTTTTTGTGTTTGGTTTTATTTTCCTTGTGTGATTTAGTAATTTTTGGAATTAAAAAAAAAAAAAAAATTCTCACAAAAATTTATCATTTCTTTAAATCAAATTTAAGTAAATAGTTAAGTCTTTTGTACTGTTAGATTAATTTTTGAAAACATATCATGAAATATTATGTAATTATTTTTGATAATTAGTTAATTTTTGTCATAACTAGTATTTCTTGATAAGATGTAGAAATTATATTAAACCCAAAATCAGTTTTTATGAATTTGTTTTAGTGGAGACTACCTTTGTGAGATATAATTTGAGCCTAATTTCCTTTATTCAGAGTGAAATATATATTTTTTCTACTCCAAACACATTTCTTATTTCTTCAAATTCTTAGATGATCTCTATAGGCATTAATATTGAATGTATGAATTTTTTTCTCATCTTAATAGAGTATCGTATATTTTTTATTATTATTTTTGCTTAGATTAAATGATTTGAGTAGAAATTGATAGTATATGCTTTTATCTCATTTGTGCATGACTGTTACAAAAAAAAAAGAGAGAGACATATCTGGGGTTACCTAAACCAAGATCAAACAAAAAAAAAGCCACAAAATTAACCACTCACCAAAATCCTAAAAAAAAAAAAATGTGTACAATCTGTACATGGGTTGACTCTCTAAAAAATGATATATATTGAAAAATATCTTCAGAAAAATATAGAGAGAAAGAATATATAGTATAATCTACATACTATGACCCACATTGCCTACAAAATTGTGAGTAAAGGCTAATTACAAAAGAAAGATATAGGAAATAATTCCCTAAAAAGTCATTGCAATTTCTTCATTTGTAAAAAGCATATATCTTGAAATTCTTTCTTAATGAGTTTGATTTATGCATGAAAATAATTTTTATATATGATATCTTTATAATTTATACGTTCGATTCCTTTCATGAGATCAATATCAGTCATAGATCAATAGTAACACCTAGTTTTTTAGTATTTTTATCTCACTTGTTCCCCTCTAAACTAAGTAGTGTAAATAAGCTAATTAAGGTAAATAATTAGATTAATCTCCACTGGAGCCAAAAAGAAGAACAAGATTCAATGAGGCAAATAAAAAGAGTTGAAGATCTATTTCAGAGTCAATAATCCTAAGATTTCTTCTTCTTTATTTTATTGTTATCATGAATACTATTATGATTTTATTGTTTTCTATGAGTAGCTAATATTCTATTCGATTATGGGTGATTTCAATGTCATGGACTTGAACTGCAATTAATTAATAGAATATGTTATATTCTAATTTTCTATTTTTCTTGATTATGTAATAATTCTCAATTTTAAGATTTTTATGAATTTTTTTGATTATTTAAGTGTATAATTGAATGATTTGGTTAATTCATCAATAATAAATTTACTTGATTGGGTATGTAATCGCTTGATCAATTTAAATAACTAGTGATAAATTTGCTGCAATAAGAATTAATACTTAAGATAATTAAACTGAGCTTATGAGTTTAACCTTGATCATATAAGCTTATTGCATTTAAATGCTTTTGATAGATTAAATTTAGAGAGCTTATTTTTGGTAGACTATTAGATAGAGTTTAAATTAAGTTCTTATTTAATTCAATGAATAGGTAAGCAGAAGTGGAGACTTTTGAGCTTGTTAACTACTCTAAGTTGGTATAATCAAAGAATATGAAGTTAAGGTATGCTTTTATTGATTTTGCAATACTTACTAGAGGTGAAGAATGATCCTACAATAGTCTTTTATTCATATTTTAATCATGACCTTTTCAACCTATTTTTACTTTATTAGTTTTGGTTGATAGATTTAATTCTTGGTTTGAAATTTTGTAAATAAGAGTACTTTTTAAAATATTATACTAAACTATGATATTTTAAGCAATTTTAAGTAATGTTTAAATTTACTGTTCATTTGAACAACATCTGCATCTATTTAAGGGGATTACCTGAGTATCAAGGGCATGAGTTCTTCTTTAGGCCACTTGAGGATGAGGATGAAGTAGCACTCGACAATATGGAAGACTAAAAATCCTTGACTAATTTAACTTTATTATTTTTATTCTTTGTAATTTGATTTCCTTTTCATTTTTCTTTAGACTATGTTATTTTTATTTTAGAATTGTTCATTTCATAATTATTTAGTGATGTTTTATATATGAGTTCCTGACTCTCTATGTTTGATAGAACTTAATTTAGATGATGGATTTCAAAGAGAGTCGGGACCAAATGACCATGATTAATTTCACTTCACTACTATAAGAAGGGTTTTTTTTTTCTTTTTTTCCTTTTCCTAGGATTTGGATTTAACCATTGAGGACAATGTAGATTTTAGGTTGAGGTGGGAGAACTTGTTTGAAAATTACTTGAGAAAAAATCATCGAATACACATTGCTAGGGAATTAATTTAGGCCATTTTTGGACCTTTTGAGCCTTTTCAAGCGTAGCATTTACCTTTTTGTTGCTAGCACCTCTTTGAGCTTATATAAAATATAATTTTTTTTTCTTTAACCTATTGTAACCTAGATTTTTAAGGGAAAAAACACATTATCCAACACTTCTAATCTCTAAGATAACTTAACATAAACACACTTTTTGTACTAACTTTCCAAAAAGGGTGGAAATTTAGGTAGAAATATACTATAACCCAAAACATATTGAAAATAATATGTTGGGAGCTTTAGAAAGTTAATTTTGGATTTAAAAAGCACTAAATGTTATATGTTATATTATTTTAAAAAAGAGGAACAAAAAAAAATGAATAAAAAGAATAAAAGAGTGCAATGATATTTGATACAATGTAAAATTGTACGAATAATATACTTTGGATGTGAAGATAAATCCTAGTTGGATAAATTAGGTGATATTTGGCACTATTTTTAAACTTAAAATAGTACTGTTTGAATTTTATTAAGTCCTCTTATTTTTGTGACACACCCTTATGCTCTTTTATAACCCACAACTTAACCTAACGTTACAACCCTGACAAAGACCCATTGTTCAGAGGTAGTACATCCCATCTACATTAGTGGAGAGTGATTTGAAATTTAAGCTTATGTAGTTTGTGATTATAATGTTTATACACATCATATTTGAATAGTCTTGGGTTCCAAAATATTGTTCTGTGAATATTGTATGTGAAATAATTTCGAGTTAAGATTAACGTTTTTTGGTTAGATGGATGTTATAAAGTAAGCCCCTTTGTTTGTGAAAAAAGGGCCAAACGAGAGCAAAATTAACTTTCCATCCAATATTTCGTTAAATATAATGGAATAACACATATTACACATACTTGTTTCTATTTTTCGATAAACAAATATTTAATGAAGTAATTTTTAATTAAAAAAATAGTCAAATTTTTTAATAAATCTTTTGATCAAACTTAAATTATATTTCCATTATCTAATGTGTGACTTTTGATATTAGACATTGAAAATTTTATTTTAGAGTTATTGAAAATCTTGTTTAATTTTGAAAGAAAATTTGTTCTTAAAAAGTTTGAGTAATTTTTTAATTAAATATTAATATTTTTTATGTACATACATATCAAAAAATATAAACTTACATGTGCAATATGTGCTATTCTGTTATATTTAAAGCAAAGTGGGATAGAAAGTTAACCTTTCATTACATGACACATTTGTTTTCACAAGCAAAGCAATTTCAATGGCACTTTTTTCAAACAAAGGGACTAAACAACACCTTTGACCTAAAAAATGTTACATTTAGGCACTTCACCCAAATATTAAACTCTTCTATTATCAAGTGTTATGGGAAATTTTTGAGACAATTATACAAGTTGACTTGAGAGTTATTGAGTTTGTTCCTTCTAATATTTTTTTAATTTTATTTTGGTTTAATTAGGATGTTTATAGGTGTCATCATTGAAAAACCTCATGAGACTTTAACCCATTCACTAGGGTTGCCTAGCAATTTAAAGGTTGTTGCTAATGCTAAATGTAGCCAAGGTTGTCTACTAAATTGACCTAGGTCAACTTAGTATTGATTTATTTTCTTTCTTTTTGAAAACATCTTTGAATCACTGAGCTTCCCAAGGACTAGCAAGAAGCTAGTTAAGGGTTGTGATAAGTATTTACATAATTAATTTAAATAATACATTTTTAGAATATGGTGTATGTTTTGATGTATATTAGGTATTTTGGTTGTTAAAAGATATAATCAAAATTAATCTTAATGGTAAGGATTAAAAGTGACAAGAATTGAAGATTCATCACTTAGGATGCTAAATATCAAATATTGGAGTGCATATGTGCCATTTTTGTACACAAATTACATTAGATTTGTATCAATAGGCATGGCTAAAGAATATAACCATTATGATTCTATTTTTACTACGCGTCCTTGTATTGGCTTCCCATGAGTAAAACATGGTGTATGTTTATTTTACCTAGTGTTTTGTCTTGTTTTTTGTAAGGTTAGTTAATGTGAATCACACACGTATAGAGTTAGGTACATTTTGTATATGAGCATGTTTACACATACCACAAAGTTTGTTTTTGCAGTGTACATACTGATAAGTGCTCAAAAAGCACTAAAATTATCATGATTTTATGCACATTAATTGATTAAAAATATATATATTTTATATGATTTTATCATATATTTATATAAATTTATCTTTTTTGGAATCACGGGTATTTTAATTTTTTTTTCAAGTATTTTCGCTTAAAAACGTAACTTAAAGACTCAAAGAGGAATACTGGAGGCAATAAATCATAAATATATTCAAAAATAAATGAGGAAATGTCAAAAAAATATGGAAAAATTGGACAAAATGGGTCAAAAATGTCAAAAAGGAGGAAATCGCGAGATTAAAATAACTTATGCTTGAGATTTTAATTATGATCTTAAAGGAGATTAAAAAGTATGAGACATTTTTGTGATATGTTGTTTTCTTATATTCTTAAAAGTTAATTTTTGATTTTGTTGTAATTTTAGTTTTTAAGTTAATTGTTTTTATTATTTCTTTTAATTTTTACATTTGGTTGAATGTTTGTGGGTATCATTACTGAAAACCCTCACGAGACTCAAACTCGTCCACTAGGGCAACCTAGGTGTTTAAAAGCTTGTTGCATAGGCTAAATGCAACCGTGTCAATCCACAGAAGTGATTTAGGATAGTTTAATTTTTAGTTTTTATTGCTTCTCTTGCTAAGGGACTAGCAAGAAGATGGTTGGGGGTTGTGATGAGTGCTCAAAACGCACTAAAATTACCATGATTTTATGCACATTAATTGATTAAAAATATATATATTTATATGATTTTTTCATATATTTATATAAATTTTTCTTTTTCGGAATCACATGTATTTTTTTTTCAGGTATTTTCGCTTCAAAACGTAACGTAAAGACTCAAAGAGGAATACTGGAGGCAATACATCACAAATATATTCAAAACTAAATGAGGAAAAGTCAAAAAAATGTGGAAAAATTGGACAAAAAGGTCAAAAAAGGAGGAAATCGCGCTCGCAACAACCCAGCCGCACCAGCACAACGCCCAGTCCGCGCACGCTGGTCGCGCCGCTACCCATTTACACCCATTCCACGCGCGCCGCCGCCCCTCACATCAGCATGACCTCAGTAATGATGTCAGCATGCACTACTCTGTGTTTCCATCATTTTTTATCATTTTTTCACCTACTTTTTCTCCCCATCCTCACCTATAAATACCCTAATTCTCTTCATAACAAAAAACACCTAAAAACACATCTTCTCTTCTCTTTCTTTCTCTCATTTCATAGTTTTTTAGTTTTTCTTAGTTTTTAGCTTTTCTTAGTTAGTTTTTCTTAGTTTTAGAGTTCTTCTCTTTTTGAGAAGAACTAATTATGTTTTTGTAATTTATTTGCTTTTCGATTCAATAAATGGGAGTGCAAATTTCGTTTGGAGGTTTTCCAGCAACAAGAATAACATCAAAATACTGTAAGGATTTTATTTTCTTTACAGTTATTTTTTATGCTTTATTCTTACATGTTAGATTTAATTTGTCTGTGATTAAATTTAACTTTGCTGGCTGTCTGTAAACATGATATAATAATAACGTTTTTATGCTTGCGAAATATTAAATAGGTAAAAATCTCTAAAATGAATTGATTTTATTTTTATTCAAGATTTTGTATTAAGAATGTTAGAGAGAAATATATTATTTTTCATTACAAACTTAAATCTGAAAATTAGATTTAGAGTAGTGCTCTTTTATTTGTTGGTACAATCGCCCGGTAGTTAAAGTGAAGCTCTATTTCAAAAGTTATTATAAGAATTATTATCTGAAAATGTATTGACAACATGTTTTCAGTAGTGGTTTTAAAACTTGAAAGTTAGTACTCGGATAACTAAATTCTTAGGTTTAATTTGGACACCTTGAATAAAGTTTAAACTGTCTAACCCCACCAAAGGTGGCATTTGAATGGTTCATTTTCAATCTCTTAGAAAAAGGAATTAATTTAATTAACCAAATTAGTTATCCATAGGTGTTAATTGATTTGTTTAGTTAACAAAGAATATCTAACCCCACCAAAGGTGGTATTCATATAAAAAAGAGAGAATCAATAAATATCAATTCATATCTTTAATAACCTAAATAATATGTGCAAGCATAATTAACTTAGTTATTATATCCATAAATACTCCACTATTTTAACTGATAAAATTTGCATAAATGTTTATTGAATCTCTATCTATGTTTATTTTTATGTTCTTAGATTAAAAAACACAAAAACCCAAATATCGTGACAAGATGTTTATGATTTAATTTCGTTTTTAAAAGTTTGAATAATAAATTAAAAACCACATACATTCCTTTCTTAGATCGACCTTGGGAGTATACTTATCATTTTCTATGAAATGATTCGTGCACTTGTGAGAGTCTTATAAATACATAAAACCAAATGAACGGCAGGATCGGCGATGTCAGTTCTGCCCATCACATACTAGGTTGAAACATCAATCGTTGACATCGTTTCTCATGTTTTTGACTCAATTTTGGTTCAAGTATTACCTTGAGTATTGTTCAGTATCAATGATTCATGCTTATGTAGTTATTAGCCATGTTTTGATTCATAGATTCCTTTATGTAAATTTTTTCTTATACAAGAAGCCTGGGTAAGTATGAGTCGTGTTTCAAATAGTAGTTGCCTTCATGTTAGTTTTTCTTAAGTGGAGAGCTATTTGTCAACTGGTTAGTAGTTGGGTGTTCGTGATTAAGGGTAGTCATTATGGTTGATTGTTCACATTACACATTACTAATATATGGTAGTTAATTGTACTACATCAAGTGGTGCTAGCTTTGGAAGAAAGTTGGGTCCTTGTATCAAACCAAATCATTATAATGGAAGAAAGTGAGAGCAACAATAGGTAGTTTGAATAGTGGTCTTTGTTGATAGAGGTAATAAGGGTTTTATTCTATTAAGGTGGTAATTATTTTTTTATTTAGTAGATTTTTTTGCAGTTGAGTGGTTGTAATAAGCAACTCGAGGATTTTACTACATAGGTAGGGGAACTATGTGGGTTTACCTCATTTCATCTGAGTTATGCATGCTCTAATTTATGTGTAGTACAATCAAAGTTTAAATGGTGCATATTTATATAGAGTGAAGTTTAAAGTTTGATTAGAAAGATTTTAATATTTCGCAACTACTTTTTTATTACTGTATAACATATCCATTGCTTGTTATTGGGTACCTGTGATTAATGTTTATAACATTAATTTATTTTTGTTAAGTGTTTTTCTTACTTTTGTTTGCATGTTTGTGATGAGTCCTTAGAAAGCAAGTATTTCCTTAACTAGTTTGTACATCGGGTCTTCGACTCCTTCTTTATAAACACTCTTCTTATCAATTCTAAATTTTTAGATGATCTCTTTATGTTCTTGCATTGAATGCTAGGATTTTTTACATCTAATAAAGTTCCATATATTTTTTTCCTTCAATTGAATGACTTAAGTAGAAATTGAAAGTATATACCATTCTTTATTCATGCATGACTTCAAAAAAAGAAGAAGAAGAAGAAGTTCGTTTCTTTATCGGCAAAGAATAGTTTATTCAACCCATTGGGAAATTGGGTTTGTGTACCCATATTTATATATATTGGGCCTGCGAGTCCATTTACTTAATTAGGACCTGCATGTCCATCTTATTTTTATTAAGGGTTAAAAACCCAATTTAGGTAAAAGGCCCAAACAATGGCCCATCCAACGGACTACCAAGCCCGTACAATGGCTTATCACAAGGCCCATTCAACGGCTCATCAAATTATTGAGCTCAACAAAAGTACCACTATTTTTTTGGCAGAAGACAACAAAATATCCAATGGTCTCACTACTACAAAATGTGGCATTTAAGTCGATATGTAAAGTCAATTTTTGGAGAAAATCGACTTATAATGAATTTAAAGTCAGTTCGATGAAGAACGCACACTACATATAGAGTCGATTGATGTCTTGAACCGATGCTACCTCAGGTAGCGTCAGTTCTACGTGTCAACCGATGCTACACATGTGTATAGCATCGATTGACACGGAGGACAGACGCTATGTCCACCTATAGCATCGGTTTAACACGTCAACCGATGCTATACACGTAAATTTTTCCTTTTCTCTTCTTTCTTCTCCCATCAGACACAATTTTTAATTTGTAGTTCTATAAACAACACCCAAAAACCCAAAATTGAGCTTTACCTCCTCCACTCTTTCTCATTTTTCGGCCACCTATGACCACCAATTCCAACACCATTTAGTGGGTTTTCTTCCTCTCCAAATTATCTTCTAGGTCCCCTATTTTTTTGAGCAAAATACTCAAATTTTTATACCCATTTTCTCACTTACAAAACACTTTTTTTTCCTTCATTTTATCACTTCAATTACTCTTGTAAGTATTTCTATTAATCCTACAAACTTATTATTCACTTTGCGTTATTTTTTTATATTATGTGTATAAATTTTTGTACATGTATGTTATTATTTTTATTATGTAGGTTTTGTATAAGTATTATGAAATGGGAAAGACATGATTCAACAATGTGATGGTCATTAAAATATGTGTGATTTGAAGTAGTGTAGTTATTTTAAAAAATCTTAATAATCACAAAATTGTTATATAAATTTATATGTCATTGAATACAGGTTCTTAAGTAGAGTAGAAAATGAGTAAAATATGTAAAAAAAAAACTTTAAATTTGGTTCACTGTTCATCAAATAGTATAAAGCTATCTAGAATGTTGCAACAAATACTGTTCATAACACAGTAAGGCATCTCCAATAGTATCAAGTGGAATAATTCTTTTAACAATAATGCCAATGGTAAGAGACAAATCGAACTATAAGTTCTTTATCTTCCTAGAGTTGTTTTATATTCCCACCGTAGCCAAGTTCACTGGCATCAATTTCTACTATCTTGGGAAGTG
Organism: Hippophae gyantsensis; assembly: GCA_030763125.1. Taxonomy (NCBI): domain Eukaryota; kingdom Viridiplantae; phylum Streptophyta; class Magnoliopsida; order Rosales; family Elaeagnaceae; genus Hippophae; species Hippophae gyantsensis. Next base: position 46,207,376 of record CM061028.1, on the reverse strand, counting down.
TTAGATCCACAAGATGTAAACATAGAATGTTTTGAACCTGTGCTTTTATTAATTGCACAATTTTTGTATGTTTTTCTATCCATTGCTCATGAGCTTTCTTGAGCCTATTATATAGTGGCTATGCCAACCTATTTATATTAGGAAAGAAACTTAAAACATAATTCAAGCTACCTAGGAATCCATTATACATATTATGTCCAATAAACTTGATATTGGTTTAAAAAAGAGTAATCTTTTTGGATGATAAGGCCATACCACTTTTCTTGATGATGTAAAAGAAGGTTTTGAGGCGTCGAATGTGTTGTTTGATAGATTTTGAGAATATGAGTACATCGTCGATGTACACAATACAAAATTATGAATAAGGATTAAATATGTCATTCATAATCCATTGGAATTTAGAAGGTGCATTTTTAAGCCTAAAGGGCATGACATTCAATTCATACTATCCAAAAGGTATAGTAAATTAAGTTTTATATGGATGTTTTGGTTTGATTTGAATTTTCCAAAAGCCTGACTACATATCAAATTTTGAGAATATTGATGAAAAATGAAGTTTTTGAATAAGGTCCTTTTTATTAGGAATAGGGTATCTAATCCATTTTAAGGCCTTGTTAAGAGGTTTGTAGTTAATGAACAATCGAGGTGTTCCTTATTCGATCTCAATTGATTTGTTGAAATAGAAAGCCGCATAACTCCACAACGATCTGGATTTTGATATTAATTTTTTAGATAAGAGATCGTTGATCTCTTTTCTTCAAAATTGTTCATGGTCACCATTCATTTGGATGGGCCTTTCTTTTGTGGGAATGTATTTCTCATGGAACATTGGTTCATATGGTAAATCTACCATGTGTTCTTTTCTATCCCAGAAGGCTCTCAGTAAGTAAGAATAAACCTCTTTTGCAAAAGAGTTTTGTAGTTTGGAGATTTTGTTTTGTATCTCCAGAATTTAGAGTTCTCTATGTTTAATAAGAACATAAATCTCCTTTTGGTGGATAGAGTTAGGTTTAATGAGATTGAAATTCCTAGTTTTAGGTTCATCAATAAAGAAACAACTGAAGGTCTTTTCTTCGATTTTGAAGGAAATCTTATCATATTTGACAAGATATGGTGTAATAATGTTTATGAAAGTTCTACCTAATATAACTAGATGGTTTATTTCAGATACAATCATAAATGGTGTTTTGATTTCAAATGATTTATTTAGAATTGTAACTTTTGTTCTACCAATGATATTCATTTTTGATTTATTGGCTGAGGTTAGTTGCTCATCTGTTGGTTGATAAAATCATCTAGGAATGATTGTTAGGTTGAAACAATTGAGATTTACATCTGTATCAAATAAGGCTACTGTCTCAAGTTTTGATTGGTCAGGGAACACAAGATTGATAATAACCCTATATTTCCTAGTGGTGATTTGCCTAAGAATTTGAAGAACATTTTCTAGAACTCGGTCTATGTTCTTAAGTTCTTGGGTATTGGATTCAAGCTCGTCATTTGACTCACTTATATAGGTTGTGGTTTTATCTCCAGTTTTGAGTTTTTCAAGTAGTTTGAACTTGAGGTCATATTCGTTATGTTTTTCCCTAAACTGGTGGAGTTTTAGCTTAATGGTTTTGATTTCAGCCTTTAAGTCTTGGATATGACTTTGTGGCTTTAAATTTTTATTCTTTCATTCCAAGACAACAGTGAGGTTGTAATAGCCTGTGCTAGTAGATGGAAGTCCAAAGGGTTTTGGTAATGGTTGGGCTTTGGCTATGTTATTAGTCCAGTGGTCCATATATAATTTTGTAATACAAGGGTCATTTAACGTAAGGATTTTTTCTTGAATTTATTCATCTTCTTCCTTAGTTAATACATTAATATGTTTAGAAGTGTTAAAGTTAGTTGTGCTAACTCGTTTACTTGGGGATTTTGGTCATCGAAGTCGTCTGTTCAAGGTTCAGACTCTGATGATGATGATTCTTCTGCTATTAAGACAAAGAGTTTATTTGTGATTTCTTCATCAAGGTTAATCGCAAGAAGTTTTTTAATTATAACTGACTATATTTCCTAGTTTACCACATTAATAACATGTAAATCCTTTAAAACATTTAGAGGGTTTATCATGGGGTTTTGATACCATTGTCATTTTCTGCAAGACATTTAATATTTCATGTTCGATTATGCCATCTATGTTCCATACATAGATAGAAGATGCATTATACTTGGGCTGGATAACTGGACTAGGTTGGGTACTTATTTCATGTGGGTACCTAACTGGACTAGGTTCTTGCCATGCTAGCTTTTGAAGTTGGAGGGTCAGTTCAGGAAGTAGTTCCTAAATAGAATCCTCATAAGAGGTAATAGGTTCTTGGTTGTTAAGAACACTAAAACTGTAGTTTTGGCTATTGGTTGGTATTGGACTCGGTGGAGACTCAGGTACAATTGAACCTAGATTTGTATTTGAGGATTGGTCTTCTAATTGGAGTTTATGGATATTGCTCCATTTCTAAAGTTTCTCAACGTCTGATAAGTGCTCAAAAAGTACTAAAATTACCATGATTTTATGCACGTTAATTGATTAAAATATATATATTTATATGATTTTATCATATATTTATATAAATCGGTCTTTTCGAAATCACAGGTATTTTTATTATTTTTCAGATATTTTCGCTTAAAAAAGTAACTTAAAGACTCAAAGAAAAATACTAGAAGCAATACATCACAAATATATTCATAAAGTAAATGAGAAAAAGTAAAAAAAAGATGAAAAATTGGACAAAATGGGTCAAAAATGTCAAAAAAGAGGAAATCGCGCACGTAGCTTCCCAGCCACGTCGGCCAACGCACACAGCACACCCAGTCTACACGCGCTTGCTCTCCATTCTGCACGTGCCCCTACTCCAGTCCATGTGTGCCTGCGCCCAATGCACACGCGCCACTGTGCCCATCTGTCCCAATTCGCGCGCGCCGCTACGCTCCACACCCCTATGATGTCAGAAATGACGTCATCATTCACTACTCCACGTTTCCTCCATTTTTAATCATTTTTCCACCCACTTTTTCTTCTTCTCCTCACCTATAAATACCCACATTCTCTTCATATCAAAACACACATTCAAAACATCTTCTTCTCTCTTTCTTTCTCTCCATTTCTTAGTTTTTACCTTTTCTTAGTTAGTTTTTCTTAGTTTTAGAGTTCTTCCCTTTTTGAGAAGAACTTATTATGTTTTTGTAATTTATTTGCTTTTTGATTCAATAAATGAAAGTGCAAATTCCGTTTGGAGGTTTTCTAGTAGCAGAGTTAGCATCAAAGTACTGCAAGGATTTTATTTTCTTTGTAGTTATTTTTTATGTTTTATTCTTATATATTATATTTAATTTGCCTGTGATTAAATTTAACATTGCTGGCTGTTTGTAAACATGATATAATAATAACGTTGTTATGCTTGCGAAATATTAAATAGGTAAAAATCTCTAAAATGAATTGATTTTATTTTTATTCAAGATTTTATATTAAGAATGTTAGAGAGAAATATATTATTTTTTATTAAAAACTTAAATCTGAAAATTAGATTTTAAGGTTTAGTTATCCGATATGATTTAAAGTAGTGCTCTTTTATTTGTTGGTACAATCGCCCAGTAGTTAGAGTGAAGCTCTATTTCAAAAGTTTTTACAAGAATTATTATTTGAAAATGTATTGACAACATGTTTTTAGTAGTAGTTTTAAAACTTGAAATTTAGTACTCGGATAATTAAATTCTTAGGTTTAATTTGGAAACCTGGAATAAAGTTTAAATTGTCTAACCCCACCAAAGGTGGCATTTAAATGGTTCATTTTCAATCTTTTAGAAAAAGAAATTAATTTAATTAACCAAATTAGTTATCAACCCCACCCATAGATGTTAATTGATTTGTTTAGTTAACAAAGAATATCTAACCCAACCAAAGGAGATATTCATATAAAAAGAATGAATCAATAAATTTCAATTTATATCTTTAATAATCTAAATAAAATGAGCAAGAATAATTAACTTAATTATTATATCCATAAATACTCCACTATTATAAATGATAAAATTTGCATAAATATTTATTGAATCTGTATATATGTTCATTTTTATGTTATTAGATTAGAAACAACAAAAACCCAAATATCGAGACAGGATGTTTAGGATTTAATTTCGTTTTTAAAAGTTTGAATAATAAATTAAAAACCACATATATTCCTTCCTTAGATCGACCTTGGGAGTATACTTATCATTTTCTATGAAATAATTCGTGCACTTGCGAGAGTTTTATAAATTTAAAACCAAAGTATTAGCAGGATCGGCGATGCCGGTTTTGCTCATCAACGCCCACTACATGTCAATACAATGTTCAATCCGAGTTTAGAATTTGGTCAACCCTCATTGCCAAGTGTCACCCCGACAATGCTCCACGCATTCCACCCGTGCACCACACCATCAGTTTCTACAAATCATGTCGCATTACGTGTCACTGACTCAGCAAGCGTTCACTCTAACCTATCTCTAATGCCACACATCGCAACATGATTCGCTTAATAAATTTATAATGCCACGTGTCACGTTGTGATTGGCTAGAGTTGTCAGTTTTGCTTATTTTGATCGTACTCCTTGATTTGAAGCTGATATGACGGTCCAGATCGCACCTAAGCATTATTTATGCCCATAATCACTCCATAAACCGTAATTGGCCTCCATTAGCATAATTTTGGTCAATCTTTGGAGCTAAAAAGAGAGAAAAATACAGTAAAATTCAAGAGATGACACAATTTTAGTGGAGATTCAAGAGTGTAGTATGTGAACCTAATTATGTGTAGTTAATTTATTAATCTAGGAATCTTATGAGCCCAATTTTCACCATATGATGATATAATATTTTACATCAATTATAATTATAATTTAACTATATTATTTAATATTATTTTTATGCTATTAATTGTTTGGCTAACAATTTATCTATAAAGACAATTAAATAGATTTGAGAGAATTATTTAATTGTTTATCTTGATTAAATAACATGCATAGTTTCTAGGCAGAGATGTATGATTCTTATGTATGTGATCCATAATTGATGAACTTAATGAGTAGTATGTAATTTAATTGGAAAAAGAGTGTGATCAAATTAATTACTATATGGTGTGTAATTTACTTGAGAGAGGAATACATACTACGTTAGATTCAATTGATCATATAATTAATTGATAATTATATTTGAGGGATTTTAGCGATTTGCATATTTAGAAAATTGGGGGATTAAGTATTCTTAGATATTTTCTCATATATTTTTTTATTTACCAAATCTAATTTAATTAATTATTGCTATTTACTTTTAGTGATTTTAATTTTGCTTTCTTAAAATATAAAAACACAAAAAATATGATTTTTATTTTTTTTAGTTTTAAAAATTAGTTTATAATAAAATAATCTCCATGAGAACAATTTTTTCTAATCATTATATTACTTGTTGCGATACGTATACTTGCGTATTCATTGCATATACTTCATGTGTGGCGATTAAGTGCTCGAGCTTGGCTAAACTCTTTGCCACTTGATTCCATTACAATTTGGAATGGTTTGGCGGAGATTTTCTTGATGAAATAATTCCCACCAACAAAGAATGTCAAGCTTAGGAATGACATTAATTCCTACCAACAATACAAAGGAGAATCTTTATATGAAGCATGGGAAAGATTCAAGGAATTGCTAAGGAAGTGTCCTCATCATGGTATTCCTTCTTGGATTGAAATGGAGACCTTTTACAATGGTCTCAATACTCAAACAAGAACTATTGTTGATGCATGTGCTAATGGAGCTTTTTTAGCCAAATCTTACAATCAAGCTTAAGATTTACTTGAGAAAATGGCTAGCAATAATTATCAATGGCCAATGGAAAGAATTACAGCCATAAGAAGAGTAGCCAAAATGCATGAGGTAAATGTGGGTAATGTGAATTGAAACAATAATCCATACTCAAACACATATAACCTAGGATGGAGACAACATCCAAATTTCTCTTGGAGTGATAACAATAGTCAAGGTGGTAATCAATTCAACCAGCAATCATTTCCACCACTTGGTTTTCAACAACCAAAGTAATCACAAGTCTAAGAAAAGAAGTCACCTACTGAGGACAATACAAATGATTTAATGGGGATGATGAAAGACTTCATCCAATCAGTAAATACAAAAGTGTCTACTCAAGAGGCTTTAATTCAAAATTCGGAGAACCAAATAGGGAAACTCGCTCAGGTTATAAGTCAAAGGCCTCAAAGTAACCTTCCAAGTGACACAATTGTAAACCCAAGAAGAGAAGGTAAAGACTAATGCAACGCCATAGGCTTGAGGAGTGGTAAAAATTTAGAATAGGAATATAAGATAGAAAAGGATGAGGAGAAACAAGAAATTAACAAGGATGAGGAGGAACTAGTGGATAAAGAGAGTAATGGAAAGGAAATAATTTAGCCAAAAAAAGAGCAACCTGTACAAACCTACTATTCATTTCCTCAAAGACTGCAAAAACAAAAGTCAGATACACAATTTTCAAAATTTCTGGAAGTCATTAAGAAGTTGCACATAAACATACCATTTTTAAAGGCACTTGAACAAATGTCGTCTTATGCCAAATTTATGAAGAATGTACTATCAAAGAAAAGGAGGCTTGGAGATCATGAAACAATAACCTTGACTGAAGGTTATAGTGCCATCCTTGATAGAAAACTACCACAAAAATTGAAAGATCTAGGTAGTTTTGACATCCCATGCACTATTGGGAACATACGTTTTGGCAAGGCACTATGTGACTTAGGTTCTAGCATTAACCTCATGCCATTATCGGTTTTCAAGAGATTGGGGGTTGGTAAATCCAAACTCACTTCAGTAAAATTACAAATGGCAGATAGATCGATTAAGATACCTCAGGGTGTGGTAGAAGATTTTCTAGTAAAAGTAGACAAATTCATCTTTCCAGTGGACTTCATTGTGCAAGACATGGAAGAGGACCATGACATTCCTATCATACTTGGTCATCTATTCTTAGCTATCAGAAGGGAACTCATTGATGTACAAAAAGGTGAACTTACAATGAGATTGCAAGATGAACAAGTAATATTTAAAGTTTTTAAAGAATCTGAAGCCCCTAATATTGATAATGCTAATGAATGTTTAAAGATAAATGTTGCTGATTATGGGAATAGCTTAAAAGAATCTATTGATTCGCTAAAACTTAAGACTTTAACACATGATGTTGTAAATAAGGACATAAATTCACTAGGAAACAACTCAAACTATTATCACTTTGAAGGTATGACATCGAAGGTTGATATTGTGGACTGTGTGAGCTTTTTGGAGGACGCATTTCTCATGTATGTATCAAAGGAAATTATGGAAAATTTTGAGATAGGATCTAAACTCAAACAATTAATTGAATAGCCATCAAGTTTAGACCCCACACTTCTACACTCCTATCCCCAATCAAGTATGAAAGTGAAAGAGTCCAATGGAGAGGTGAAAAAGATGTTTGAAATACATAAATTGGATGAGATACAGTGGAATGCTTATAAGAATGACAAAAAGTTTAAAAAGAAAACAAAAATATGGCATGAGAAGAGAATTGAGCACCATGTTTGTGAACCAGAGCATAAGGTATCATTGGACAAATCAAGACTCAAACTGTTTCCAAGCAAACTCAAAAGTAAATGGATACAAAGGGATATGCTTTAGGGCGTGATATGAGTGTCTAATCAAGGACATTAAATGTGACACTAGTTGGGAGGCAACCCAACATTATTTTACTTATATTTTCATTGTTTTTTTTATAGGTGAATAAATGTGGAGAGCAATGAGGCAACAAGAATGAACATTTCAACAAGAATGAGGCACCACACCATCCATTTCTGCAAATCATGTCACACTACGTGTTGCTGAATCAACAAGTGTTCACTCTGACCTATCTCCTATGCCACACATCGCAACCTGATTCACCTAATAAATTTATAATGCCACATGTCACGTTGTGATTGGCTAAAATTGTCAATATTACTTGTTACGATACGTATACTTGCGTATCCATTGCACACACTTCATGTGTGGCGATCAAGTGCTCGAGCTTGGCTAAACTCTTTGCCACCTGATTCCATTACAATATGGAATGGTTTGGCGGAGGTATTCTTGATGAAATACTTCCCACCAACAAAGAATGTCAAGTTTATGAATGACATTAATTCTTACCAGCAATACGAAGAAGAATCTTTATGTGAAACATAGGAAAGATTCAAGGAATTGCTAAGGAAGTGTCCTCATCATGGTATTCCTTCTTGGATTCAAATGGAGACCTTTTACAATGGTCTCAATACTCAATACTCAAACAAGAACTATTGTTAATGCATGTGCTAATGGAGATTTTTTAGCCAAATCTTACAATCAAGCTTAAGATTTATTTGAGAAAATGGCTAGCCTTGAGGAATGGTAAATAAAAAATTGTCCACTCAAGAGTCTTGAATTCAAAATTTGGAGAAACAAATAGAGAAACTCGCTTAGGCTATAAGTCAAAGGCCTCAAGGTAACCTTCCAAGTGACACAATTGTAAACCCAAAAAAAGAAGATAAAGACCAATGCAATGCCATAGCCTTGAGGAGTGGTAACACTTTAGAACAAGAATATAAGATTGAAAAGGATGAAAATAAATAGGAAATTCACAAGGATGAGGAGGAACTAGTGGATAAAGAGAGCACTAAAAAATAAATAGTTTAGCCAGAAAAGAGAAACATATATAAACCAACTAATTAAATAAAACTGAATCTGTGTTTTGCCCATAAAAATGCCAACAATACTCAATGACTTATGAGACTTACAATCACCTTCTTTGACTTCCCCTCTTTTGCTTTTCATGAAAAACATTGCACAACTAAATAAATTCTCATCTCAATGTAAGGGAATCATGCAAGATGGCCTAAGAAGTTTGTTCCTGTGAACAATCAATGACTCACAACCCAAACACCCGCAAAATTTAATAGTCCAAGTGTAACTTCCTTGTTTTGTTCCAACCATCTTCAATAGCCAACACAACTAGATTACATGCTTAAACTCCAGCTCCAAAAAAAACCATCATATTACCCCTACACAAATACATAGCGATACATTAAGCATTTTCAAACAAGAAAGAAAAAATCACTTGTTCACATAACTCCCTATGGAATCATACTACACTCCACCTACTTATATGCAAGTCAGGTAACAAAACATACAATATATCCTATGATCACATCCCATGAGCAAATACCAAAGCAACACACAATGAGTTGTGAAAACAAGCTTCTCCCTCATTTTTAACAAAAAAAATCAAAGGAAAACCTCTTCATAAGGTAGAGAAGACATATAATCATGCAATAATCCAAACACTCATGAAACAAGTATGGAATATTAAAGTGATATCATCATGGTAACACACAACACATTAACTATAGATAACGAAATTATGTGTTGAAGGTACCAAAACAAAAATTTTGATTAAAAGAATTTTGTAGAACATTTTACACAAACATAGTTCTTTAGGAAAACACCCATCCTCAGATGCTTGAATTCTATATTTAGAAAATAGCTCATAAGTCCACAAATCACTTTCTAAGAAGTGACAAGTATACTTTCAGGGTTGATCTAAAGAGAAATCTTATCGTTTTTAAATAATTCAAGAAATTCTTAAAAAATATTAAACCTAGACATTTTGTCCCAATTTTTCGGATTTTAAAAGAATTGAACTATTGACATAAAATTAAAGATAAATGATAGCTTAAGTTCATACAAATTATGGCAAACATACAATTCATTTCATCAATGGAAAATAAATGGGATATTTACCTAATTGATTATATTTTGAAAAATTAATTAGGTTAATGAAATATAAACTCAAATTATTGATTCTTTCTTATATGTATAAATAATACCTTTAGTTGGGCTGTTATTCTTTATTAATAAAATTTTAACCTACAACCTTTGATGGACCCGATGAATTAAACTCTAATTAAATTATGCTTCTTTTTTAAAAAATTATCTAACCATTTAGTTTCCCACCTTTAGTGGGGCCGACAACTTTGAATTTATATTTAAGCCTTCTAAATTATTTTTTAGATTGATGAATCTAAGAATTAATTTTCAGATTTTAAAATCATTACCTCAAATACGTCGTCAATATACTTTCAAATAATAATTCTTATAAAATCTTTGAAATGATGTTTTTACTCTAATTATACAATTAATATAAATTAAAGATGAAAGAACATTGCTCTAAATTTGATTCAAATTCATGTTTCTAAAACCCAATTTCATATTTGAAAACTATTATGATTTGTAAAAGAATTTCTTTTTGTGAAATTCTTTAATAGAAAATAATCTATGTTTAATTTGTTATTTAAAAATTCATCTACTTTAATATTATACAAGCATAATAACATAACTAAAATCCCTTTTTAAGAATTGGCCAGACATGTTTAATTTAATAAATGGCCAATATATTAAAAATAATATTCAATAGATATATCAAATTGTAGCTATAAATAAAATATAGTTAAAGTTAATACCTGAACTATATTTTATTACTGATAACTCTTGCACAAATATGTTATCTGAAAAAACTCCTTTTATTGTCACTTTTATTACTGTATAAACACTAAAATTGTTCAACTTGCAAAATGAGAGAAGAACTAAAATCTAAAAAAACTAAAGAAAAGCTAAGAAAGAGAGAAAGGGAGTTAAGTGGGAATGGGATTATTTACAAGTGAGGGGTAAGGAGTTTATATAGGGTAGAAAACACTACAAAAGAGAGAAAAAAGTGGATCAGATGATTAGGTGCTACATCATGGCCATGTCATAAGTCAGCCTATATGCATTTTTAGTCTAGATCCAAATTCCTTGCACTACATCACACAAAAACCTTTTTCGCACCGCGCGTGTTACTGCACTAATAAAAAATATTTTGCCTTTTACGCCTTACATTGCTTTGAAATATATTTAAGGCTTATATTTTTCAGTCTTTTATGCTTCCTGGTTGCAATTGAGTGCTTCTAGATATATTTTTTCAAGTGTTTATCAGTTGAATCAATTTTAAAGCTATAAACACCTAAAAAACAACAAAACATATACATGATTTTAAAAAGATATATTTGCTAAAAATATGATTAAATTATGAAAATAAAAATCTATTTTAATATTTAAAGTGCCTAAAATCATGTTATATTGAGTACTTTTAAGCACTCATCACAACTATATTCCTCTACAAGACTTAAGCCCATTCACTAGGGTAACCTAAAGGCTTAAATGCTTGTTGCATACACTAAATACAACTATATTCCTCTACAAGGTTTTCTTAACATATTTTCCATAAAGGTGCTAGGAGAGGTGAATAGAAGTGCTCAATGGAGTATAAGGAGTCTTAGCTTTATCCAACTCAATTTCTTGACTAGCTCTTTGTCATACTTAGCTTGAGAGAACTCATGGTGCATGCCTATGTTTTTATAGAATGACTTAAATGCATAATTTTTAAATTCCTTACCATGGTCACTTTTGATATTAATTATGATTCCGAGAGAATTACCCTTTTTGTTTAGAAGTTTTACACACATAGTCTTGAAATTGATAAAAGCTTCTAATTTTTCCTTGAGAAACATTACCCAAGAATATCTAGAGTAGTAATCAACCAACAACATGATGTACTTTCTTCCTCCAATGCTAGCAGTATGCATTAGACCCATCAAATCCATATGAAGAAGTTTTAGAGGCCTCGAAGTAAAGAGATACTTATTCTTCTTATGTTGGCTTTTATTCAACTTCCCCAAGTAAAAAGAACCACATATGTAATCAAGAATTAAAGAAATAGAAGGGCTCTTGAGACTTGAAATTTTCTTTAGAAGTTTGTAGTTCGTATGGCTCAATCTTTGAAGCCAATACTCCTCTACACTACTCTATTGCATATAAGAGTTGAGGTGTCACCAACTTAATAACAATTATCTTATAATCTAACTCACTAAACCACAACTTTTCAAAAGCTATCATACATAGTGCATTTCTTTTTGCTTTATATAACTAAACACTTATCATCACATATTTGACTTATGTTGATGAGATTTACTTTCAGACTATCCATATATAACACATCCTTGAGTTTCAAAATTCCAAGAGCACTAATAAAACCTTTACCACAAATAATAGCTTTATTCCTCTCACCAAAAGTAACTGACTTATCATTAGCTTGAAAAAAGTTGGTGAAGAATGACTTATCTCTAATCATATGACAAGAACACTAATTGTCAATATACCAACTACCATAAGCATGAGCTTTAAGAGTAGTATGGACAACATTGCACTTAAGTTTAAGAAAAATGTCATCATTAACCAGAGGGGGCTTATAATCTTCAAGAAGCATATAAACTTTACTTTGTATAATAAAAGCTTCATTAGTAATTCATATCTAATGAATAAGAAATTCCTCAACATAGCTTGGAAATTTCTTGTTAGAAAGTGTTCTTCACCTTTATAAGCAGCAATGGATAGAAATTCAGAGGAGTCAAAAGAAGAAGAGATAGAATTACAATTGGCACTTATATTATCTAAAGAGGAATCGTGCATAAGATCCACTTAAGTAGGATTTGATTCATAAACAATATATTAGATAAATAAAAAACAACTAGCAATTCTAGGACAATCAATTAAAAGCACAATAACACAATTATAATTGTAGGTTTATTAATACATCAAGCATAACCACAAATGTTTGATAAATTAACTTAATGCAAAATCCTATTTGAAAATTTTAGTAACATAAGAGAGAGAATAAAAGATGAAGTGAATAAGCATAATTAAGCTCTTATGTTGTTAATTTTAATTACGTGCTTAGGTTTATTTTGAAGCACTTTAGGTCAAAGTAAAATTACCAACTTTTCCATAAAATCATTTAAATGAGTTTTAAGGAATGAAGACAACATAGTAAAAGGTCAATCCAATTCGTATTAGAGATAGTGTTTAAAATAAATGCTCTGACCTCTCAATTGATCTAATCAAGTGCTCGATCAATTGAGTACATAGTTCGATCAATCCAATGCATCAATTAATCAATTATTATAAAAATGATTGATATTGTCATTAATCTCAATTGATCTAATGCTCAATCGATCTAGTCATATAAATAATTTATTCAACAGGTAATATAGCTCAATCGATCGAGTAACATATTTTCATATTATTCCTATGTTCTAATATGCAATCTAATGTAGATAGGAACATAGATATACCTGAGATGTGATCATTGACTCGATATTTTCTTCAACTTGAAAATATTCTTCTATGACATTCCAAGAAACTAAAATTACAATTATATATTTTGTTCACGAATATGAGCAACACTCATGTAAACCTTATAGTCTCCCTCTTTGGCATATTCATGTGACAAACCTCTCTCTCACTACATAACCCTCATAGGAAAATTAAATTTTTTACATAGTGGTACTATCTTATGATCCCATGGAACCATCTTCACTTGAATCTTTAAAGTTCATGTTTACACTAAAACACGAAAATATAAACAACCAAATAACTTGTCCCAAAAGACTCATTGTTCTTTAGTTCAGTGTACATAACAATAGAAAATCGAAGAATATTTATAAGAGTGAGTAATCAACACATAGAAAATTTAAGTATGCTCCCCTTATGTGTAATATCTTCAAAGTGCTCCCCCTTTTTAATGCTTCAATTAAAGTTCAATTTTTTTTTATTTTTGATACCAATTTTTCTCCCCCTTATTTTCATATGAAAAAAAATAATATAATCACGAGGTAATGACAATAGGTTGAACAAGCTAGCAATTTATTTAATGATTAAAAAGAGGAGTACACATTCTGAAAAGCTCAAAACAACCAAAACAGAGATCTAAAAGTAATATGTTTCCGAAAATATAAATGAAATCTCCCTAAATTCTATGATGACTCTAAATAAATTAAGATAAAACAAAATATATATATATATATATATATATATAATTTGTTATTTTAATTGAGAGTAGTAGACGTAGCTAAGCATAAATACATAAATATATGTAGACAAGACACAAAAACGTACTAACACATATGATGACATATCGATAATCACCAAAAGTTAATAAATGATTTGGAACTGTAATAGAACGTCAATTTGTTCATTTATGATCAGTCATGAAAGATTTGTTCATTTATGAATAGTTATGAAAGATTTAAAGAAAAAGTGTATCACTTATCACAAAAAATTACAATTGAATCCATACTTCACATAATAAAATTTCACTTACTAAGAGAGAACTTAATTAATTTTTATATTCCCCTGTTGTGTTTATTATATTTTTTGTGTGAGAGATTGGTTATTTATTTTCTTTTTGTATAACCATTTGTGGCTCTCTTTTTTTGCATGCAAAAGCTTTTGTATTTTTTGCAACTATTTCCTTTATCATATTATTTTTCTTTTGCAAATAAAATATGCATTAGCCAATATACCTAACATGATGTATTTGACACTAGTTATGAGGTAGCCCTTTTCGCTCACTATAATGGCTTTCACATATCATAGTAGGTAGCCATCTCAAACAAGGTGTCTCTCTATAGTAGGATATTATTTAGTGAAAGATAGAGTTCATGCATAAATTTCACAGTCAAGGTTATCTCATGCCCTAAAATCAAACATAATTAATTATAAACTTCTAGCATGAAATACTTATATGTCCAGTTAGTGTGTAAATAGGTTCATATTAACATCCATCACCAAATATGAGAAATATGTAAATGGACAAGTCACAATATCAATTTTTACAATGCATAGTCAAAAATATAAATATAAATGGAGTAAATAATAATCATGTCAATGTTAAAGCATATCTATGATGACTTTATGAAAGTATTTATTTATTTTATTCAATAAATAGTATTTTTGGAACAAAAAATATTAAAATATAAACTTTTTAGGAAAAAGGAGTGAAAATATAATTTTGAAAATTTTTGGATTTTTTTGGAATATTTTTGGATTTTTTTATGAATTTTTAACACAGGACCAATTACAAGCTACCACATGGCAAGCCACACAATCAAAGGAGCTGACGAGGCAAGCCACATGGATGACATGCAAGCAAGGATAATGAATCGTAGATCATCGCATATGAGGAGGGAAGTAGCATGTGGTTGTTATCAACATAACATTCAATTTGAGTTTGGGCGTGGTCAAACCTTCACGCCATGTGTTGCAATGTGATTCCTCCCTGCGTTCTACCCATCTGCCATGCCATCTATTACTGTGAATCACGTTGCACCGCGTGGCACTGACTTAGCCATGCATCATAGTGTGATTGGCTAGTGCTGTTCATTTTGCTTGTTTTGATCTCAGGCTTTGATCTGAAGCTGATCTAATGGTTCAGATTGCACCTGAACTATATTTAAGCCCTTAATCACACCATAAACCCTAATAAGCCACCATTAGCATAATTGTTTTCAGTTTTTGGAGCTAAAAAGAGAGAAAAATAGAGAAAATTTCAAAATGAGATACAATATTGGTTGAGACTCAAGATGAGATTAGCACTACAATTCAAGAGATTGATTGTATTTCTTCTTTTCCTCTTTTTTTATCAATATTTATGTTTTTCTTTATGAAAAATATGAGCTTTATGGACATAACTATGTATAGTTAATTTATTAATCTAGGGATCTTACGAACCCAATTTTCACCATGTGATGATCTTATATTTTACCTTAAATTATAATTATAATTTAATTATATTATTTAATCTGATTTTTATGCTATTAATTGTTTGACAAACAATTTATCTATAGAGGCAATTAAATAGATTTGAGAGACTTATTTAATTGTTTGTTTTGATTAAAAAATATGCATAGTTTCTAGGTAGAAATGTATGTATCTTATATGTATGATCCATAATTGATGAACTTAATGAGAAGTATGCAATTTAATAGCATTAGAGTGTGATTAAATTAATTACTATATGGTGTGTAGTTTACATGAGAGAGGAATACATGCTAGGTTAGATTCAATTGATCATGTAATGAATTGATAATTATATTGGGAGGATTTTAGTGATTGACATGTTTAGAAAATTGGGGAATTAAGTATTCCTAAATATTTTCTCATATATCTTCATAGTTACCAAATCTGATTGAATTAATTATTGCTATTTACTTTTTTTATTTTAATTTTACTTTCTTAAAATATAAAAACACATATAAAATTGATTTTTATTTTTTTTGTTTTAAAAATTAATTTCTAATAACATAATCTCTGTGGCAATGATTTTTTTATCATTATCTTACTTGTGACGATACGTATACTTGTGTATTCATTACACATACAATTTGTGTGGCGATCAAGTTTTTCGACTCATTTTTTATTTATTTATTTTTTATCCTTTTTTTTAGACTAAAGATGTTGATCTAGGATCAATTAAACTATCAAACAAAAGTATTTAGGTGAACAATAAATGGCCTAACCGAAAAGAGACAATCTTTCCTAACCCAAATTTTCTTGAACTTTAGTTTCTTTCTATCTTTGAGCTAGAAATCAACTACCTTAGTTGTTATTGGCATATTATTGGACTTATCTTAAGATTTTCCATTCATCGTAAATGAAAATGCAATATGTATGGTAGGATAATGATAATTAGCCAACAACTTCATGCGAAAAGTAAGATTTTTTAACATGTTACCATAATTTCCATTAATTGTAGAATATGATGCAACATGCTTAGATGGATGATGGTTATGAGTCCCACTATGTGAAGGATGAAAAGTATTATTAAATTTAGGTGCATTTATAAAAAATATACTCTTGGGCCTAATATGACATTTCCTACCACAATGATGACTGACATGCATAAACTTAATTGATTTTCCAAGCACAGGTGCAACTTTTATTTATGTATAATAGTTAACATAAGGAGTAGGGCTAGAAGGCATTACATATGTGGTTTTTGATGTTGAAAGAGTGGAGCTCTTATCCTTATGACCAATGTGATATAGATAGGAGGGATGATTAGAAACTGAATTTTTCTTTATTTCTTTGTAACAAAAATAATGAATTTTTCCACCAAACTACTTGAGCAACATGTTTGTGTTGCATGCACACATAGGTGGCCATTAATTAAGCCTTATCATCACCCTTCAAACATGGGTTGAGTGAGTGTGAGGTTCTTAGCACATATAGGTAGCATCATACCTATGCATATGTGTAGTGTTTAGGTCCCTAGGTTATGTGTGTGTGCTACCTTGTACATATGGTGGAAGTTAGGTGCAGTGCCTATATTGGGCCATGATTAGTAGGAAATTTTTTTCTCCCTTACAATTTTTTGTTTCCTTTGCTTGTTCTTTTAGTTAAATCGAAGAATTGTTATTTTATTTTACTACAATACAATTTATGTTCAAAGAACTAAGCATGCTGCATTAGAATTGGTATTAGAGTAAAGGTTTGTGCTTTAATTCATTTGGCAATATCGGAAAACCAAACCCTTGGCAATGGCAGTGATGATGTTAAGAATATATGAGCTGCGATGGCTAGCCTTGAAAGCAGATTACAGCAAGGATTGAACAAGTTTCGTGAGACCTTCAACAATCATTCCAACAAACCACCTATCAAATTCAAGCTCAGCTGAGTGATATCCAAAAACATCTTCAAACTCATGGTAAGGAAGTCCTTTAGGAAATAACTGCTATGCCATTTGAGCAACCATCCTTCCCACCATTCAATCTTCCCCATAAGCATCCATTTCATCCAAATTCTGATGAAGAATTTGCAACACCTCCAAGATCGAATCCTAAAAATAATGGATTCAATGAAGTACCTCATAATGGATGAGTAATAGATTCAAGATTGAGGGAGCCAATTCTACTAACCGACACCACGAGAAGTAGGATTATAGACTCAAAATCGATCTCCCTACTTTTGTTGGGCATTCTCATAAAGAAGATTTCTTAGATTGGCTGGCTATTGTCAAAAACTTCTTTGATTACACTGAGATACCCAATGAGAAGAAGGTTAAGCTAGTAGCGTACAAGAAAAAGGGTAGTACCTCTCCTAGATAGGAGCATATGAAGAATGAAAGGAGGTTGAGAGGAGAGGCATCCATCAAGTCTTGGGAAAGAATGAGAAACTGATGGTGTAATAGTTTCTACTAGTTGATTACGAGCAGTTTCTTTACTAACAATATCACCAGTGCCAGTAGGGAAGAAATAGTGTCAATGAATACACTGAGGAGTTCATAAGACTTGCCTTGCAAGCGAACATATCAGAGGGAGAACCTTAGATGGTTTCTAGGTATGTGTAGGGTCTGAATTTCCCTATTAAGGAAAGACTGTCAAGAAAGCCAATAGTATGGCACTAAAGGTGGAAACTTAATTAGCCATAATTCTTTCACTAGTAAAAACTCAGGTGGTTTTATGCCTAAACTCGTCTCACCAACCACAACAAAAACAACCCTAACCCCAAGAACATTGGTCCCTAATTAGGGAACTAGTGATCTAAATAATCCACAACCTAAACCTAACCCTTATACCAAACCATCACCCATTAAATGTTTTAGGTGTTATCAATAAGGGTATAGATCCAACAAATGCCCACATAGGCATATAGCTAACTTGATCAATGAATTTGAGCATTCAAATGATGATTTTGATCTATTGTTTCCTGAGGATCTGGAAGGAGCATAGCCCACTGAAGGTGACTGGGATATAAACTTCATACTGTAGAAGGTTTTTCTCTTCCCAAAATAGCTAGCATCATCATGGAGACATACCATTTTTTGAACAAGGTGTATAGTTCAACAGAAGGTATGTGATGTCATTATTTGAAAATGGTAGTACTGAAAATATTGTCTCACAAGCACTGGTAAAGTCCTTGGTACTGAGCACTAATCCTCACCCCCATCCCTAAAATATTGGATGGATTAAGAAAGGGAATGAGGTTAAGGTGCAAGATGTGTGAAGAGTAACATTTTTCCATTGGTAAGTTTTACAAAGAAGAAATGCACTATGATGTTGTTGAAATGGATGCTTGCCAAATTCTTTTAGGGAGGCCTTGGGAATATGATGTCGATGCCATCTACTAGGGTAGACCAAACATCATCATCTTTACTTGGAAAGGTACCAAGATTGCCCTACTTTCTGCAAAAGAAGGTCCTTTAGACCACGAAAAGCATACACCCAAGGTAAAAATGCTTTTAAGCTATAACCTCAACTCATTTGACAATGAGCTCAAGAAAGCTAAGGTGGTCATAGCCTTAATAACTAAAAAACATGATACTATCTCCAATACCGTCCCTGATGCCATCAACAAGATCACTATCAAGTATAGATTCCCAATTCCAAGAATGGAAGATATGCTTGAAAAATTGCAAGGATCCATTATATTTTCTAACCTTGATCTTCACAATAGGTATCACCAAATTCAAATCAAGAAGGGAGATGACTAGAAGATAGCTTTTAAGACCAAGGAAGACCTATATGACTGGCTTGTCATGCCATTTGGGTTATGTAATGCTTTCAGCACCTTCTTGAGGTTAATGCATCACATTTTGAAGCCTCTATATGGTACTTGTGTGGTAGTGTATTTGGATGATATCCTTGTCTATAGCAAGAACCTTGATATGTATCTAGAACATTTACAGACTATCTTGGAGTTATTGAGAGAATATAAAATCATCCTCAACCTTAAAAAGTGTGAGTTTATGACCACTAGACTTCTTTTCTTGGGGTATGTTATCAGCTCTTAGGGCATCTTAGTGGACACTAAGAAGATTGATGTTATTCAATCATGGCCTACTCTTATATCAATACACGAAGTCAGGAGTTTTCATGGCCTAGCAATGTTTTACAGAAGATTTGTAAAGGATTTTAGCTCAATTGTAGCACGCACAACAAACTATCTCAAGAAAGGATAGTTCATTTAGGGCAAGGAACAGGAATACAATTTCCATCTTATAAAATAAAAACTATGCATAACTCTAGTTCTATCTGTGCCAAATTTTGACAAAGTATTTAAAGTTGAAATAGATGCATCCATGATGGGTATTGAAGTAGTGTTATCTTAGGGTGGCAAGCCCATTCAGTTCTTTAGCGAGAATCTCAGTGTAGCAAGCCAGAAATTATGCACTTATGACCAAGTTTTGCACTGTCACTTGAGCTCTCAAACAATGGGACTATTATCTCATTTCAAAAGAATTCATCCTTCACAGTGATCACTCAGCACTCAGATGGATTCACTCCAAAAAAGACATCTTGGGAGCAAATACGAGGTGGGTTATCTACCTACAAAGGTTTACTTATGTGTTTAAACATAGAGAGGGACATCTAAACAAGGTAGCTAATGCACTTAGTGGAAGGCACACCCTAGTAATTATCCTCAAAGCTAGAATTTCCAGTTTTGACACCCTCCTTGACCTACATGCCATAGATGCGGATTTTTCCATTATCTAGTCCTAAAGCTTCAAACATGAAGTTGGGCATAGTTTCCATATACAAGAAGGGTCTCTCTTTAAGGACAACAAATTGTGGATTCCATAAACTAGTTAAGGGAATACATGATTCAAGAACTTTATGTTAGAGGACTTATTAGTCATACTAGTAGGGAAAACCATACTTCTGGTTGAGGAAAGATACTACTGGCCTCATTTATGAAGGGATGTGACCAGATTAATGCATAAATGCTCTATCTATCAAAGAACTAAGGCACGTAGCCAAAACATTAGTCTCTACAAATACGATATTAATTTAGGGCTTATTGGGATTTAGAAGAAGATTATAGAATTTTATTTTAGAACTTAGTTTTCAATATGAGTTACTTATTTTGAAAGTTTAGTTGTTTGGAAATCATAAATTATCTAATTTTATAACTGTGAAATAAAAAGAAGATGATACTTCTGCGGAGCCTATTCATCATTCTTGAGCCATGAAGCTCATTTGGTAATTTGAGGGGACACCTTTTATTCAAATTTTATGAGTGTTTTTTATGTTCTTTTTCTTAACTTACATATTTTCCTAATTTTTAATTTTCTTCACTTATGTTTGCAAAAGTTTAGCACTTTCTTGTTACAAAAAGGGTATTTTATGTTTGGAAAATATATAATTAATCCTCAAATAAGTTAAAAAAATATTTACTCAAATTTAGACATAGTTATAGATTTGTTTTAGAACATAGAAATTTATATTCAACTTTTAGTAGCAATATTTCAGAATATTATTATTATGTTAGTTAAAAAGCTTTTACTCATATTTGTATAATGATTTAAGCAATAGTTTTTCTTAATATTATGCATATTAGTGAGTATTATTATTTTAAAACCATCAAACAAGTATCGTCCTCCAAATTAAACTATAACATAATAAATAAATAATGAATGGGCCCTTATCTAGGCATGGACAACGAGTACACGAAATTAAGACTTATTCTATCTTCGTGTGTAATGAGCTTTGCACATGTATGACTAGTTTTTTCCTTAATGCGAGTTTAATGTGGTTTTTTCTTTTAGTAAATTTTAAGTTGCATTTATTTCTTCAAAATTACTAATTAAGTTTGTTTATACTTTCATATAATAATTTGTATGTCTTTTACTGTTAAGTTATTAAACACTTAATAAATATGTTCTATAATTGTTATGTTTCTATTCTATAATTGTTATGTTTCTAAACTTATCCACTTATTGAGTATTTTTACTTATTTCATTTTCTTTTAAAGATTAGTTTTTGATTGAAGACTTGAGTGTTACATTTGAAGGAGACTTAAATAAATTTATTGATTTTACCTTTCATGATTTCTCATTCTTTTGGACTTAACAGGAGTTTATTTCAATTTCTAGGTGACCTACTTGTGTTATAAACTATTTTATAAACTCTTAACGATCGTGGCCTATAAAATAAGCCAATGTCAATTATTAGTTAATATTATCTTCCTTTTATGACTGTTTATATAAGTGGTGAGTTTTGAATTTTGTAAACTAATAGGTGTCATGTTCTATGTTATACAAGTTGCTTTAGTGTAAAAAAACAAGATAGGTTATGTCAAATGTTTTCTGATAAACTTGCGTAAGGGTCTTGGCATGCATCCTCCGTTCACTTTCGTTGTTATTAACATAATTCTAACTTTTCAATTATAAAAGAAAAAATCATTATTATTTGAGGTACTTAACACTTTAATCCTATGTAATAATATTTTGTTATTTTAAAAAGAACTTCGATAATCTTCTACTTTTGTAACATTTTAAGAAAACAATATTTATTATACACTCAAAAGTTATAATTACAAAAATAATATCTCTTATATCCAACTCATATATTGGATGAAAAAAATCATTTAATGGTTCCTTGATTGATCTATGACATCATTGACAATTAAGATGAATATAGTTAATGCATAGTTAACTCAGTTTGAATTCAGAACAAACGGTTTATGATAAGGTTTTTGAATTTAATATGAAATATATATTAATGATTCAAATTTAAATTTGTAGATAGTCATTAATATATTCAATAATTTATATTAATTATTTAATATTTAAAATATTTAATTAATTTAAATATTAATTACGAAATTTTAGTTATTTATAAGACAGATATTTGTCCAAATCTATAATTGGTCACATTTTACCTCAAAAAGGTACGAATAAGTAAACACATAAACTGTAGTGCCTGTATTTAAAATAGGCTCAACAAGTAGGTAGTGTAGTAGTGAAAACAACACCACAAAAATAAGAAGAAAAAAGAAGTCAAACAAAAAATAAAAAATAGTAATAATACAACATCACTCAAACAAGATGATGAATTAGTACTTGAAAATTCAAAATAAGAGCAAGATATGAAAAGAAAAAATATATGCATTAAAAGACAAATACGATGTCTAAAGTAAAAAAAAAAAATGAATACAAAAAGGAATATAAATGAACATGAATGCTTCCAATAAGAAGCTATGAAAATGACGAAACAATAGAGCTCTAAAAAAACAAAATGCAAGTAGAAAAATATAAATAAGAACACGTAAATAAAAAAATTAAACATTAAAGCAAAGCAAACCACGATTGAAGCTTAAGAAAATGGAAAATGAAACTGGAGAAATTGGAGAACAGGGAAGAAACAACTGTGCCCAATGAACGAGTGAGAAATGAGCTGAAAGTATTTAATAAAGAGACAAAATTAGAGGAAATGAAACTGAGATAGAAAAGTGAATAAGTGGAAGCATTTGATGAGAAAATCCTAATTAACATGTAATCAAAACAGATCGCTGGTTAAGTAAAAAAGAATCGAAAGAATGTATGTAGTCAAAATCACGTACTGGCCATGTAAAAAAGAACAAAAAGAATGTATGTAGTCAAAATTAGGTAATTTCATGTAATATTAACGTTGCATAAATTTTTACGTAAATAACTTTGCAACTCAAAAAGGCTTCTTACTTTTCAAGAAAATTTAATTATGTTTCATATCTTTATGTGATAAAATGGGCATCAAATTGTCTCATTTCACCCCTTATAGACCACAAGAAAATGGTCAAGCCAAGTCGTCCAACAAAACACTTGTCAACATATTGCAAAAATGTTTAGAAGAGATGAAAGGAAAACTGGTGGATGAATTGCCCGACGTTCTTTGGGCCACAAGAACCATCCCTAGAGTATCAACGGGATAAAGCCCCTTTTCTCTCGTCTCTGGTATGAAAGAAGTTATACCTCGGAGATACACGAACCTACTCTCAGGTCAGGAATCACACAACAAGATAATGACTACCTCAAAAGAGAGAAGGGAAGAAGCTTTTATGTATACACATTGAATCACAAAAGAGAGCGGTTCAAAAGACATACAATAGATTCATCAAACACAAAAGCTTCAGTATAAGGGAGTGTGTCTTGCAAAAATCACTCAGAAACAAAGTTGAAACTATTTATGGAAAATTTTTTGCAATATGGGAAGACCCGTATCGAATATATGATATTACTCCAGGAGAATCTTATTTGATTGAACATGTAAAAAATGATATTTTTAAATAAAAGCAATAAATAAAAATCACAAATATTTAAAACACAAAAGTCAACATTATTGATAATAAAAATTAAAAAAATGATATTCCTTCCCAACAACGATTCCAAAAACCTGATATATAAATTTTATATTTTATAAATAACTCGTAAATGCACGAATCAATTTATAAGAAAAAATAATAAGTTTACTTCTATGTTTGATCTAAAAAGGAACTATGTCATTTTTAAATAATTCAACAAAATTCTTGAAAACGAAAAATAAAACTAAACATTCTGTCATAAAGTTTTGGGCTTAAAATACCAACACTAATAACATAAAATAATAAAAGATAAATGATGGATTAATTTACAAAAATTAAAGACACACATCCAATTCATTAATAAATGAAGAATTAATGAGATATTTAGATAGCTAATTAGATTTGGAAAAATTATTTAGGTTAGTCAAATATAAACCTATATTTATTGAATCTTTCTTATATATATAAATAGCACCTTTAGTCGGGTATACTATTCGTTATTAATTAAAATCACTTAACACCTTAGTTCAGGTTTATCAACTAGTTTTAATTAAATTATAATGCTTTTATAAGAAATTAAGAAATCATTTAGCATGTCTCTTTTGGTCAGGTCTAACAAGTTAAACTTCTATTCAAGCTGTCTAAATTAGTTTTTAGATTGATGAATTTGAACCTAACTTTTAGATTTTAATCATTTTTATGAAAAATATGTTTTTAATATATTCTCCAATGATAATTCTTATAAAAAAACTTTGAAATAGATTATGACTCTAAATTATATCTAAATTCACGTTTCTAAAAACTAATTTTTATATTTTAAATCTATTATAATCAATAATTGAAAGAGTCTACGCATAATCAACCACTAGGGTATAGAGATATAGATTGCTAAAGGACTCAAGCCTAACTTGCAAGAAATAGAACAATAGAACATTTAAATAGTTCATACAGTAGAAGCACAAAAAATATAATATCAAAAGCAGATGACTTTATTAATAGTTATTATATACCAAACAGAAAGCAAGTAAAGAATAAATGATTTCTAATCAAAGTCTAAGCTTATAGTATATTGAAACATACACACCTTAAACTTGGATTGTAATAACACAATATCAAATCATACATGACAATCGATATAATGAGTTAAACTCATATAGAGACTTTATCTATATGATAACATTCTCGGGTTGCTTACGGCAACCACTCAGTAGCAAATAATTCATTGAATAATAAACAAGTTGCAACACTAATGGACAGTAAAACCACTATTATCACCATCAGCCAAGACCTCCATCCAAATTCCCTATTGTTGCTCATCACTTGCTACTTCCACAAGTATTTGATTCAACACTCGAATCTTGCTATCCTCCACAACCAATACCACCCAATGTAGTGTGATTGGTAACCAATAATTAGTAATTGAAATGTATCAACTCATAACCTCAAGGGACCCACATTTGGCTACAAATATCAAATCATATACAAGAGAAGCACAATCAAACCACATACTCGCAAATCACATATAGGTGTTATAGGCCTTGGAGGAGGGCCAGGTTCGTGTGTCAAACTAGGTTTTTATGGAGGCAAAAAACAAGAGCAATAATAGGCAATTTAGACGGAGGTCGTACCTGATAGAGCTAATATTGGTTTTATTTCTTTCAAAGTTGTAACAATTATATTTATTATTGAATTCTTTGTTGTTAAGTGGTTGCCTCAAGCAACCCGAGGATGTTACCACATAGATACTATTTCTATATCGTTTTACTTTATTATATCTGGTGTTATGCATGCTTGAATATATGGTTAGTATAATCAGAGATTAAATGATTTATATTCCTACATATTGAAGTTTAAACTCTAATTAGAAAGCTTCTAATATTTATCACATGTTTTCTATTTGCTGAATTTATATCTACTACCTTATTATATTGTGTATCTTTGATTACATGTAATGCAATTTTGTTTATCTATCTTGTGATTTCCTTTGTATAAGCTCTAAGATACTAGTTGCATATTAGAAAGCCCACTTTTCATATGTTGTCGCATGCTTTATTTTCTTTCTTTATAGCATGCTTATAGCTTTCAAATCATAGCTTATACTATAGTAAATTAATTCGCCTTCTCCCTGATTATTTTATCTTGTTTATATCTATTATGTGCATGTGAGTTTGATGTGAGTCTCGAAGGAGTATGTATCTCCTTACCCTAGTTATGTCCTAAGTTTCAGACTTTTTATTTGGTTTGCTATGTTTAGATTGATCACATTTCGTGAGAGTAAATTTATCTTTTATCGAATATGTTCCCTCATATGAAGTATTGAAGTGATTAGAAATCCTCTCTTTTTTAGTATGCATTCTTGTCTCACATGCTATTAATTATTTTCTATGCATATGTATCTTGCTAGTTTGGGCAAAAGCTTATGAGGTACACCGACACTAGTGTGTGTTTATAGAAGATTATTGTTTTCTTTCTACTGAGTGTTTTAGTTGTGTGTTGAATTAAGCATATTGTTTTATACTTTCACTAAATAAGTTACTCAGTTCACGTTCTTGAGACCGGCTTGATCGAATTAATATAGGGCTAGCAAAAATATTCCATGGGTTGCATCTCCACCCCTCATCTAGGTCCCGATTACATAGTTAAGTTAGAAGAATCTTTGAGTAATTGCTCCTACATATTGGATTCTTCAAATATGATATTAGTTTAGGGCTTATAGGAATTTAGAAGGAGATTCTAGAACATTATTTTATAACTTAGTTTTTAGTACGAGTGGCCTTGTTTGGGAAGTTCAATTGTTTAAAAATCCTAAATTATCTAATTTTATCACTATGAAATTAATAGGAGATGATACTTTTGCATAGCCTATTCATCGTTCTTAAGCCATGGAAGTCATTAGGTATTGTGAGGGGAGACCTTTTATTCAAATTTTATGAGTAATTTTTTATTTTTTCTCATAACTTACATATGTTCCTAATATTTAGCTTTCTTCACTTAAGTTTTCATAATTTTAGCATTTTCTTGTTACGAAAAGAGTATTTTATGTATGTAATCTACACACGAATTGTGTGCAATGAATATGCAAGTATATGTATCTTAACAAGTAATATAATGATAAGAAAATACCGTATCCATAAAGATTATGTTATTAGAAACTAATTTTTAAAACAAAAAAATAAAATGAATTTTTCTTTTGTGTTTTTATGTATTTTAAGAAAGAAAAATTAAAAGAATTAAAAATAAATAAAAATAATTAATTAAATCATATTTGACAGCTAAGAAGATACATATGAGAAAATATCTAAGAATACTTAATCCTCTAATTTTCTAAATATGTGAATCACTAAAACCCACCTAATATAATTATCAATTTATTTCATGATTAATGGAATCTAACCTAGCATGTATTCCTCTCTCTAGTAAATTATACATCATATAGTAATTAACTTAATCACACTCTCTTGTCAATTAAATTACATACTATTCAT
Source organism: Hippophae gyantsensis (assembly GCA_030763125.1). NCBI lineage: Eukaryota > Viridiplantae > Streptophyta > Magnoliopsida > Rosales > Elaeagnaceae > Hippophae > Hippophae gyantsensis. The sequence continues at coordinate 46,179,834 of CM061028.1, read as the reverse complement.
TACATTCATCAATTATGGATCACATACATAATAATCATACTTCTCTGCCTAGAAACTATGTATGTTATTTAATCAAGACAAACAACTAAATAATTATCTCAAATCTATTTAATTACCTTTATAGATCAATTCTTGAAAAAATAATTAATAGCATAAAAATTAGATTAAATAATATAATTAAATTAAAATTATAATTGGGGTAATATATTAGATCATCACATGGTGAAAATTGGGTTCATAAGGCCCCTATATTAATAAATTAAGTAAACATAATTTTATTCATAAAACTCATATTTTTCATAAAGAAAGGAGTAGAAGAAGAAATACAATCAATCTCCTGAATTATAGTATCAATCTCCACCAAAATTGTATACCCTTTTGAATTTTTTTCTATTTTCTCTCTTCTTAGCTCCAAAAATTGATAAATATTATGTTAATTATAGCTCCTTAGGGTTTATGGGGGTGATTAGAGGATAAAATATAGCTCTAGTGGAATCTGAACCATCAGACCTACTTCAGATCAAGAGGTGAGATGAAAAAAGAGGAAAATTGACAACACTAGCGAATAGAAAGATGACACATGGTACACGGTCTTTGATTCATTGATTTGGCTGACGTGGAAAATAGTTGGAAGGAGCGGATGAATAGTGTGATGACACACAAAGAGGTAGTTGATCGTATAGAAAAATCTGAAAGAATATAATGTTGACACATGTCAAAGTGTTGCATCACCCTATACATGCAGATTTGCATGATTTGGCCTCTCCACTAGCGTGGCACCCTTGGGGTTGGCTACATCAGCTTCTGTGTATACGTGACATCTATACGGCAACTTCTAATTGGTCCTGCATTAAAAATTCATAAAAAATCCCAAAACATTTCAAAATTTATATTTTCATCCTTTTTCACTAAAAAGTTCATATTTTAATATTTTTAACCTCAAAAATATTATTTATTGAATAAAATGAGCAAAAATTAAGTAGAAAAGTGTACTAATGACTACTTTCAAAGAGTTATTAGTTAGAAAATATATAACTAACATTATCTAAGTTGAGAAGCTTTTACTTAGATTTATGGGATAATTATAGATTTTCATTAGAGCATTAAAGTTTATATTCAACTTTTAGCAACAATATTTCAAAATATTATTATTATGTCAGTTCATAAGTTTTTACTCATATTTATATCCTGATTTAAATAGTAGTTTTTCTAAATATTATGTATATTAGTAAGTATTATTATTTTCAAACCATCAGACAAGAATCATCCTCAGAATTCAACAATAACATAGCAAATAAATAATAAATGGGCCATTTTTTGCGCATGTATAACCAATGTAGGAAACTATGACTTATCCTTTCTCTCTATACAATGAGCTTTGCACATGTATGGCTAGCTTTCCCCTTGGTGCGAGTTTTGAAAGGTTTTTTCTTTTCGTAAATTATTACATTTAAGTTACTTATAGGTATTTTACATGTATAAATATATTTTTAGTTACATTTATTTCTTCAAAATTATTAATTAAGTTTGTGTATACTTTCACGTAATAATTTGTATATGTTTGACCATTGAGTTATTAAATATTAAATAAATATGTTCTATAATTTTCATTTTCTTAAACTTGTCCACTCAATGAGTATTTTTACTTATCCTATTTTTTTTTTAATTTTTTCCTTTCAAGCAGCATTAGTTTTTGATTGAAAGCTTGAGTGCTATTTTTGAAGGAGACTTAAATCAATTTACTAATTTTAACTTTCATGATTTCTCATTTTTTTTGGACTTACCAAGAGTTTGTTTCAATTTTTTGGTGACCTAGTTATGCTATAGACTATTTTATAAACCCTTAACAATTGTGGCCTGTAAAATAGGTTTTAAATTCTGTAAACAAATAGATGTTATATTCTATTGTATTCAAGTTAATTTAGTGTAGAAAAACAAGATAGACAATGCGAAAATATTTTTGTTTATAGATTCTAATATATAACAGGAGTTCCTTTTAAGTATTGGTGAACTTGGGATGGGTGGCTATATGCATCCTCAATTTACCTTCATTGATATTAACATAATCCTAACCTTTTTTTATTATAAAAGAAAAAATCATTATTAATACTTGACACTTTAATCCTATGTATGGAATAATATTTTGTTATTTTAAAAAAAAAAATTCAATAATACTCTAATTTTGTGACAATTTTATAAGAAAAAAAATATTTATTACACGTTCATAACTTATAACTATTAAAATAATATCTTTTATTTTCAACTGGATGAAAAAATAATTTGATGGTTTCATTGAATTGAAAAATCAAATAAATATAGTTAGTACATAGTTAATTTTGTTTGTATTCATAACAAACCACTGATAAGGTTATTAAATTTAATATAAAATATATATTAATGATTCAAATTAATTCATATTCACGTAGGGTTATTAATATAATAAATAATTTATATTAATTATTTAATATTTAAATTATTTAATTAATTAATAAATTTAATTATTTATAATACTACCATTTATTCAGTTATATAATTAAACCCATTGTACCTAAAAAAAGGTACAAGTAAGCAAACACATCAACTATAGTACCTGTTTTTAAAATAGGCGCTAACACCCAAACAAAATTTAAAAAATAATAATAATACAACATCACTCAAAGAAGATGATGAATTAGTGCTTGAAAATTCAAAATAAGAACAAGATATGAAAAGAAAAAATACATGCATTAAAAAAACAAAAAACAATAACTAAAGTAAAAAAAAAAAAAGAATACAAACAAGAACAAAGGTGAACATGAATGCTTCCAATAAGAAGTTATGAAAATGATGAAATAATGGAGCTCTAAAAAAAAAGCAAAATGCAAGTAGTAGAACATAAATAAGAACACGAAAATAAAAAATTAACCATTAAAGGAAAGAAAAAAAAACGATTGAAGCTTAAGAAAATGGAAAACGAAACTGGAGAAATTGGAGAACAGGGAAGAAATTGTGCCATATGAAGGAGTGAGAAATGAGCTGACTGTATTTAACAGAGAGATGCGAAATTAGAGGAAATGAAACTAATGAATAAGTTGAAGCATTTAATGACAAAATCCTAATTACATGTACCCAAAATAGAGTATTTTTCATGGTTAGATAAAAAAGAAACTAAAGATTGTATATAGTTGATTTCAAAAAATTATAATATATTTGTTGTGTTTATATCGATAATATTTTGGTTTTTAAGTAATGAATTAAATAAATATTATTTGAATATTATCAATATTTTACAAGAATGTAGAAAATAAGGTATTATACTTTCTAAAAAGAAAACAGTACTTACGTAGCAAAAAAATAAATATTTAGAATGAGAAATTGAAGATGTAAAACATAATATATAACCCCATATACTAAATAATATTCAAGATTTCCTTAGTGAATTAAAAAACAAAAATTAATTACAAAGACTTTGAGGATGTTTAACATATGCAGAAGCATACATCAAGAAACTTACAAAAATGAGAAAATCATTACAAGCAAAATTGAAAAAAATATTGTATTTGGAAATGGACCGAAGAAGATACTCTATATGTGGATAGAGTAAAAGCAAAAGTAAAAATTTTACCAACTTTATACTATCCAAGACCAAATGATAAGATGATTATTGAAACAGATGCTTCACAAGAATATTGGAGAGCAATTCTTAAAGCAAAAGTATATGACAAAGATGAATATCTTTGTAGATATACATCAGGATCTTTCCAAGGTTCATAATTAAATTACCATAGTAATGAAAAAAAATATTTAGCTATCAAAAAAGCCATTAAGAAATTTGCAATATATGTTATAAGTTCCAGATTCATTGTTAGAAAAGATAACAAGAATTTTGATTATTTTTTAAGAACAAATATTGCATGTGATTACAAATAAGGAAGATTAGTTAGACGAAAACAATGGTTCAACCATTATAATTTTGATGTTGAACATCTTTCAGGCCATTAAAATAGCTTACCAAATGCTCTTACTAGAGAATTAGCACATCTAACTATTTTTATGCTTTTAGGAATGAAACATCTTGACATTAAAATCAAGATAAAGGAAAAGGAGATAAAAATCCTACAGGAACAACTCGAGCTGCTATATCTCGAGAAATCTCTTATGAAGAGAGAAAAGAAACAAGAAGAACTTAATTGTTCAAAAAGACCTTTAGAGGCTAAAAATGCAAAAGAGGAATCTTCATCAAAAATTCAATCTAAAGAAGGTGAAACTTCTTAAACCAAAAAGGTCAATTAGGCAGATGAGGTAGGAAAAGAAGAATAGAAAAAATTTATGTGGTCTACAATGGCTCAAAACCAGGAATTTATAACAATTGGGCAGAAGCTAGTAAATCTATTCAAGGAATTAGTAGAGTAACTCATAAAGCCTTCACCAATAGAGTAGAAGGTGAAGGTAGTTATGCTAACTACAAAACACCAAAACTAATAACTTTAGAGGAGATTGTAAGAAATTATTCTACAACATTACAACAACAACTAACAGCTCCAAGTAGGTTGAAAAATCTTGGAAAGATAGCAAGGCCTCGAGTGTTATTTAGAGAAACATCTCCTCTATAGACATCAAAAATAATAAAGCATCAAGTGCTATTCATGGAGACATCCCCTAGAAGTACTACAATCATTGAAGATGAGAAGGACCAAAATAGAAATTTTAGCAAACCACTATGGTTGAGTCTCTATAACTTGGCCAGAAATTCCACCCAAGAACATATTGAAGATATGAAGTTCTGTACTATAGACAAGGAATTTTCTGCAGGAAGTAAATTCAATATCTTGGAAGGAGCTGATCCAACATTTGTATATAAAGCTTTTCAAGCAGGACTAATAGAAAATATATATCCAGGAATTAATATAAGTGAATTAAATTATTTCCCAGAGAATTTTAAAAGAGAAATCAAGAACTTCAAAAGGAAGATTAAAGCAGGTGACAAACCTGTTTATCTTAGATTTTTTAGTTCATTAATGGATTGGAATGAGGAAGGATGTATTAGTCCCTACCATCTCATCAAGATAGGGAATTCCAACACAAATAGAAAAGTTCCTAAACCAAAGGCACTTCCAGAAAAGGAATTCAACATAGAATAACTCTATGTACTAAGAGGTTAAATGCTAGGCCAAATTTACTATGATATCAAGAAGATTGACAATTATACTAAGATCAAAGTAATCATTCAACTAATAAAGTCATCCTCATTTCCCATAGTAGCATGGCTCTGTCAGAAGAAGATGATGAAAATTTACAAAATATGAAACCAATTTTAATGGCAACAACTTGGAAATTGGTCAAGAAACAAGAAAGATATTATGCTTTTATACTAGAAAAGCCAGGAAAGACCACAGATGCATCTTCTACATCAAATATTGAGAAGATGAAGATGCTTCATCATCAACGTCATCAAAAGAACCATCAATGGAAAATGACAATGGAAAATAAGAAAAGAAACTATCGGCAGAAGACGATAAAGGAAATAAAGATGTAGATCCCACATCTTAGTCCACAACATGTGCCAAATAAAAAAGCATTAGCTATCCTTTAAAGTAAAAAAAAGATGAATTATTAAAGCAAAGGTAAAATAATAATTTTAGTCTTATAAACGGGGACTCCTTGTGCTATAAAAGAAACCTTTATTATCATTTCAGGACACAGGAATACACAGAAATCTAGAGCTCTATACTCTGAAACACATAGAACACTAGCATAGAAAACCCCTCTATCTAGAATTTTTAAAACCAATAATGTCATACCCAGTAGTTATGAGCAGCTAAGCACCTCTTCAAGGTTCTTAGTTGCCTTAAGTTCTAATAATTATTATCCTATGAATAAAATGTAGTTTAGTTACTTTTCTCTACTAAGTCAACTATTGGACACAATTAATGTACGAATGTAAAAGGCTCACAATTGGCAAAAGGGCGTTGAAGTTTAAGCAAAGCTAAGACATAATAGGTGTAACAAAAGAAGACAAACATAAGGGAAGACCCATCAAATTCAGGTATAATAATTATAAATTGAAGCGAGTTATTGTTTTGGGAATCGAAACGAGATTCGATTTGATATATTACAATAGGTCATTTTGATGCACGAACTAAAAGTTCTAAGAGTTTAAAGGTGGAACCCCAACTAATACCTTCTTTTTTTGAAACTGTGAACCTTAGTAGCTCTCCTATTTTTTTGAAGAATAGACATTGGTTGAATAGAGAAAAAAGAACAAGAAAAAGACATAGAAAATTTAAAGAAAACTAAGAAATGATATCCAAAGACGAAAAGAATGGCCACAAAATGGAAAAAAAACACAAGACTTGAAGGATCAAGTTTCTTTCTTTTTTTATGATTTCTTACTTAAGAAAGCAGAAAACAAACAAAGGACAAATATTTTTAAATATAAATTCAAAAAATAGATATATGAAGATAAATACCCTATTTTCAAAAGCAAGGCTATGATACCAAATGATGCGGATCCTTTTGGCATACAACCAAGGAACATAGTAACTCAAAGAAAAAATAATTATTGAATTTATTAAATCATTGTTAAGATGATCAAATTGGAATCCTAAAGTACAAGAAAACAAAACAAATCAATATTGTGGTAGAAAAGTTTAAGACGTTGATAAGTACTATAAATGATAGAATTTTTGTTCAAAACCAGGGAGAACAAAACTATTGCTTCAGTGTGTTTTGGGAATCGAAACGAGATTCGATTTGATATATTACAATAGGTCATTTTGATGCACGAACTAAAAGTTCTAAGAGTTTAAAGTTGCAACCCCAACTAATACCTTCTTTTTTTGAAACTGTGAACCTTAGTAGCTCTCCTATTTTTTTGAAGAATAGACATTGGTTGAATAGAGAAAAAAGAACAAGAAAAAGACATAGAAAATTTAAAGAAAACTAAGAAATGATATCCAAAGACGAAAAGAATGGCCACAAAATTGAAAAAAAAAACACAAGACTTGAAGGATCAAGTTTCTTTCTTTTTTTATGATTTCTTACTTAAGAAAGCAGAAAACAAACAAAGGACAAATATTTTTAAATATAAATTTAAAAAATATATATATGAAGATAAATACCCTATTTTCAAAAGCAAGGCTATGATACCAAATGATGCGGATCCTTTTGGCATACAACCGAGGAACATAGTAACTCAAAGAAAAAAGAATTATTGAATTTATTAAATCATTGTTAAGATGATCAAATTGGAATCCTAAAGTACAAGAAATGAAAACAAATCAAATATTGTGGTAGAAAAGTTTAAGACGTTGATAAGTACTATAAATGATTGAATATTTGTTCAAAACCTGGGAGAACAAAACTGTTGCTACAGTGTGTTTTGGGAATCGAAACGAGATTCGATTTGATATATTACAATAGGTCATTTTGATGCACGAACTAAAATTTCTAAGAGTTTAAAGGTGCAACCCCAACTAATACCTTCTAGTAGCACTCCTATTTTTTTGAAGAATAGACATTGGTTGAATAGAGAAAAAAGAACAAGAAAAAGACACAGAAAATTTAAAGAAAACTAAGAAATGATATCCAGAGACGAAAAGAATGGCCACAAAATTGAAAAAAAAACACAAGACTTGAAGGATCAAGTTTCTTTCTTTTTTTATGATTTCTTACTTAAGAAAGAAAAAAAAACAAAGGACAAATATTTTTAAATATAAATTCAAAAAATAGATATATGAAGATAAATACCCTATTTTCAAAAGCAAGGCTATGATACCAAATGATGCGGATCCTTTTGGCATACAACCAAGGAACATAGGAACTCAAAGAAAAAAGAATTATTGAATTTATTAAATCATTGTTAAGATGATCAAATTGGAATCCTAAAGTACAAGAAAAGAAAACAAATCAATATTGTGGTAGAAAAGTTTAAGACGTTGATAAGTACTATAAATGATAGAATTTTTGTTCAAAACCAGGGAGAACAAAACTATTGCTTCAGTGTGTTTTGGGAATCGAAACGAGATTCGATTTGATATATTACAATAGGTCATTTTGATGCACGAACTAAAAGTTCTAAGAGTTTAAAGTTGCAACCCCAACTAATACCTTCTTTTTTTGAAACTGTGAACCTTAGTAGCTCTCCTATTTTTTTGAAGAATAGACATTGGTTGAATAGAGAAAAAAGAACAAGAAAAAGACAGAAAATTTAAAGAAAACTAAGAAATGATATCCAAAGACGAAAAGAATGGCCACAAAATTGAAAAAAAAAACACAAGACTTGAAGGATCAAGTTTCTTTCTTTTTTTATGATTTCTTACTTAAGAAAGCAGAAAACAAACAAAGGACAAATATTTTTAAATATAAATTCAAAAAATAGATATATGAAGATAAATACCCTATTTTCAAAAGCAAGGCTATGATACCAAATGATGCGGATCCTTTTGGCATACAACCAAGGAACATAGTAACTCAAAGAAAAAAGAATTATTGAATTTATTAAATCATTGTTAAGATGATCAAATTGGAATCCTAAAGTACAAGAAATGAAAACAAATCAAATATTGTGGTAGAAAAGTTTAAGACGTTGATAAGTACTATAAATGATTGAATATTTGTTCAAAACCTGGGAGAACAAAACTATTGCTTCAGTGTGTTTTGGGAATCGAAACGAGATTCGATTTGATATATTACAATAGGTCATTTTGATGCACGAACTAAAATTTCTAAGAGTTTAAAGGTGCAACCCCAACTAATACCTTCTTTTTTTGAAACGGTGAACCTTAGTAGCACTCCTATTTTTTTGAAGAATAGACATTGGTTGAATAGAGAAAAAAGAACAAGAAAAAGACATAGAAAATTTAAAGAAAACTAAGAAATGATATCCAAAGACGAAAAGAATGGCCACAAAATTGAAAAAAAAACACAAGACTTGAAGGATCAAGTTTCTTTCTTTTTTTATGATTTCTTACTTAAGAAAGCAGAAAACAAACAAAGGACAAATATTTTTAAATATAAATTCAAAAAATAGATATATGAAGATAAATACCCTATTTTCAAAAGCAAGGCTATGATACCAAATGATGCGGATCCTTTTGGCATACAACCAAGGAACATAGTAACTCAAAGAAAAAAGAATTATTGAATTTATTAAATCATTGTTAAGATGATCAAATTGGAATCCTAAAGTACAAGAACAGAAAACAAATCAATATTGTGGTAGAAAAGTTTAAGACGTTGATAAGTACTATAAATGATATAATTTTTGTTCAAAACCAGGGAGAACAAAACTATTGCTACAATGTGTTTTGGGAATCGAAACGAGATTCGATTGGATATATTTCAATAGGTCATTTTGATGCACGAACTAAAAGTTCTAAGAGTTTAAAGGTGGAACCCCAACTAATACCTTCTTTTTTTGAAACTGTGAACCTTAGTAGCTCTCCTATTTTTTTGAAGAATAGACATTGGTTGAATAGAGAAAAAAGAACAAGAAAAAGACATAGAAAATTTAAAGAAAACTAAGAAATGATATCCAAAGACGAAAAGAATGGCCACAAAATAGAAAAAAAACACAAGACTTGAAGGATCAAGTTTCTTTCTTTTTTTATGATTTCTTACTTAAGAAAGCAGAAAACAAACAAAGGACAAATATTTTTAAATATAAATTCAAAAAATAGATACATGAAGATAAATACCCTATTTTCAAAAGCAAGGCTACGATACCAAATGATGCGGATCCTTTTCGCATACAACCAAGGAACATATTAACTCAAAGAAAAAAGAATTATTGAATTTATTAAATTATTGTTAAGATGATCATATTGGAATCCTAAAGTACAAGAAAAGAAAACATATCAAATATTGTGGTAGAAAAGTTTTAGACGTTGATAAGTACTATAAATGACTGAATTTTTGTTCAAAACCAGGGAGAACAAAACTATTGTAACAATGTGTTTTGGGAATCGAAACGAGATTCGATTTGATATATTACAATAGGTCATTTTGATGCACGAACTAAAATTTCTAAGAGTTTAAAGGTGCCACCCCAACTAATACCTTCTTTTTTTGAAACTGTGAACCTTAATAGCTCTCCTATTTTTTTGAAGAATAGACATTGGTTGAATCGAGAAAAAAGAACAAGAAAAAGACACAGAAAATTTAAAGAAAACTAAGAAATGATATCCAAAGAAGAAAAGAATGACCAGAAAAATCAAAAAAAAAACACACAAGACTTGAAGGATCAAGTTTCTTTCTTTTTTATGATTTCTTACTTAAGAAAGCAGAAAACAAACAAAGGACAAATATTTTTAAATATAAATTCAAAAAATAGATATATGAAGATAAATACCCTATTTTCAAAAGCAAGGCTATGATACCAAATGATGCGGATCCTTTTGGCATACAACCAAGGAACATAGTAACTCAAAGAAAAAAGAATTATTGAATTTATTAAATCATTGTTAAGATGATCAAATTGGAATCCTAAAGTACAAGAAAAGAAAACAAATCAATATTGTGGTAGAAAAGTTTAAGACGTTGATAAGTACTATAAATGATAGAATTTTTGTTCAAAACCAGGGAGAACAAAACTATTGCTTCAGTGTGTTTTGGGAATCGAAACGAGATTCGATTTGATATATTACAATAGGTCATTTTGATGCACGAACTAAAAGTTCTAAGAGTTTAAAGTTGCAACCCCAACTAATACCTTCTTTTTTTGAAACTGTGAACCTTAGTAGCTCTCCTATTTTTCTGAAGAATAGACATTGGTTGAATAGAGAAAAAAGAACAAGAAAAAGACACAGAAAATTTAAAGAAAACTAAGAAATGATATCCAAAGACGAAAAGAATGGCCACAAAATTGAAAAAAAAACACAAGACTTGAAGGATCAAGTTTCTTTCTTTTTTTATGATTTCTTACTTAAGAAAGCAGAAAACAAACAAAGGACAAATATTTTTAAATATAAATTCAAAAAATAGATATATGAAGATAAATACCCTATTTTCAAAAGCAAGGCTATGATACCAAATGATGCGGATCCTTTTGGCATACAACCAAGGAACATAGTAACTCAAAGAAAAAAGAATTATTGAATTTATTAAATCATTGTTAAGATGATCAAATTGGAATCCTAAAGTACAGGAACAGAAAACAAATCAATATTGTGGTAGAAAAGTTTAAGACGTTGATAAGTACTATAAATGATAGAATTTTTGGTCAAAACCAGGGAGAACTAAACTATTGCTTCAGTGTGTTTTTAGGAATCGAATCGAGATTCAATTTGATATATTATAATAGTCATTTTGATGCACGAACTAAAAGTTCTAAGAGTTTAAAATTGCAACCCCAACTAATACCTTGTTTTTTTGAAACTATGAACCTTTGTAGCTCTCCTATTTTTTTGAAGAATAGACATTGGTTGAAAAGAAAACAAAGAGGAGGAAAAAGACATAGAAAATTTAAAGAATACTAAGAAATGATATCCAAAGACGAAAAGAATGGCCACAAAATTGAAAAAAAACACAAGACTGGAAGGATCAAGTTTCTTTCTTTTTTTATGATTTGTTACTTAAGAAAGCAGAAATCAAACAAAGGACAAATATTTTTAAATATAAATTCAAAAAATAGATATATGAAGATAAATACCCTATTTTCAAAAGCAAGGCTATGATACCAAATGATGCGGATCCTTTTGGCATACAACCAAGGAACATAGTAACTCAAAGAAAAAATAATTATTGAATTTATTAAATCATTGTTAAGATGATCAAATTGGAATCCTAAAGTACAAGAAAACAAAACAAATCAATATTGTGGTAGAAAAGTTTAAGACGTTGATAAGTACTATAAATGATAGAATTTTTGTTCAAAACCAGGGAGAACAAAACTATTGCTTCAGTGTGTTTTGGGAATCGAAACGAGATTCGATTTGATATATTACAATAGGTCATTTTGATGCACGAACTAAAAGTTCTAAGAGTTTAAAGATGCAACCCCAACTAATACCTTCTTTTTTTAAAACTGTGAACCTTAGTAGCTCTCCTATTTTTTTGAAGAATAGACATTGGTTGAATAGAGAAAAAAGAACAAGAAAAAGACATAGAAAATTTAAAGAAAACTAAGAAATGATATCCAAAGACGAAAAGAATGGCCACAAAATTGAAAAAAAACACAAGACTTGAAGGATCAAGTTTCTTTCTTTTTTTATGATTTCTTACTTAAGAAAGCAGAAAACAAACAAAGGACAAATATTTTTAAATATAAATTCAAAAAATAGATATATGAAGATAAATACCCTATTTTCAAAAGCAAGGCTATGATACCAAATGATGCGGATCCTTTTGGCATACAACCAAGGAACATAGGAACTCAAAGAAAAAAGAATTATTGAATTTATTAAATCATTGTTAAGATGATCAAATTGGAATCCTAAAGTACAAGAAATGAAAACAAATCAAATATTGTGGTAGAAAAGTTTAACACGTTGATAAGTACTATAAATGATAGAATTTTTGTTCAAAACCAGGGAGAACAAAACTATTGCTTCAGTGTGTTTTGGGAATCGAAACGAGATTCGATTTGATATATTACAATAGGTCATTTTGATGCACGAACTAAAACTTCTCAGAGTTTAAAGTTGCAACCCCAACTAATACCTTCTTTTTTTTAAACTGTGAACCTTAGTAGCTCTCCTATTTTTTTTGAAAAATAGACATTGGTTGAATAGAGAAAAAAGAACAAGAAAAAGACATAGAAAATTTAAAGAAAACTAAGAAATGATATCCAAAGACGAAAAGAATGGCCACAAAATAGAAAAAAAAACACAAGACTTGAAGGATCAAGTTTCTTTCTTTTTTTATGATTTCTTACTTAAGAAAGCAGAAAACAAACAAAGGACAAATATTTTTAAATATAAATTCAAAAAATAGATATATGAAGATAAATACCCTATTTTCAAAAGCAAGGCTATGATACCAAATGATGCGGATCCTTTTGGCATACAACCAAGGAACATAGGAACTCAAAGAAAAAAGAATTATTGAATTTATTAAATCATTGTTAAGATGATCAAATTGGAATCCTAAAGTACAAGAAAAGAAAACAAATCAAATATTGTGGTAGAAAAGTTTAAGACGTTGATAAGTACTATAAATGATTGAATTTTTGTTCAAAACCAGGGAGAACAAAACTATTGCCTTTAGTGTGTTTTTAGGAATCGAAACGAGATTCGATTTGATATATTACAATAGGTCATTTTGATGCACGAACTAAAAGTTCTAAGAGTTTAAAGGTGCAACCCCAACTAATACCTTCTTTTTTTGAAACTGTGAACCTTAGTAGCTCTCCTATTTTTTTGAAGAATAGACATTGGTTGAATAGAGAAAAAAGAACAAGAAAAAGACATAGAAAATTTAAAGAATACTAAGAAATGATATCCAAAGACGAAAAGAATGGCCACAAAATTGAAAAAAAACACAAGACTGGAAGGATCAAGTTTCTTTCTTTTTTTATGATTTGTTACTTAAGAAAGCAGAAAATAAACAAAGGACAAATTGTTTTAAATATAAATCCAAAAAATAGATATATGAAGATAAATACCCTATTTTCAAAAGCAAGGCTATGATACCAAATAATGTGGATCCTTTTGGCATACAACCAAGGAACATAGGAACTCAAAGAAAAAAGAATTATTGAATTTATTAAATCATTGTTAAGATGATCAAATTGGAATTCTAAAGTACAGGAACAGAAAACAAATCAATATTGTGGTAGAAAAGTTTAAGACGTTGATAAGTACTATAAATGATAGAATTTTTGTTCAAAAGCAGGGAGAGCAAAACTATTGCTTCAGAGTATTTTGGGAATCGAAACGAGATTCGATTTGATATATTACAATAGGTCATTTTGATGCACGAACTAAAAGTTCTAAGAGTTTAAAGTTGCAACCCCAACTAATACCTTCTTTTTTTGAAACTGTGAACCTTAGTAGCTCTCCTATTTTTTTGAAGAATAGACATTGGTTGAATAGAGAAAAAAGAACAAGAAAAAGACATAGAAAATTTAAAGAAAACTAAGAAATGATATCGAAAGACGAAAAGAATGGCCACAAAATTGAAAAAAAACACAAGACTTGAAGGATCAAGTTTCTTTCTTTTTTTATGATTTCTTACTTAAGAAAGCGGAAAACAAACAAAGGACAAATATTTTTAAATATAAATTCAAAAAATAGATATATGAAGATAAATACCCTATTTTCAAAAGCAAGGCTATGATACCAAATGATGCGGATCCTTTTGGCATACAACCAAGGAACATAGTAACTCAAAGAAAAAAGAATTATTGAATTTATTAAATCATTGTTAAGATGATCAAATTGGAATCCTAAAGTACAGGAACAGAAAACAAATCAATATTGTGGTAGAAAAGTTTAAGACGTTGATAAGTACTATAAATGATAGAATTTTTGTTCAAAACCTGGGAAAACAAAACTATTGCTTCAATGTGTTTTGGGAATCGAAACGAGATTCGAATTGATATATTAGAATAGGTCATTTTGATGCACAAACTAAAAGTTCTAAGAGTTTAAAGTTGCAACCCCAACTAATACCTTCTTTTTTTGAAACTGTGAACCTTAGTAGCTCTCCTATTTTTTTGAAGAATAGACATTGGTTGAATAGAGAAAAAAAGAACAAGAAAAAGACATAGAGAATTTAAAGAAAACTCAGAAATGAAATCCAAAAATGAAAAGAATTAAGCCAAAATTGAAAACAAGCACAAGACTTGAAGGATCGAGTTTCTTTCTTTTTTTATTATTTGTTAGTTAAGAAAGCAGAAAACAAACAAAGGAAAACTTTTTTTTAAATATAAATTCAAAAAATAGATATATGAAGATAAATACCTTATTTTCAAAAGCACGGCTATGATACCAAATGATGCGGATCCTTTTGGCATACAACCTAGGAACATAGGAACTCAAAGAAATAAGAATTATTGAATTTATTACATCATTGTTAAGATGATCAAATTGGAATCCTAAAGTTAGAGAAAAGAAAACAAAGCAATATTGTGGTAGAAAAGTTTAAGATGTTGATAAGTACTATAAATGATAGAATTTTTTTTCAAAACCAGGGAGAACAAAACTATTGCTTCAGGGTGTTTTGGGAATCTAAACGAGATTCGATTGGATATATTTCAATAGGTCACTTTGATGCACGAACTAAAAGTTCTAAGAGTTTAAAGTTGCAACCCCAACTAATACCTTCTTTTTTTGAAACTATGAACCTTAGTAGCTCTCCTATTTTTTTTTTGAAGAACAGATTTGGTCAAATATTGAAAAAAAGAACAAGAAAAAGACACAGAAAATTTAAAGAAAACTAAGAAATGATATCCAAAGACGAAAAGAATGGCCACAAAATTGAAAAAAAACACAAGACTTGAAGGATCAAGTTTCTTTCTTTTTTTATGATTTCTTACTTAAGAAAGCAGAAAACAAACAAAGGACAAATATTTTTAAATATAAATTCAAAAAATAGATATATGAAGATAAATACCCTATTTTCAAAAGCAAGGCTATGATACCAAATGATGCGGATCCTTTTGGCATACAACCAAGGAACATAGGAACTCAAAGAAAAAAGAATTATTGAATTTATTAAATCATTGTTAAGATGATCAAATTGGAATCCTAAAGTACAAGAAAAGAAAACAAATCAATATTGTGGTAGAAAAGTTTAAGACGTTGATAAGTACTATAAATGATAGAATTTTTGTTCAAAACCAGGGAGAACAAAACTATTGCTATAGTGTGTTTTGGGAATCGAAACGAGATTCGATTTGATATATTACAATAGGTCATTTTGATGCACGAACTAAAAGTTCTAAGAGTTTAAAGTTGCAACCCCAACTAATACCTTCTTTTTTTGAAACTGTGAACCTTAGTAGCTCTCCTATTTTTTTGAAGAATAGACATTGGTTGAATAGAGAAAAAAGAACAAGAAAAAGACATAGAAAATTTAAAGAAAACTAAGAAATGATATCGAAAGACGAAAAGAATGGCCACAAAATTGAAAAAAAAACACAAGACTTGAAGGATCAAGTTTCTTTCTTTTTTTATGATTTCTTACTTAAGAAAGCAGAAAACAAACAAAGGACAAATATTTTTAAATATAAATTCAAAAAATAGATATATGAAGATAAATACCCTATTTTCAAAAGCAAGGCTATGATACCAAATGATGCGGATCCTTTTGGCATACAACCAAGGAACATAGGAACTCAAAGAAAAAAGAATTATTGAATTTATTAAATCATTGTTAAGATGATCAAATTGGAATCCTAAAGTACAAGAAAAGAAAACAAATCAATATTGTGGTAGAAAAGTTTAAGACGTTGATAAGTACTATAAATGATAGAATTTTTGTTCAAAACCAGGGAGAACAAAACTATTGCTTCAGTGTGTTTTGGGAATCGAAACGAGATTCGATTTGATATATTAGAATAGGTCATTTTGATGCACGAACTAAAAGTTATAAGAGTTTAAAGTTGCAACCCCAACTAATACCTTCTTTTTTTGAAACTGTGAAATTTAGTAGCTCTCCTATTTTTTTGAAGAATAGACATTGGTTGAATAGAGAAAAAAGACACAGAAAATTTAAAGAAAACTAAGAAATGATATCCAAAGACGAAAAGAATGGCCACAAAATTGAAAAAAAACACAAGACTTGAAGGATCAAGTTTCTTTCTTTTTTTATGATTTCTTACTTAAGAAAGCAAAAATCAAACAAAGGACAAATATTTTTAAATATAAATTCAAAAAATAGATATATGAAGATAAATACCCTATTTTCAAAAGCAAGGCTATGATACCAAATGATGCGGATCCTTTTGGCATACAACCAAGGAACATAGGAACTCAAAGAAAAAAGAATTATTGAATTTATTAAATCATTGTTAAGATGATCAAATTGGAATCCTAAAGTACAAGAAAAGAAAACAAATCAAATATTGTGGTAGAAAAGTTTAAGACGTTGATAAGTACTATAAATGATAGAATTTTTGTTCAAAACCAGGGAGAACAAAACTATTGCTACAGTGTGTTTTGGGAATCGAAACGAGATTCGATTTGATATATTACAATAGGTCATTTTGATGCACGAACTAAAATTTCTAAGAGTTTAAAGGTGCAACCCCAACTAATACCTTCTTTTTTTGAAACTGTGAACCTTAGTAGCTCTCCTATTTTTTTGAAGAATAGACATTGGTTGAATAGAGAAAAAAGAACAAGAAAAAGACATAGAAAATTTAAAGAAAACTAAGAAATGATATCCAAAGACGAAAAGAATGGCCACAAAATTGAAAAAAAACACAAGACTTGAAGGATCAAGTTTCTTTCTTTTTTTATGATTTCTTACTTAAGAAAGCAGAAAACAAACAAAGGACAAATATTTTTAAATATAAATTCAAAAAATAGATATATGAAGATAAATACCCTATTTTCAAAAGCAAGGCTATGATACCAAATGATGCGGATCCTTTTGGCATACAACCAAGGAACATAGGAACTCAAAGAAAAAAGAATTATTGAATTTATTAAATCATTGTTAAGATGATCAAATTGGAATCCTAAAGTACAAGAAAAGAAAACAAATCAAATATTGTGGTAGAAAAGTTTAAGACGTTGATAAGTACTATAAATGATGGAATTTTTGTTCAAAACTAGGGAGAACAAAATTATTACCTCAATGTGTTTTGGGAATCGAAACGAGATTCGATTTGATATATTACAATAGGTCATTTTGATGCACGAACTAAAAGTTCTAAGAGTTTAAAGATGCAACCCCAACTAATACCTTCTTTTTTTAAAACTGTGAACCTTAGTAGCTCTCCTATTTTTTTGAAGAATAGACATTGGTTGAATAGAGAAAAAAGAACAAGAAAAAGACACAGAAAATTTAAAGAAAACTAAGAAATGATATCCAAAGACGAAAAGAATGGCCACAAAATTGAAAAAAAACACAAGACTTGAAGGATCAAGTTTCTTTCTTTTTTTATGATTTCTTACTTAAGAAAGCAGAAAACAAACAAAGGACAAATATTTTTAAATATAAATTCAAAAAATAGATATATGAAGATAAATACCCTATTTTCAAAAGCAAGGCTATGATACCAAATGATGCGGATCCTTTTGGCATACAACCAAGGAACATAGGAACTCAAAGAAAAAAGAATTATTGAATTTATTAAATCATTGTTAAGATGATCAAATTGGAATCCTAAAGTACAAGAAAAGAAAACAACTCAATATTGTGGTAGAAAAGTTTAAGACGTTGATAAATACTATAAATGATAGAATTTTTGTTCAAAACCAGGGAGAACAAAACTATTGCTTCAATGTGTTTTGGGAATCGAAACGAGATTCGATTTGATATATTACAATAGGTCATTTTGATGCACGAACTAAAAGTTCTAAGAGTTTAAAGTTGCAACCCCAACTAATACCTTCTTTTTTTGAAACTGTGAACCTTAGTAGCTCTCCTATTTTTTTGAAGAATAGACATTGGTTGAATAGAGAAAAAAGAACAAGAAAAAGACACAGAAAATTTAAAGAAAACTAAGAAATGATATCCAAAGACGAAAAGAATGGCCACAAAATTGAAAAAAAACACAAGACTTGAAGGATCAAGTTTCTTTCTTTTTTTATGATTTCTTACTTAAGAAAGCAGAAAACAAACAAAGGACAAATATTTTTAAATATAAATTCAAAAAATAGATATATGAAGATAAATACCCTATTTTCAAAAGCAAGGCTATGATACCAAATGATGCGGATCCTTTTGGCATACAACCAAGGAACATAGGAACTCAAAGAAAAAAGAATTATTGAATTTATTAAATCATTGTTAAGATGATCAAATTGGAATCCTAAAGTACAAGAAAAGAAAACAAATCAAATATTGTGGTAGAAAAGTTTAAGACGTTGATAAGTACTATAAATGATGGAATTTTTGTTCAAAACTAGGGAGAACAAAATTATTACCTCAATGTGTTTTGGGAATCGAAACGAGATTTGATTTGATATATTACAATAAGTCATTTTGATGCACGAACTAAAAGTTCTTAGAGTTTAAAGGTGAAACCACAACTAGTACCTTCTTTTTTTGAACGGTGAACCTTAGTTAGCTCTCCTTTTTTATGAAGAATAGACATTGGTTGAATAGAGAAAAAAGAACAAGAAAAAGACATAGAAAATTTAAAGAAAACTAAGAAATGATATCCAAAGACGAAAAGAATGGCCACAAAATTGAAAAAAAACACAAGACTTGAAGGATCAAGTTTCTTTCTTTTTTTATGATTTCTTACTTAAGAAAGCAGAAAACAAACAAAGGACAAATATTTTTAAATATAAATTCAAAAAATAGATATATGAAGATAAATACCCTATTTTCAAAAGCAAGGCTATGATACCAAATGATGCGGATCCTTTTGGCATACAACCAAGGAACATAGGAACTCAAAGAAAAAAGAATTATTGAATTTATTAAATCATTGTTAAGATGATCAAATTGGAATCCAAAAGTACAAGAAAAGAAAACACCTCAATATTGTGGTAGAAAAGTTTAAGACGTTGATAAATACTATAAATGATAGAATTTTTGTTCAAAACCAGGGAGAACAAAACTATTGCTTCAATGTGTTTTGGGAATCGAAACGAGATTCGATTTGATATATTACAATAGGTCATTTTGATGCACGAACTAAAAGTTCTAAGAGTTTAAAGTTGCAACCCCAACTAATACCTTCTTTTTTTGAAACTGTGAACCTTAGTAGCTCTCCTATTTTTTTTGAAAAATAGACATTGGTTGAATAGAGAAAAAAGAACAAGAAAAAGACATAGAAAATTTAAAGAAAACTAAGAAATGATATCCAAAGACGAAAAGAATGGCCACAAAATAGAAAAAAAAACACAAGACTTGAAGGATCAAGTTTCTTTCTTTTTTTATGATTTCTTACTTAAGAAAGCAGAAAACAAACAAAGGACAAATATTTTTAAATATAAATTCAAAAAATAGATATATGAAGATAAATACCCTATTTTCAAAAGCAAGGCTATGATACCAAATGATGCGGATCCTTTTGGCATACAACCAAGGAACATAGGAACTCAAAGAAAAAAGAATTATTGAATTTATTAAATCATTGTTAAGATGATCAAATTGGAATCCTAAAGTACAAGAAAAGAAAACAACTCAATATTGTGGTAGAAAAGTTTAAGACGTTGATAAATACTATAAATGATAGAATTTTTGTTCAAAACCAGGGAGAACAAAACTATTGCTTCAATGTGTTTTGGGAATCGAAACGAGATTCGATTTGATATATTACAATAGGTCATTTTGATGCACGAACTAAAAGTTCTAAGAGTTTAAAGGTGGAACCCCAACTAATACCTTCTTTTTTGAAACGGTGAACCTTAGTAGCTCTCCTATTTTTTTGAAAAATAGACATTGGTTGAATAGAAAAAAAAAAACAAGAAAAAGATACAGAAAATTTAAAGAAAACTAAGAAATGAAATCCAAAAACAAAAACTATAACCACAAAATTAAAAGAAAACACAAGACTTGAAGGATCAAATTGTTTTCTTTTTTTGTGATTAGTGACCTAAGAAAGCATAAAACAAACAAAGGACAAATATTTTTAAATATAAATTCAAAAAATAGATATATGAAGATAAATACCCTATTTTCAAAAGCAAGGCTATGATACCAAATGATGCGGATCCTTTTGGCATACAACCAAGGAACATAGGAACTCAAAGAAAAAAGAATTATTGAATTTATTAAATCATTGTTAAGATGATCAAATTGGAATCCTAAAGTACAAGGAAAGAAAACACCTCAATATTGTGGTAGAAAAGTTTAAGACGTTGATAAGTACTATAAATGATAGAATTTTTGTTCAAAACCAGGGAGAACAAAACTATTGCTTCAGTGTGTTTTGGGAATCGAAACGAGATTCGATTTGATATATTACAATAGGTCATTTTGATGCACGAACTAAAAGTTCTAAGAGTTTAAAGATGCAACCCCAACTAATACCTTCTTTTTTTGAAACTGTGAACCTTAGTAGCTCTCCTATTTTTATGAAGAATAGACATTGGTTGAATAGAGAAAAAAGAACAAGAAAAAGACAGAGAAAATTTAAAGAAAACTAAGAAATGATATCCAAAGACGAAAAGAATGGCCACAAAATGGAAAAAAAACACAAGACTTGAAGGATCAAGTTTCTTTCTTTTTTTATGATTTCTTACTTAAGAAAGCAGAAAACAAACAAAGGACAAATATTTTTAAATATAAATTCAAAAAATAGATATATGAAGATAAATACCCTATTTTCAAAAGCAAGGCTATGATACCAAATGATGCGGATCCTTTTGGCATACAACCAAGGAACATAGGAACTCAAAGAATTATTGAATTTATTAAATCATTGTTAAGATGATCAAATTTGAATCCTAAAGTACAAGAAAAGAAAACAAATCAATATTGTGGTAGAAAAGTTTAAGACGTTGATAAGTACTATAAATGATAGAATTTTTGTTCAAAACCAGGGAGAACAAAACTATTGCTTCAGTGTGTTTTGGGAATCGAAACGAGATTCGATTTGATATATTACAATAGGTCATTTTGATGCACGAACTAAAAGTTCTAAGAGTTTAAAGTTGCAACCCCAACTAATACCTTCTTTTTTTGAAACTGTGAACCTTAGTAGCTCTCCTATTTTTTTGAAGAATAGACATTGGTTGAATAGAGAAAAAAGAACAAGAAAAAGACACAGAAAATTTAAAGAAAACTAAGAAATGATATCCAAAGACGAAAAGAATGGCCACAAAATTGAAAAAAAACACAAGACTTGAAGGATCAAGTTTCTTTCTTTTTTTATGATTTCTTACTTAAGAAAGGAGAAAACAAACAAAGGACAAATATTTTTAAATATAAATTCAAAAAATAGATATATGAAGATAAATACCCTATTTTCAAAAGCAAGGCTATGATACCAAATGATGCGGATCCTTTTGGCATACAACCAAGGAACATAGGAACTCAAAGAAAAAAGAATTATTGAATTTATTAAATCATTGTTAAGCTGATCAAATTGGAATCCAAAAGTACAAGAAAAGAAAACAACTCAATATTGTGGTAGAAAAGTTTAAGACGTTGATAAATACTATAAATGATAGAATTTTTGTTCAAAACCAGGGAGAAAAAAACTATTGCTTCAATGTGTTTTGGGAATCGAAACGAGATTCGATTTGATATATTACAATAGGTCATTTTGATGCACGAACTAAAAGTTCTAAGAGTTTAAAGGCAAAAACCCAACTAATACCTTCTTTTTTGAAACTGTGAACCTTAATAGCTCTCCTATTTTTTTGAAGAATAGACATTGGTTGAATAGAGAAAAAAGAACAAGAAAAAGACATAGAAAATTTAAAGAAAACTAAGAAATGATATCGAAAGACGAAAAGAATGGCCACAAAATTGAAAAAAAAACACAAGACTTGAAGGATCAAGTTTCTTTTTTTTTTATGATTTCTTACTTAAGAAAGCAGAAAACAAACAAAGGACAAATATTTTTAAATATAAATTCAAAAAATAGATATATGAAGATAAATACCCTATTTTCAAAAGCAAGGCTATGATACCAAATGATGCGGATCCTTTTGGCATACAACCAAGGAACATAGGAACTCAAAGAAAAAAAATTATTGAATTTATTAAATCATTGTTAAGATGATCAAATTGGAATCCTAAAGTACAAGAAAAGAAAACAAATCAAATATTGTGGTAGAAAAGTTTAAGACGTTGATAAGTACTATAAATGATTGAATTTTTGTTCAAAACCAGGGAGAACAAAACTATTGCTACAATGTGTTTTGGGAATCGAAACGAGATTCGATTTGATATATTACAATAGGTCATTTTGATGCACGAACTAAAAGTTCTAAGAGTTTAAAGGTGGAACCCCAACTAATACCTTCTTTTTTTGAAACTGTGAACCTTAGTAGCTCTCCTATTTTTTTGAAGAATAGACATTGGTTGAATAGAGAAAAAAGAACAAGAAAAAGACATAGAAAATTTAAAGAAAACTAAGAAATGATATCCAAAGACGAAAAGAATGGCCACAAAATTGAAAAAAAAACACAAGACTTGAAGGATCAAGTTTCTTTCTTTTTTTATGATTTCTTACTTAAGAAAGCAGAAAACAAACAAAGGACAAATATTTTTAAATATAAATTCAAAAAATAGATATATGAAGATAAATACCCTATTTTCAAAAGCAAGGCTATGATACCAAATGATGCGGATCCTTTTGGCATACAACCAAGGAACATAGGAACTCAAAGAAAAAAGAATTATTGAATTTATTAAATCATTGTTAAGATGATCAAATTGGAATCCAAAAGTACAAGAAAAGAAAACACCTCAATATTGTGGTAGAAAAGTTTAAGACGTTGATAAATACTATAAATGATAGAATTTTTGTTCAAAACCAGGGAGAACAAAACTATTGCTTCAATGTGTTTTGGGAATCGAAACGAGATTCGATTTGATATATTACAATAGGTCATTTCGATGCACGAACTAAAAGTTCTAAGAGTTTAAAGGTGCATTCTCAACTAATACCTTCTTTTTTTGAAACTGTGAACCTTAGTAGCTCTCCTATTTTTTTGAAGAATAGACATTGGTTGAATAGAGAAAAAAGAACAAGAAAAAGACATAGAAAATTTAAAGAAAACTAAGAAATGATATCCAAAGACGAAAAGAATGGCCACAAAATTGAAAAAAAAACACAAGACTGGAAGGATCAAGTTTCTTTCTTTTTTTATTATTTCTTACTTAAGAAAGCAGAAAACAAACAAAGGACAAATATTTTTAAATATAAATTCAAAAAATAGATATATGAAGATAAATACCCTATTTTCAAAAGCAAGGCTATGATACCAAATGATGCGGATCCTTTTGGCATACAACCAAGGAACATAGGAACTCAAAGAAAAAAGAATTATTGAATTTATTAAATCATTGTTAAGATGATCAAATTGGAATCCAAAAGTACAAGAAAAGAAAACACCTCAATATTGTGGTAGAAAAGTTTAAGACGTTGATAAATACTATAAATGATAGAATTTTTGTTCAAAACCAGGGAGAACAAAACTATTGCTTCAATGTGTTTTGGGAATCGAAACGAGATTCGATTTGATATATTACAATAGGTCATTTTGATGCACGAACTAAAAGTTCTAAGAGTTTAAATTTGCAACCCCAACTAATACCTTCTTTTTTTGAAACTGTGAACCTTAGTAGCTCTCCTATTTTTTTGAAGAATAGACATTGGTTGAATAGAGAAAAAAAAACAAGAAAAAGACACAGAAAATTTAAAGAAAACTAAGAAATGATATCCAAAGACGAAAAGAATGGCCACAAAATTGAAAAAAAAACACAAGACTTGAAGGATCAAGTTTCTTTCTTTTTTTATGATTTCTTACTTAAGAAAGCATAAAACAAACAAAGGACAAATATTTTTAAATATAAATTCAAAAAATAGATATATGAAGATAAATACCCTATTTTCAAAAGCAAGGCTATGATACCAAATGATGCGGATCCTTTTGGCATACAACCAAGGAACATAGGAACTCAAAGAAAAAAGAATTATTGAATTTATTAAATCATTGTTAAGATGATCAAATTGGAATCCAAAAGTACAAGAAAAGAAAACACCTCAATATTGTGGTAGAAAAGTTTAAGACGTTGATAAATACTATAAATGATAGAATTTTTGTTCAAAACCAGGGAGAACTAAACTATTCCTTTAGTGTGTTTTTAGGAATCGAAACGAGATTCGATTTGATATATTTTAATAGTCATTTTGATGCACGACCTAAAAGTTCTAAGAGTTTAAAATTGCAACCCCAATTAAAACCTTCTTTTTTTGAAACTATGAACCCCAGTAGCTCTCCTATTTTTTTGAAGAACAGACTTTGGTCGAACATAGAAAAATAGAACAAGAAAAAGACATAGAGAATTTACAGAAAACTAAGAAATAATATCGAAAGATGAAAAGAATGGCCACAAAATTGAAAAAAAAAACACAAGACTTGAAGGATCAAGTTTCTTTCTTTTTTTAGGATTTGTTACTTAAGAAAGCAGAAAACAAACAAAGGACAAATATTTTTAAATATAAATTCAAAAAATAGATATATGAAGATAAATACCCTATTTTCAAAAGCAAGGCTATGATACCAAATGATGCGGATCCTTTTGGCATACAACCAAGGAACATAGGAACTCAAAGAAAAAAGAATTATTGAATTTATTAAATCATTGTTAAGATGATCAAATTGGAATCCAAAAGTACAAGAAAAGAAAACACCTCAATATTGTGGTAGAAAAGTTTAAGACGTTGATAAATACTATAAATGATAGAATTTTTGTTCAAAACCAGGGAGAACAAAACTATTGCTTCAATGTGTTTTGGGAATCGAAACGAGATTCGATTTGATATATTACAATAGGTCATTTTGATGCACGAACTAAAAGTTCTAAGAGTTTAAAGTTGCAACCCCAACTAATACCTTCTTTTTTTGAAACTGTGAACCTTAGTAGCTCTCCTATTTTTTTGAAGAATAGACATTGGTTGAATAGAGAAAAAAGAACAAGAAAAAGACACAGAAAATTTAAAGAAAACTAAGAAATGATATCCAAAGACGAAAAGAATGGCCACAAAATTGAAAAAAAACACAAGACTTGAAGGATCAAGTTTCTTTCTTTTTTTATTATTTCTTACTTAAGAAAGGAGAAAACAAACAAAGGACAAATATTTTTAAATATAAATTCAAAAAATAGATATATGAAGATAAATACCCTATTTTCAAAAGCAAGGCTATGATACCAAATGATGCGGATCCTTTTGGCATACAACCAAGGAACATAGGAACTCAAAGAAAAAAGAATTATTGAATTTATTAAATCATTGTTAAGATGATCAAATTGGAATCCAAAAGTACAAGGAAAGAAAACACCTCAATATTGTGGTAGAAAAGTTTAAGACGTTGATAAATACTATAAATGATAGAATTTTTGTTCAAAACCAGGGAGAACAAAACTATTGCTTCAGTGTGTTTTGGGAATCGAAACGGTATTCGATTTGATATATTACAATAGGTCATTTTGATGCACGAACTAAAAGTTCTAAGAGTTTAAAGATGCAACCCCAACTAATACCTTCTTTTTTTGAAACTGTGAACCTTAGTAGCTCTCCTATTTTTATGAAGAATAGACATTGGTTGAATAGAGAAAAAAGAACAAGAAAAAGACAGAGAAAATTTAAAGAAAACTAAGAAATGATATCCAAAGACGAAAAGAATGGCCACAAAATTGAAAAAAAAACACAAGACTTGAAGGATCAAGTTTCTTTCTTTTTTTATGATTTCTTACTTAAGAAAGCATAAAACAAACAAAGGACAAATATTTTTAAATATAAATTCAAAAAATAGATATATGAAGATAAATACCCTATTTTCAAAAGCAAGGCTATGATACCAAATGATGCGGATCCTTTTGGCATACAACCAAGGAACATAGGAACTCAAAGAAAAAAGAATTATTGAATTTATTAAATCATTGTTAAGATGATCAAATTGGAATCCTAAAGTACAAGAAAAGAAAACAACTCAATATTGTGGTAGAAAAGTTTAAGACGTTGATAACTACTATTAATGATAGAATTTTTGTTCAAAAGCAGGGAGAACAAAACTATTGCTTCAGTGTGTTTTTATGAATCGAAACGAGATTCGATTTGATATATTACAATAGGTCATTTTGATGCACGAACTAAAATTTCTAAGAGTTTAAAGGTGCAACCCCAACTAATACCTTCTTTTTTTGAAACTGTGAACCTTAATAGCTCTCCTATTTTTTTGAAGAATAGACATTGGTTGAATCGAGAAAAAGAACAAGAAAAAGACACAGAAAATTTAAAGAAAACTAAGAAATGATATCCAAAGACGAAAAGAATGGCCACAAAATTGAAAAAAAAACACAAGACTTGAAGGATCAAGTTTCTTTCTTTTTTTATGATTTCTTACTTAAGAAAGCAGAAAACAAACAAAGGACAAATATTTTTAAATATAAATTCAAAAAATAGATATATGAAGATAAATACCCTATTTTCAAAAGCAAGGCTATGATACCAAATGATGCGGATCCTTTTGGCATACAACCAAGGAACATAGGAACTCAAAGAAAAAAGAATTATTGAATTTATTAAATCATTGTTAAGATGATCAAATTGGAATCCTAAAGTACAAGAAAAGAAAACAACTCAATATTGTGGTAGAAAAGTTTAAGACGTTGATAAATACTATAAATGATAGAATTTTTGTTCAAAACCAGGAGAACAAAACTATTGCTTCAAGTGTGTTTTGGGAATCGAAACGAGATATGATTTGATATATTACAATAGGTCATTTTGATGCACGAACTAACAGTTCTTAGAGTTTAAAGGTGCAACCCCGACTAATACCTTCTTTTTTTGAAACTGTGAACCTTAGTAGCTCTCCTATTTTTTTGAAGAAAAGACATTGCTTGAATAAAGAAAAAAGAACAAGAAAAAGACACAGAAAATTTAAAGAAAACTAAGAAATGATATCCAAAGACGAAAAGAATGGCCACAAAATTGAAAAAAAAACACAAGACTTGAAGGATCAAGTTTCTTTCTTTTTTTATGATTTCTTACTTAAGAAAGCAGAAAACAAACAAAGGACAAATATTTTTAAATATAAATTCAAAAAATAGATATATGAAGATAAATACCCTATTTTCAAAAGCAAGGCTATGATACCAAATGATGCGGATCCTTTTGGCATACAACCAAGGAACATAGGAACTCAAAGAAAAAAGAATTATTGAATTTATTAAATCATTGTTAAGATGATCAAATTGGAATCCTAAAGTACAAGAAAAGAAAACAAATCAAATATTGTGGTAGAAAAGTTTAAGACGTTGATAAGTACTATAAATGATTGAATTTTTGTTCAAAACCAGGGAGAACAAAACTATTGCTACAGTGTGTTTTGGGAATCGAAACGAGATTCGATTTGATATATTACAATAGGTCATTTTGATGCACGAACTAAAATTTCTAAGAGTTTAAAGGTGCAACCCCAACTAATACCTTCTTTTTTTGAAACTGTGAACCTTAATAGCTCTCCTATTTTTTTGAAGAATAGACATTGGTTGAATCGAGAAAAAAGAACAAGAAAAAGACACAGAAAATTTAAAGAAAACTAAGAAATGATATCCAAAGACGAAAAGAATGGCCACAAAATTGAAAAAAAACACAAGACTTGAAGGATCAAGTTTCTTTCTTTTTTTATGATTTCTTACTTAAGAAAGCAGAAAACAAACAAAGGACAAATATTTTTAAATATAAATTCAAAAAATAGATATATGAAGATAAATACCCTATTTTCAAAAGCAAGGCTATGATACCAAATGATGCGGATCCTTTTGGCATACAACCAAGGAACATAGGAACTCAAAGAATTGTTGAATTTATTAAATCATTGTTAAGATGATCAAATTGGAATCCTAAAGTACAAGAAAAGAAAACAAATCAAATATTGTGGTAGAAAAGTTTAAGACGTTGATAAGTACTATAAATGATTGAATTTTTGTTCAAAACCAGGGAGAACTAAACTATTGCCTCGATGTGTTTTGGGAATCGAAATGAGCTTAGATTTGATATATTATAATAGTTATTTCCATGCACGAATTAAAAGTTATGACAGTTTAAAGTTGCAACCCTAATTAAAACCTTCTTTTTTTGAAACTATGAACCTCAGTAGCTCTCCTATTTTTTTGAAGAACAGACTTTGGTCGAACATAGAAAAAAAGAACAAGAAAAAGACATAGAGAATTTAAAGAAAACTCAGAAATGAAATCCAAAAATGAAAAGAATTGCCACAAAATTGAAAACAAACACAAGACTTGAAGGATCAAGTTTCTTTCTTTTTTTATGATTTGTTACTTAAGAAAGCAGAAAACAAACAAAGGAAAACTTTTTTTTAAATATAAATTCAAAAAATAGATATATGAAGATAAATACCCTATTTTCAAAAGCAAGGCTATGATACCAAATGATGCGGATCCTTTTGGCATACAACCTAGGAACATAGGAACTCAAAGAAATAAGAATTATTGAATTTATTAAATCATTGTTAAGATGATCAAATTGGAATCCTAAAGTACAAGAAAAGAAAACAACTCAATATTGTGGTAGAAAAGTTTAAGACGTTGATAAATACTATAAATGATAGAATTTTTGTTCAAAACCAGGGAGAACAAAACTATTGCTTCAGTGTGTTTTGGGAATCGAAACGAGATTCGATTTGATATATTACAATAGGTCATTTTGATGCACGAACTAAAAGTTCTAAGAGTTTAAAGGTGCAACCCCAACTAATACCTTCTTTTTTTTGAAACTGTGAACCTTAGTAGCTCTCCTATTTTTTTGAAGAATAGACTTTGGTTGAATTGTGAAAAAAGAACAAGAAAAAGACAAAGAAAATTTAAAGAAAATTAAGAAATGATATCCAAAGACGAAAAGAATGGCCACAAAATTGAAAATAAAACACAAGACTTGAAGGATACAGTTTCTTTCTTTTTTTATGATTTGTTACTTAAGAAAGCATAAAACAAACAAAGCACAAATTGTTTTAAATATAAATTCAAAAAATAGATATATGAAGATAAATACCCTATTTTCAGAAGCAAGGCTATGATACCAAATGATGCGGATCCTTTTGGCATACAACCAAGGAACATAGGAACTCAAAGAAAAAAGAATTATTGAATTTATTAAATCATTGTTAAGCTGATCAAATTGGAATCCAAAAGTACAAGAAAAGAAAACAACTCAATATTGTGGTAGAAAAGTTTAAGACGTTGATAAATACTATAAATGATAGAATTTTTGTTCAAAACCAGGGAGAACCAAACTATTGCTTCAATGTGTTTTGGGAATCGAAACGAGATTCGATTTGATATATTACAATAGGTCATTTTGATGCACGAACTAAAAGTTCTAAGAGTTTAAAGGTGCAACCCCAACTAATACCTTCTTTTTTTGAAACTGTGAACCTTAGTAGCTCTCCTATTTTTTTGAAGAATAGACATTGGTTGAATAGAGAAAAAAGAACAAGAAAAAGACATAGAAAATTTAAAGAAAACTAAGAAATGATATCCAAAGACGAAAAGAATGGCCACAAAATTGAAAAAAAAACACAAGACTTGAAGGATCAAGTTTCTTTCTTTTTTTATGATTTCTTACTTAAGAAAGCAGAAAACAAACAAAGGACAAATATTTTTAAATATAAATTCAAAAAATAGATATATGAAGATAAATACCCTATTTTCAAAAGCAAGGCTATGATACCAAATGATGCGGATCCTTTTGGCATACAACCAAGGAACATAGGAACTCAAAGAAAAAAGAATTATTGAATTTATTAAATCATTGTTAAGATGATCAAATTGGAATCCTAAAGTACAAGAAAAGAAAACAACTCAATATTGTGGTAGAAAAGTTTAAGACGTTGATAAATACTATAAATGATAGAATTTTTGTTCAAAACCAGGGAGAACAAAACTATTGCTTCAGTGTGTTTTGGGAATCGAAACGAGATTCGATTTGATATATTACAATAGGTCATTTTGATGCACGAACTAAAATTTCTAAGAGTTTAAAGGTGCAACCCCAACTAATACCTTCTTTTTTTGAAACTGTGAACCTTAATAGCACTCCAATTTTTTGAGTAAAAAACATTGGTTGAATAGAGAAAAAAGAACAAGAAAAAGACACAGAAAATTTAAAGAAAACTAAGAAATGATATCCAAAGACGAAAAGAATGGCCACAAAATTGAAAAAAAAACACAAGACTTGAAGGATCAAGTTTCTTTCTTTTTTTATGATTTCTTACTTAAGAAAGCAGAAAACAAACAAAGGACAAATATTTTTAAATATAAATTCAAAAAATAGATATATGAAGATAAATACCCTATTTTCAAAAGCAAGGCTATGATACCAAATGATGCGGATCCTTTTGGCATACAACCAAGGAACATAGGAACTCAAAGAAAAAAGAATTATTGAATTTATTAAATCATTGTTAAGATGATCAAATTGGAATCCAAAAGTACAAGAAAAGAAAACACCTCAATATTGTGGTAGAAAAGTTTAAGACGTTGATAAATACTATAAATGATAGAATTTTTGTTCAAAACCAGGGAGAACAAAACTATTGCTTCAATGTGTTTTGGGAATCGAAACGAGATTCGATTTGATATATTACAATAGGTCATTTTGATGCACGAATTAAAAGTTCTAAGAGTTTAAATTTGCAACCCCAACTAATACCTTCTTTTTTGAAACTGTGAACCTTAATAGCTCTCCTATTTTTTTGAAGAATATACATTGGTTGAATCGAGAAAAAGAACAAGAAAAAGACACAGAAAATATAAAGAAAACTAAGAAATGATATCCAAAGACGAAAAGAATGGCCACAAAATTGAAAAAAAACACAAGACTGGAAGGATCAAGTTTCTTTCTTTTTTTTATTTCTTACTTAAGAAAGCAAAAAACAAACAAAGGACAAATATTTTTAAATATAAATTCAAAAAATAGATATATGAAGATAAATACCCTATTTTCAAAAGCAAGGCTATGATACCAAATGATGCGGATCCTTTTGGCATACAACCAAGGAACATAGGTACTCAAAGAAAAAAGAATTATTGAATTTATTAAATCATTGTTAAGATGATCAAATTGGAATCCTAAAGTACAAGAAAACAAAACAAATCAATATTGTGGTAGAAAAGTTTAAGACGTTGATAAGTACTATAAATGATAGAATTTTTGTTCAAAACCAGGGAGAACAAAACTATTGCTTCAGTGTGTTTTGAGAATCGAAACGAGATTCGATTTGATATATTACAATAGGTCATTTTGATGCACGAACTAAAAGTTCTAAGAGTTTCAAGATGCAACCCCAACTAATACCTTCTTTTATTGAAATTGTGAACCTTAGTAGCTCTCCTATTTTTATGAAGAATAGACATTGGTTGAATAGAGAAAAAAGAACAAGAAAAAGATAGAGAAAATTTAAAGAAAACTAAGAAATGATATCCAAAGACGAAAAAAATATCCACAAAATTGAAAAAAAACACAAGACTTGAAGGATCAATTTTCATCCTTTTTTGTGATTTGTGGCTTAAGAAAGCAGAAAACAAACAAAGGACAAATATTTTTAAATATAAATTCAAAAAATAGATATATGAAGATAAATACCCTATTTTCAAAAGCAAGGCTATGATACCAAATGATGCGGATCCTTTTGGCATACAACCAAGGAACATAGGAACTCAAAGAAAAAAGAATTATTGAATTTATTAAATCATTGTTAAGATGATCAAATTGGAATCCTAAAGTACAAGAAAAGAAAACACCTCAATATTGTGGTAGAAAAGTTTAAGACATCGATAAGTACAATAAATGATAGAATTTTTGTTCGAAACCAGGGAGAACTAAACTATTGCTTCAGTGTGTTTTTAGGAATCGAAACGAGATTCGATTTGATATATTATAATAGTCATTTTGATGCACGAACTAATAGTTCTAAGAGTTTAAAGATGCAACCCCAAATAATACCTTCTTTTTTT
Organism: Hippophae gyantsensis; assembly: GCA_030763125.1. Classification (NCBI taxonomy): domain Eukaryota; kingdom Viridiplantae; phylum Streptophyta; class Magnoliopsida; order Rosales; family Elaeagnaceae; genus Hippophae; species Hippophae gyantsensis. The sequence continues at coordinate 46,147,068 of CM061028.1, read as the reverse complement.
GAAACTGTGAACCTTAGTAGCTCTCCTATTTTTTTGAAGAAAAGACATTGCTTGAATAAAGAAAAAAGAACAAGAAAAAGACACAGAAAATTTAAAGAAAACTAAGAAATGATATCCAAAGACGAAAAGAATGGCCACAAAATTGAAAAAAAACACAAGACTTGAAGGATCAAGTTTCTTTCTTTTTTTATGATTTCTTACTTAAGAAAGCAGAAAACAAACAAAGGACAAATATTTTTAAATATAAATTCAAAAAATAGATATATGAAGATAAATACCCTATTTTCAAAAGCAAGGCTATGATACCAAATGATGCGGATCCTTTTGGCATACAACCAAGGAACATAGGAACTCAAAGAAAAAAGAATTATTGAATTTATTAAATCATTGTTAAGATGATCAAATTGGAATCCTAAAGTACAAGAAAAGAAAACAACTCAATATTGTGGTAGAAAAGTTTAAGACGTTGATAAATACTATAAATGATAGAATTTTTGTTCAAAACCAGGGAGAACAAAACTATTGCTTCAGTGTGTTTTGGGAATCGAAACGAGATTCGATTTGATATATTACAATAGGTCATTTTGATGCACGAACTAAAAGTTCTAAGAGTTTAAAGTTGCAACCCCAACTAATACCTTCTTTTTTTGAAACTGTGAACCTTAGTAGCTCTCCTATTTTTTTGAAGAATAGACATTGGTTGAATAGAGAAAAAAGAACAAGAAAAAGACACAGAAAATTTAAAGAAAACTAAGAAATGATATCCAAAGACGAAAAGAATGGCCACAAAATTGAAAAAAAACACAAGACTTGAAGGATCAAGTTTCTTTCTTTTTTTATGATTTCTTACTTAAGAAAGCAGAAAACAAACAAAGGACAAATATTTTTAAATATAAATTCAAAAAATAGATATATGAAGATAAATACCCTATTTTCAAAAGCAAGGCTATGATACCAAATGATGCGGATCCTTTTGGCATACAACCAAGGAACATAGGAACTCAAAGAAAAAAGAATTATTGAATTTATTAAATCATTGTTAAGATGATCAAATTGGAATCCTAAAGTACAAGAAAAGAAAACAAATCAAATATTGTGGTAGAAAAGTTTAAGACGTTGATAAGTACTATAAATGATAGAATTTTTGTTCAAAACTCGGGAGAACAAAACTATTGCTACACTGTGTTTTGGGAATCGAAACGAGATTCGATTTGATATATTACAATAGGTCATTTTGATGCACGAACTAAAAGTTCTAAGAGTTTAAAGGCAAAAACCCAACTAATACCTTCTTTTTTTGAAACGGTGAACCTTAATAGCTCTCCTATTTTTTTGAAGAATAGACATTGGTTGAATCGAGAAAAAAGAACAAGAAAAAGACACATAAAATTTAAAGAAAACTAACAAATGATATCCAAAGACGAAAAGAATGGCCACAAAATTGAAAATAAAACACAAGACTTGAAGGATCAAGTTTCTTTCTTTTTTTTATTATTTGTTACTTAAGAAAGCAGAAAACAAACAAAGGACAAATTGTTTTAAATATAAATTCAAAAAATAGATATATGAAGATAAATATCCTATTTTCAAAAGCAAGGCTATGATACCAAATGATGCGGATCCTTTTGGCATACAACCTAGGAACATAGGAACTCAAAGAAATAAGAATTATTGAATTTATAAAAACATTGTTAAGATGATCAAATTGGAATCCTAAAGTACAAGAACAGAAAACAAAGCAATAAGGTGGTAGAAAAGTTTTAGACGTCGATAAGTACTATAAATGATAGAATTTTTGTTCAAAACTAGGGAGAACAAAACTATTGCCTCGATGTGTTTTGGGAATCGAAACGAGATTCGATTTGATATATTACAATAGGTCATTTTGATGCACGAACTAAAAGTTCTAAGAGTTTAAAGTTGCAACCCCAACTAATACCTTCCTTTTTTGAAACTGTGAACCTTAGTAGGTCTCCTATTTTTTTGAAGAATAGACAATGGTTGAATAGAGAAAAAAGAACAAGAAAAAGACACAGAAAATTTAAAGAAAACTAAGAAATGATATCCAAAGACGAAAAGAATGGCCACAAAATTGAAAAAAAACACAAGACTTGAAGGATCAAGTTTCTTTCTTTTTTTATGATTTCTTACTTAAGAAAGGAGAAAACAAATAAAGGAAAATTATTTTTAAATATAAATTCAAAAAATAGATATATGAAGATAAATACCCTATTTTCAAAAGCAAGGCTATGATACCAAATGATGCGGATCCTTTTGGCATACAACCAAGGAACATAGGAACTCAAAGAAAAAAGAATTATTGAATTTATTAAATCATTGTTAAGATGATCAAATTGGAATCCTAAAGTACAAGAAAAGAAAACAAATCAAATATTGTGGTAGAAAAGTTTAAGACGTTGATAAGTACTATAAATGAAAGAATTTTTGTTCAAAACCAGGGAGAACAAAATTATTGCCTCGATGTGTTTTGGGAATCGAAACGAGATTTGATTTGATATATTATAATAGTCATTTTGATACAAGAACTAAAAGTTCTAAGAGTTTAAAGTTGCAACCCCAACTAATACCTTCTTTTTTTGAAACTGTGAACCTTAGTAGCTCTCCTATTTTTCTTTGAAGAACAAACTTTTGTCGAACATAGAAAAAAGAACAAGAAAAAGACACAGAAAATTGAAAGAAAACTAAGAAATGATATCGAAAGATGAAAAGAATAGCCACAAAATTGAAAAAAAAAACACAATACTTGAAGGATCAAGTTTCTTTCTTTTTTTATGATTTGTTTCTTAATAAAGCAGAAAAGAAACAAAGGACAAATGTTTTTAAATATAAATTCAAAAAATAGATATATGAAGATAAATACCCTATTTTCAAAAGCAAGGCTATGATACCAAATGATGCGGATCCTCTTGGCATACAACCAAGGAACATAGGAACTCAAAGAAAAAAGAATTATTGAATTTATTAAATCATTGTTAAGATGATCAAATTGGAATCCTAAAGTACAAGAACAGAAAATAAATCAATAATGTGGGAGAAAAGTTTAAGACATTGATAAGTACTATAAATGATAGAATTTTTGTTCAAAACTCGGGAGAACAAAACTATTGCTACACTATGTTTTGGGAATCGAAACGAGATTCGATTTGATATATTACAATAGGTCATTTTGATGCACGAACTAAACGTTCTAAGAGTTTAAAGGCGAAAACCCAACTAATACCTTCTTTTTTTGAAACGGTGAACCTTAATAGCTCTCCTATTTTTTTGAAGAATAGACATTGGTTGAATCGAGAAAAAAGAGGAGGAAAAAGACATAGAAAATTTAAAGAAAACTAAGAAATGATATCCAAAGACGAAAAGAATGGCCACAAAATTGAAAAAAAAACACAAGACTTGAAGGATCAAGTTTCTTTCTTTTTTTATGATTTCTTACTTAAGAAAGCAGAAAACAAACAAAGGACAAATATTTTTAAATATAAATTCAAAAAATAGATATATGAAGATAAATACCCTATTTTCAAAAGCAAGGCTATGATACCAAATGATGCGGATCCTTTTGGCATACAACCAAGGAACATAGGAACTCAAAGAAAAAAGAATTATTGAATTTATTAAATCATTGTTAAGATGATCAAATTGGAATCCTAAAGTACAGGAACAGAAAACAAATCAATATTGTGGTAGAAAAGTTTAAGACGTTGATAAGTACTATAAATGATAGAATTTTTGTTCAAAACCTGGGAAAACAAAACTATTGCTTCAATGTGTTTTGGGAATCGAAACGAGATTCGATTTGATATATTACAATAGGTCATTTTGATGCACAAACTAAAAGTTCTAAGAGTTTAAAGTTGCAACCCCAACTAATACCTTCTTTTTTTGAAACTGTGAACCTTAGTAGCTCTCCTATTTTTTTGAAGAATAGACATTGGTTGAATAGAGAAAAAAGAACAAGAAAAAGACACATAAAATTTAAAGAAAACTAAGAAATGATATCCAAAGACGAAAAGAATGGCCACAAAATTGAAAATAAAACACAAGACTTGAAGGATAAAGTTTCTTTCTTTTTTTATGATTTGTTACTTAAGAAAGCATAAAACAAACAAAGCACAAATTGTTTTAAATATAAATTCAAAAAATAGATATATGAAGATAAATACCCTATTTTCAGAAGCAAGGCTATGATACCAAATGATGCGGATCCTTTTGGCCTACAACCTAGGAACATAGGAACTCAAAGAAAAAAGAATTATTGAATTTATTAAATCATTGTTAAGATGATCAAATTGGAATCCTAAAGTACAAGAACAGAAAACAAATCAATAATGTGGTAGAAAAGTTTAAGACGTTGATAAGTACTATAAATGATAGAATTTTTGTTCAAAACCAGGGAGAACAAAACTATTGCTTCAGTGTGTTTTGGGAATCGAAACGAGATTCGATTTGATATATTACAATAGGTCATTTTGATGCACGAACTAAAAGTTCTAAGAGTTTAAAGGTGCAACCCCAACTAATACCTTCTTTTTTTGAAACTGTGAACCTTAGTAGCTCTCCGATTTTTTTGAAGAATAGACATTGGTTGAATAGAGAAAAAAAGAACAAGAAAAAGACACAGAAAATTTAAAGAAAACTAAGAAATGATATCCAAAGACGAAAAAAATGGCCACAAAATTGAAAAAAAACACAAGACTTGAAGGATCAATTTTCTTTCTTTTTTTATGATTTGTTACTTAAGAAAGCAGAAAACAAACAAAGGATAAATGTTTTTAAATATAAATTCAAAAAATAGATATATGAAGATAAATACCCTATTTTCAAAAGCAAGGCTATGATACCAAATGATGCGGATCCTTTTGGCATACAACCTAGGAACATAGGAACTCAAAGAAATAAGAAATATTGAATTTATTAAATCATTGTTAAGATGATCTAATTGAAATCCTAAAGTACAAGAGCAGAAAACAAAGCAATAAGGTGGCAGAAATGTTTTAGACGTCGATAAGTACTATAAATGATAGAATTTTTGTTCAAAACCAGGGAGAACAAAACTATTGCCTCGATGTGTTTTGGGAATCGAAACGAGATTTGATTTGATATATTACAATAGGTCATTTTGATGCACGAACTAAAAGTGCTAAGAGTTTAAAGTTGCAACCCCAACTAATACCTTCTTTTTTTGAAACTGTGAACCTTAGTAGCTCTCCTATTTTTCTGAAGAATAGACATTGGTTGAATAGAGAAAAAAGAACAAGAAAAAGACACAGAAAATTTAAAGAAAACTAAGAAATGATATCCAAAGACGAAAAGAATGGAAACAAAATTGAAAATTAAACACAAGACTTGAAGGATCAAGTTTTTTTTTTATGATTTGTTACTTAAGAAAGTATAAAACAAACAAAGGAAATCTTTTTTTAAATATAAATCCAAAATATAGATATATGAAGATAAATACCCTATTTTCAAAAGCAAGGCTATGATACCAAATGATGCGGATCCTTTTGGCATACAACCTAGGAACATAGGAACTCAAAGAAAAAAGAATTATTGAATTTATTAAATCATTGTTAAGATGATCAAATTGGAATCCTAAAGTACAAGAATAGAAAACAAATCAATAATGTGGTAGAAAAGTTTAAGACGTTGATAAGTACTATAAATGATAGAATTTTTGTTCAAAACCAGGGAGAACAAAACTATTGCTTCAGTGTGTTTTGGGAATCGAAACGAGATTCGATTTGATATATTACAATAGGTCATTTTGATGCACGAACTAAAAGTTCTAAGAGTTTAAAGGTGCAACCCCAACTAATACCTTCTTTTTTTGAAACTGTGAACCTTAGTAGCTCTCCTATTTTTTTGAAGAATAGACATTGGTTGAATAGAGAAAAAAGAACAAGAAAAAGACACAGAAAATTTAAAGAAAACTAAGAAATGATATCCAAAGACGAAAAGAATGGCCACAAAATTGAAAAAAAACACAAGACTTGAAGGATCAAGTTTCTTTCTTTTTTTATGATTTCTTACTTAAGAAAGCAGAAAACAAACAAAGGACAAATATTTTTAAATATAAATTCAAAAAATAGATATATGAAGATAAATACCCTATTTTCAAAAGCAAGGCTATGATACCAAATGATGCGGATCCTTTTGGCATACAACCAAGGAACATAGGAACTCAAAGAAAAAAGAATGAATTTATTAAATCATTGTTAAGATGATCAAATTGGAATCCTAAAGTACAAGAACAGAAAACAAATCAATAATGTGGTAGAAAAGTTTAAGACGTTGATAAGTACTATAAATGATAGACTTTTTGTTCAAAACCAGGGAGAACAAAACTATTGCCTCAGTGTGTTTTGGGAATCGAAACGAGATATGATTCGATATATTACAGTAGGTCATTTTGATGCACGAACTAAAAGTTCTAAGAGTTTAAAGGTGAAACCCCAACTAATACATTCTTTTTTTGAAACTGTGAACCTTAGTAGCTCTCCTATTTTTCTGAAGAATAGACATTGGTTGAATAGAGAAAAAAGAACATAAAAAAGACACAGAAAATTTAAACAAAACTAAGAAGTGATATCCAAAGAAGAAAAGAATGGCCACAAAATTGCAAAAAAAACACAAGACTTTAAGGATCAAGTTTCTTTCTTTTTTTATGATTTCTTACTTAAGAAAGAAAAAAAAACAAAGGACAAATATTTTTAAATATAAATTCAAAAAATAGATATATGAAGATAAATACCCTATTTTCAAAATAAAGGCTATGATACCAAATGATGCGGATCCTTTTGGCATACAACCAAGGAACATAGGAACTCAAAGAAAAAAGAATTATTGAATTTATTAAATCATTGTTAAGATGATCAAATTGGAATCCTAAAGTACAAGAATAGAAAACAAATCAATAATGTGGTAGAAAAGTTTAAGACGTTGATAAGTACTATAAATGATAGAATTTTTGTTCAAAACCAGGGAGAACAAAACTATTGCTTCAGTGTGTTTTGGGAATCGAAACGAGATTCGATTTGATATATTACAATAGGTCATTTTGATGCACGAACTAAAAGTTCTAAGAGTTTAAAGTTGCAACCCCAACTAATACCTTCTTTTTTTGAAACTAGAACCTTAGTAGCTTTCCTATTTTTCTGAAGAATAGACAATGGTTGAATAGAGAAAAAAGACCAAGAAAAAGACACAGAAAATTTAAAGAAAACTAAGAAATGATATCCAAAGACGAAAAGAATGGCCACAAAATTGAAAAAAAACACAAGACTTGAAGGATCAAGTTTCTTTCTTTTTTTATGATTTCTTACTTAAGAAAGCAGAAAACAAACAAAGGACAAATATTTTTAAATATAAATTCAAAAAATAGATATATGAAGATAAATACCCTATTTTCAAAAGCAAGGCTATGATACCAAATGATGCGGATCCTTTTCGCATACAACCAAGGAACATAGGAACACAAAGAAAAAAGATTTTTGAATTTATTAAATCATTGTTAAGATGATCAAATTGGAATCCTAAAGTACAAGAACAGAAAACAAAGCTATAAGGTGGCAGAAAAGTTTAAGACGTCGATAAGTACTATAAATGATAGAATTTTTGTTCAAAACCAAGGAGAACAAAACTATTGGTACAGTGTGTTTTGGGAATCGAAACGAGATTCGATTTGATATATTACAATAGGTCATTTTGATGCACGAACTAAAAGTTCTAAGAGTTTAAAGGTGCAACCCCAACTAATACCTTCTTTTTTTGAAACTGTGAACCTTAGTAGCTCTCCTATTTTTTTGAAGAATAGACATTGGTTGAATAGAGAAAAAAGAACAAGAAAAAGACACAGAAAATTTAAAGAAAACTAAGAAATGATATCCAAAGACGAAAAGAATGGCCACAAAATTGAAAAAAAAACACAAGACTTGAAGGATCAATTTTCTTTCTTTTTTTATGATTTGTTACTTAAGAAAGCAGAAAACAAACAAAGGATAAATGTTTTTAAATATAAATTCAAAAAATAGATATATGAAGATAAATACCCTATTTTCAAAAGCAAGGCTATGATACCAAATGATGCGGATCCTTTTGGCATACAACCAAGAAACATAGGAACTCAAAGAAAAAAGAATTATTGAATTTATTAAATCATTGTTAAGATGAACAAATTGAAATCCTAAAGTACAAGAGCAGAAAACAAAGCAATAAGGTGGTAGAAAAGTTTTAGACGTCGATAAGTACTATAAATGATAGAATTTTTGTTCAAAACCAGGGAGAACAAAACTATTGCCTCAATGTGTTTTGGGAATCGAAACGAGATTCGATTTGATATATTACAATAGGTCATTTTGATGCACGAACTAAAAGTTCTAAGAGTTTAAAGGTGCAACCCCAACTAATACCTTCTTTTTTTTGAAACTGTGAACCTTAGTAGCTCTCCTATTTTTTTGAAGAATAGACATTGGTTGAATAGAGAAAAAAGAACAAGAAAAAGACACAGAAAATTTAAAGAAAACTAAGAAATGATATCCAAAGACGAAAAGAATGGCCACAAAATTGAAAAAAAACACAAGACTTGAAGGATCAAGTTTCTTTCTTTTTTTATGATTTCTTACTTAAGAAAGCAGAAAACAAACAAAGGACAAATATTTTTAAATATAAATTCAAAAAATAGATATATGAAGATAAATACCCTATTTTCAAAAGCAAGGCTATGATACCAAATGATGCGGATCCTTTTGGCATACAACCAAGGAACATAGGAACTCAAAGAAAAAAGAATTATTGAATTTATTAAATCATTGTTAAGATGATCAAATTGGAATCCTAAAGTACAAGAATAGAAAACAAAGCAATAAGGTGGCAGAAAAGTTTAAGACGTCGATAAGTACTATAAATGATAGAATTTTTGTTCAAAACCAGGGAGAACAAAACTATTGCCTCGATGTGTTTTGGGAATCGAAACGAGATTTGATTTGATATATTACAATAGGTCATTTTGATGCACGAACTAAAAGTTCTAAGAGTTTAAAGTTGCAACCCCAACTAATACCTTCTTTTTTTGAAACTATGAACCTTAGTAGCTCTCCTATTTTTTTGAAGAATAGACATTGGTTGAATAGAGAAAAAAGAACAAGAAAAAGACACAGAAAATTTAAAGAAAACTAAGAAATGATATCCAAAGACGAAAAGAATGGCCACAAAATTGAAAAAAAAACACAAGACTTGAAGGATCAAGTTTCTTTCTTTTTTTATGATTTCTTACTTAAGAAAGCAGAAAACAAACAAAGGACAAATATTTTTAAATATAAATTCAAAAAATAGATATATGAAGATAAATACCCTATTTTCAAAAGCAAGGCTATGATACCAAATGATGCGGATCCTTTTGGCATACAACCAAGGAACATAGGAACTCAAAGAAAAAAGAATTATTGAATTTATTAAATCATTGTTAAGATGATCAAATTGGAATCCTAAAGTACAAGAACAGAAAACAAATCAATAATGTGGTAGAAAAGTTTAAGACGTTGATAAGTACTATAAATGATAGAATTTTTGTTCAAAACCAGGGAGAACAAAACTATTGCTTCAGTGTGTTTTGGGAATCGAAACGAGATTCGATTTGATATATTACAATAGGTCATTTTGATGCACGAACTAAAAGTTCTAAGAGTTTAAAGTTGCAACCCCAACTAATACCTTCTTTTTTTGAAACTGTGAACCTTAGTAGCTCTCCTATTTTTTTGAAGAATAGACATTGGTTGAATAGAGAAAAAAGAACAAGAAAAAGACAGAAAATTTAAAGAAAACTAAGAAATGATATCCAAAGACGAAAAGAATGGCCACAAAATTGAAAAAAAAACACAAGACTTGAAGGATCAAGTTTCTTTCTTTTTTTATGATTTGTTACTTAAGAAAGGAGAGAACAAACAAAGGACAAATATTTTTACATATAAATTCAAAAAATAGATATATGAAGATAAATACCCTATTTTCAAAAGCAAGGCTATGATACCAAATGATGCGGATCCTTTTGGCATACAACCAAGGAACATAGGAACTCAAAGAAAAAAGAATTATTGAATTTATTAAATCATTGTTAAGATGATCAAATTGGAATCCTAAAGTACAAGAACAGAAAACAAATCAATAATGTGGTAGAAAAGTTTAAGACGTTGATAAGTACTATAAATGATAGAATTTTTGTTCAAAACCAGGGAGAACAAAACTATTGCTTCAGTGTGTTTTGGGAATCGAAACGAGATTCGATTTGATATATTACAATAGGTCATTTTGATGCACGAACTAAAAGTTCTAAGAGTTTAAAGGTGCAACCCCAACTAATACCTTCTTTTTTTGAAACTGTGAACCTTAGTAGCTCTCCTATTTTTTTGAAGAATAGACATTGGTTGAATAGAGAAAAAAGAACAAGAAAAAGACACAGAAAATTTAAAGAAAACTAAGAAATGATATCCAAAGACGAAAAGAATGGCCACAAAATTGAAAAAAAACACAAGACTTGAAGGATCAAGTTTCTTTCTTTTTTTATGATTTCTTACTTAAGAAAGCAGAAAACAAACAAAGGACAAATATTTTTAAATATAAATTCAAAAAATAGATATATGAAGATAAATACCCTATTTTCAAAAGCAAGGCTATGATACCAAATGATGCGGATCCTTTTGGCATACAACCAAGGAACATAGGAACTCAAAGAAAAAAGAATTATTGAATTTATTAAATCATTGTTAAGATGATCAAATTGGAATCCTAAAGTACAAGAATAGAAAACAAAGCCATAAGGTGGCAGAAAAGTTTAAGACGTCGATAAGTACTATAAATGATAGAAATTTTTTTCAAAACTAGGGAGAACAAAACTATTGCTTCAGTTTGTTTTGGGAATCGAAACGAGATTCGATTTGATTTATTATAATAGTTATTTCGATGCTCGAATTAAAAGTTATGACAGTTTATAGTTGCAACCCTAATTAAAACCTTCTTTTTTTGAAACTATGAACCTCAGTAGCTCTCCTATTTTTTTGAAGAACAGACTTTGGTCGAACATAGAAAAAAAGAACAAGAAAAAGACACAGAATTTAAAGAAAACTAAGAAATGATATCCAAAGACGAAAAGAATGGCCACAAAATTGAAAATAAAACACAAGACTTGAAGGATCAAGTTTCTTTCTTTTTTTATGATTTGTTACTTAAGAAAGCAGAAAACAAACAAAGGACAAATTGTTTTAAATATAAATTCAAAAAATAGATATATGAAGATAAATACCCTATTTTCAAAAGCAAGGCTATGATACCAAATGATGCGGATCCTTTTGGCATACAACCTAGGAACATAGGAACTCAAAGAAATAAGAATTATTGAATTTATAAAAACATTGTTAAGATGATCAAATTGGAATCCTAAAGTACAAGAACAGAAAACAACGCAATAAGGTGGCAGAAAAGTTTAAGACGTCTATAAGTACTATAAATGATAGAATATTTGTTCAAAAGTAGGGAGAACTAAACTATTGCTTCAGTGTGTTTTTAGGAATCGAAACGAGATTCGATTTGATATATTATAATAGTCATTTTGATGCACGAACTAAAAGTTCTAAGAGTTTAAAGTTGCAACCCCAACTAATACCTTCTTTTTTTGAAACTGTGAACCTTAGTAGCTCTCCTATTTTTTTGAAGAATAGACATTGGTTGAATAGAGAAAAAAGAACAAGAAAAAGACAGAAAATTTAAAGAAAACTAAGAAATGATATCCAAAGACGAAAAGAATGGCCACAAAATTGAAAATAAAACACAAGACTTGAAGGATAAAGTTTCTTTCTTTTTTTATGATTTGTTACTTAAGAAAGCAGAAAACAAACAAAGGACAAATTGTTTTAAATATAAATTCAAAAAATAGATATATGAAGATAAATACCCTATTTTCAAAAGCAAGGCTATGATACCAAATGATGCGGATCCTTTTGGCATACAACCAAGGAACATAGGAACTCAAAGAAAAAAGAATTATTGAATTTATTAAATCATTGTTAAGATGATCAAATTGGAATCCTAAAGTACAAGAACAGAAAACAAATCAATAATGTGGTAGAAAAGTTTAAGACGTCGATAAGTACTCTAAATGATAGATTTTTTGTTCAAAACCAGGGAGAACTAAACTATTACCTCAATGTGTTTTGGGAATCGAAACGAGATTCGATTTGATATATTACAATAGTCATTTTGATGCACGAACTAAAAGTTCTGACAGTTTAAAGTTGCAACCCGAATTAAAACCTTCTTTTTATGAAACTATGAACCTGAGTAGCTCTCCTATTTTTCTTTGAAGAACACACTTTGGTCGAACATAGAAAAAAGAACAAGAAAAAGACAGAAAATTTAAAGAAAACTAAGAAATGATATCGAAAGATGAAAAGAATGGCCACAAAATTGAAAAAAAAACACAAGACTTGAAGGATCAAGTTTCTTTCTTTTTTTATGATTTCTTACTTAAGAAAGCAGAAAACAAACAAAGGACAAATATTTTTAAATATAAATTCAAAAAATAGATATATGAAGATAAATACCCTATTTTCAAAAGCAAGGCTATGATACCAAATGATGCGGATCCTTTTGGCATACAACCAAGGAACATAGGAACTCAAAGAAAAAAGAATTATTGAATTTATTAAATCATTGTTAAGATGATCAAATTGGAATCCTAAAGTACAAGAACAGAAAACAAATCAATAATGTGGTAGAAAAGTTTAAGACGTCGATAAGTACTATAAATGATAGAATTTTTGTTCAAAACCAGGGAGAACAAAACTATTGCCTCAGTGTGTTTTGGGAATCGAAACGAGATTTGATTTGATATATTACAGTAGGTCATTTTGATGCACGAACTAAAAGTTCTAAGAGTTTAAAGGTGCAACCCCAACTAATACCTTCTTTTTTTGAAACTGTGAACCTTAATAGCTCTCCTATTTTTTTGAAGAATAGACATTGGTTGAATCGAGAAAAAAGAACAAGAAAAAGACACAGAAAATTTAAAGAAAACTAAGAAATGATATCCAAAGACGAAAAGAATGGCCACAAAATTGAAAAAAAAACACAAGACTTGAAGGATCAAGTTTCTTTCTTTTTTTATGATTTGTTACTTAAGAAAGCAGAAAACAAACAAAGGACAAATATTTTTAAATATAAATTCAAAAAATAGATATATGAAGATAAATACCCTATTTTCAAAAGCAAGGCTATGATACCAAATGATGCGGATCCTTTTGGCATACAACCAAGGAACATAGGAACTCAAAGAAAAAAGAATTATTGAATTTATTAAATCATTGTTAAGATGATCAAATTGGAATCCTAAAGTACAAGAATAGAAAACAAAGCCATAAGGTGGCAGAAAAGTTTAAGACGTCGATAAGTACTATAAATGATAGAATTTTTGTTCAAAACCAGGGAGAACAACACTATTGCCTCGATGTGTTTTGGGAATCGAAACGAGATTCGATTTGATATATTATAATAGTCATTTTGATGCACGAACTAATAGTTCTAAGAGTTTAAAGATGCAACCCCAAATAATACCTTCTTTTTTTGAAACTGTGAACCTTAGTAGCTCTCCTATTTTTTTGAAGAAAAGACATTGCTTGAATAGAGAAAAAAGAATAAGAAAAAGACACATAAAATTTAAAGAAAACTAAGAAATGATATCCAAATACGAAAAGAATGGCCACAAAATTGAAAATAAAACACAAGACTTGAATGATCAAGTTTCTTTCTTTTTTTATGATTTGTTACTTAAGAAAGTAGAAAACAAACAAAGGACAAATTGTTTTAAATATAAATTCAAAAAATAGATATATGAAGATAAATATCCTATTTTCAAAAGCAAGGCTATGATACCAAATGATGCGGATCCTTTTGGCATACAACCTAGGAACATAGGAACTCAAAGAAATAAGAATTATTGAATTTATAAAAACATTGTTAAGATGATCAAATTGGAATCCTAAAGTACAAGAATAGAAAACAAATCAATAATGTGGTAGAAAAGTTTAAGACGTTGATAAGTACTATAAATGATAGAATTTTTGTTCAAAACCAGGGAGAACAAAACTATTGCTTCAGTGTGTTTTGGGAATCGAAACGAGATTCGATTTGATATATTACAATAGGTCATTTTGATGCACGAACTAAAAGTTCTAAGAGTTTAAAGGTGCAACCCCAACTAATACCTTCTTTTTTGAAACTGTGAACCTTAGTAGCTCTCCTATTTTTTTGAAGAATAGACATTGGTTGAATAGAGAAAAAAGAACAAGAAAAAGACACAGAAAATTTAAAGAAAACTAAGAAATGATATCCAAAGACGAAAAGAATGGCCACAAAATTGAAAAAAAAACACAAGACTTGAAGGATCAAGTTTCTTTCTTTTTTTATGATTTGTTACTTAAGAAAGCAGAAAACAAACAAAGGACAAATTGTTTTAAATATAAATTCAAAAAATAGATATATGAAGATAAATACCCTATTTTCAAAAGCAAGGCTATGATACCAAATGATGCGGATCCTTTTGGCATACAACCTAGGAACATAGGAACTCAAAGAAATAAGAATTATTGAATTTATAAAAACATTGTTAAGATGATCAAATTGGAATCCTAAAGTACAAGAACAGAAAACAACGCAATAAGGTGGTAGAAAAGTTTAAGACATCGATAAGTACAATAAATGATAGAATTTTTGTTCAAAACCAGGGAGAACTAAACTATTGCTTCAGTGTGTTTTTAGGAATCGAAACGAGATTCAATTTGATATATTACAATAGGTCATTTTGATGCACGAACTAAAAGTTATGACAGTTTATAGTTGCTACCCTAATTAAAACCTTCCTTTTATGAAACTATGAACCTGAGTAGGTCTCCTATTTTTTTGAAGAACAGACTTTGGTCGAACATAGAAAAAAGGAACAAGAAAAAGACACAGAGAATTTAAAGATAACTAAGAAATGATATCCAAAGACGAAAAGAATGGCCACAAAATTGAAAAAAAACACAAGACTTGAAGGATCAAGTTTCTTTCTTTTTTATGATTTCTTACTTAAGAAAGCAGAAAACAAACAAAGGACAAATATTTTTAAATATAAATTCAAAAAATAGATATATGAAGATAAATACCCTATTTTCAAAATAAAGGCTATGATACCAAATGAGGCGGATCCTTTTGGCATACAACCAAGGAACATAGGAACTCAAAGAAAAAGGAATTATTGAATTTATTAAATCATTGTTAAGATGATCAAATTGGAATCCTAAAGTACAAGAACAGAAAACAAATCAATAATGTGGGAGAAAAGTTTAAGACGTTGATAAGTACTATAAATGATAGAATTTTTGTTCAAAACCAGGGAGAACAAAACTATTGCTTGAGTGTGTTTTGGGAATCGAAACGAGATTTGATTTGATATATTACAATAGGTCATTTTGATGCACGAACTAAAAGTTCTTAGAGTTTAAAGGTGAAACCCCAACTAATACCTTCTTTTTTTGAAACTGTGAACCTTAGTAGCTCTCCTATTTTTTTGAAGAATAGACATTGGTTGAATAGAGAAAAAGAACAAGAAAAAGACACAGAAAATTTAAAGAAAACTAAGAAATGATATCCAAAGACGAAAAGAATGGCCACAAAATTCAAAAAAAAAACACAAGACTTGAAGGATCAAGTTTCTTTCTTTTTTTATGATTTCTTACTTAAGAAAGCAGAAAACAAACAAAGGACAAATATTTTTAAATATAAATTCAAAAAATAGATATATGAAGATAAATACCCTATTTTCAAAAGCAAGGCTATGATACCAAATGATGCGGATCCTTTTGGCATACAACCAAGGAACATAGGAACTCAAAGAAAAAAGAATGAATTTATTAAATCATTGTTAAGATGATCAAATTGGAATCCTAAAGTACAAGAGCAGAAAACAAAGCAATAAGGTGGTAGAAAGGTTTTAGACGTCGATAAGTACTATAAATGATAGAATTTTTGTTCAAAACCAGGGAGAACAAAACTATTGCTTCAGTGTGTTTTGGGAATCGAAACGAGATTCGATTTGATATATTACAATAGGTCATTTTGATGCACGAACTAAAAGTTCTAAGAGTTTAAAGGTGCAACCCCAACTAATACCTTCTTTTTTTGAAACTGTGAACCTTAGTAGCTCTCCTATTTTTTTGAAGAATAGACATTGGTTGAATAGAGAAAAAAGAACAAGAAAAAGACACAGAAAATTTAAAGAAAACTAAGAAATGATATCCAAAGACGAAAAGAATGGCCACAAAATTGAAAAAAAACACAAGACTTGAAGGATCAAGTTTCTTTCTTTTTTTATGATTTCTTACTTAAGAAAGCAGAAAACAAACAAAGGACAAATATTTTTAAATATAAATTCAAAAAATAGATATATGAAGATAAATACCCTATTTTCAAAAGCAAGGCTATGATACCAAATGATGCGGATCCTTTTGGCATACAACCAAGGAACATAGGAACTCAAAGAAAAAAAATGAATTTATTAAATCATTGTTAAGATGATCAAATTGGAATCCTAAAGTACAAGAACCGAAAACAAATCAATAATTTGGTAGAAAAGTTTAAGACGTTGATAAGTACTATAAATGATAGAATTTTTGTTCAAAACCAGGGAGAACAAAACTATTGCCTCGATGTGTATTGGGAATCGAAACGAGATTCGATTTGATATATTACAATAGGTCATTTTGATGCACGAACTAAAAGTTCTAAGAGTTTAAAGGTGCAACCCCAACTAATACCTTCTTTTTTTGAAACTGTGAACCTTAGTAGCTCTCCTATTTTTTTGAAGAATAGACATTGGTTGAATAGAGAAAAAAGAACAAGAAAAAGACACAGAAAATTTAAAGAAAACTAAGAAATGATATCCAAAGACGAAAAGAATGGCCACAAAATTGAAAAAAAACACAAGACTTGAAGGATCAAGTTTCTTTCTTTTTTTATGATTTCTTACTTAAGAAAGCAGAAAACAAACAAAGGACAAATATTTTTAAATATAAATTCAAAAAATAGATATATGAAGATAAATACCCTATTTTCAAAAGCAAGGCTATGATACCAAATGATGCGGATCCTTTTGGCATACAACCAAGGAACATAGGAACTCAAAGAAAAAAGAATTATTGAATTTATTAAATCATTGTTAAGATGATCAAATTGGAATCCTAAAGTACAAGAATAGAAAACAAATCAATAATGTGGTAGAAAAGTTTAAGACGTTGATAAGTACTATAAATGATAGAATTTTTGTTCAAAACCAGGGAGAACAAAACTATTGCTTCAGTGTGTTTTGGGAATCGAAACGAGATTCGATTTGATATATTACAATAGGTCATTTTGATGCACGAACTAAAAGTTCTAAGAGTTTAAAGGTGCAACCCCAACTAATACCTTCTTTTTTGAAACTGTGAACCTTAGTAGCTCTCCTATTTTTTGAAGAATAGACATTGGTTGAATAGAGAAAAAAGAACAAGAAAAAGACACAGAAAATTTAAAGAAAACTAAGAAATGATATCCAAAGACGAAAAGAATGGCCACAAAATTGAAAAAAAACACAAGACTTGAAGGATCAAGTTTCTTTCTTTTTTTATGATTTCTTACTTAAGAAAGGAGAAAACAAACAAAGGACAAATATTTTTAAATATAAATTCAAAAAATAGATATATGAAGATAAATACCCTATTTTCAAAAGCAAGGCTATGATACCAAATGATGCGGATCCTTTTGGCATACAACCAAGGAACATAGGAACTCAAAGAAAAAAGAATTATTGAATTTATTAAATCATTGTTAAGATGATCAAATTGGAATCCTAAAGTACAAGAATAGAAAACAAAGCAATAAGGTGGTAGAAAAGTTTTAGACGTCGATAAGTACTATAAATGATAGAATTTTTGTTCAAAACCAGGGAGAACAAAACTATTGCCTCAATGTGTTTTGGGAATCGAAACGAGATTCGATTTGATATATTACAATAGGTCATTTTGATGCACGAACTAAAAGTTCTAAGAGTTTAAAGGTGCAACCCCAACTAATACCTTCTTTTTTTGAAACTGTGAACCTTAGTAGCTCTCCTATTTTTTTGAAGAATAGACATTGGTTGAATAGAGAAAAAAGAACAAGAAAAAGACACAGAAAATTTAAAGAAAACTAAGAAATGATATCCAAAGACGAAAAGAATGGCCACAAAATTGAAAAAAAAACACAAGACTTGAAGGATCAAGTTTCTTTCTTTTTTTATGATTTCTTACTTAAGAAAGGAGAAAACAAACAAAGGACAAATATTTTTAAATATAAATTCAAAAAATAGATATATGAAGATAAATACCCTATTTTCAAAAGCAAGGCTATGATACCAAATGATGCGGATCCTTTTGGCATACAACCAAGGAACATAGGAACTCAAAGAAAAAAGAATTATTGAATTTATTAAATCATTGTTAAGATGATCAAATTGGAATCCTAAAGTACAAGAAAAGAAAACAAAGCAACAAGGGGGCAGAAAAGTTTAAGACGTCGATAAGTACTATAAATGATAGAATTTTTGTTCAAAATCAGGGAGAACAAAATTATTGCCTCGATGTGTTTTGGGAATCGAAACGAGATTTGATTTGATATATTACAATAGGTCATTTTGATGCACGAACTAAAAGTTCTAAGAGTTTAAAGGTGAAACCCCAACTAATACCTTCTTTTTTTGAAACTGTGAACCTTAGTAGCTCTCGTGTTTTTTGAAGAATAGACATTGGTTGAATAGAAAACAAAGAGGAGGAAAAAGACATAGAAAATTTAAAGAAAACTAAGAAATGATATCCAAAGACGAAAAGAATGGCCACAAAATTGAAAAAAAACACAAGACTTGAAGGATCAAGTTTCTTTCTTTTTTTATGATTTGTTACTTAAGAAAGCAGAAAACAAACAAAGGACAAATTGTTTTAAATATAAATTCAAAAAATAGATATATGAAGATAAATATCCTATTTTCAAAAGCAAGGCTATGATACCAAATGATGCGGATCCTTTTGGCATACAACCTAGGAACATAGGAACTCAAAGAAATAAGAATGAATTTATAAAAACATTGTTAAGATGATCAAATTGGAATCCTAAAGTACAAGAACAGAAAACAACGCAATAAGGTGGTACAAAATTTTAAGACATCGATAAGTACAATAAATGATAGAATTTTTGTTCGAAACCAGGGAGAACTAAACTATTGCTTCAGTGTGTTTTTAGGAATCGAAACGAGATTCGATTTGATATATTATAATAGTCATTTTGATGCACGAACTAAAAGTTCTAAGAGTTTAAAGTTGCAACCCCAACTAATACCTTCTTTTTTTGAAACTATGAACCTTAGTAGCTCTCCTATTTTTTTGAAGAATAGACATTGGTTGAATAGAGAAAAAAGAACAAGAAAAAGACACAGAAAATTTAAAGAAAACTAAGAAATGATATCCAAAGACGAAAAGAATGGCCACAAAATTGAAAAAAAAACACAAGACTTGAAGGATCAATTTTCTTTCTTTTTTATGATTTGTTACTTAAGAAAGCAGAAAACAAACAAAGCATAAATGTTTTTAAATATAAATTCAAAAAATAGATATATGAAGATAAATACCCTATTTTCAAAAGCAAGGCTATGATACCAAATGATGCGGATCCTTTTGGCATACAACCTAGGAACATAGGAACTCAAAGAAATAAGAAATATTGAATTTATTAAATCATTGTTAAGATGATCTAATTGAAATCCTAAAGTACAAGAGCAGAAAACAAAGCAATAAGGTGGCAGAAATGTTTTAGACGTCGATAAGTACTATAAATGATAGAATTTTTGTTCAAAACCAGGGAGAACAAAACTATTGCCTCGATGTGTTTTGGGAATCGAAACGAGATTTGATTTGATATATTACAATAGGTCATTTTGATGCACGAACTAAAAGTTCTAAGAGTTTAAAGGTGCAACCCCAACTAATACCTTCTTTTTTGGAAACGTAGAACCTTAGTAGCTCTCCTATTTTTCTGAAGAATAGACATTGGTTGAATAGAGAAAAAAGAACAAGAAAAAGACACAGAAAATTTAAAGAAAACTAAGAAATGATATCCAAAGACGAAAAGAATGGCCACAAAATTGAAAAAAAAACACAAGACTTGAAGGATCAAGTTTCTTTCTTTTTTTATGATTTCTTACTTAAGAAAGCAGAAAACAAACAAAGGACAAATATTTTTAAATATAAATTCAAAAAATAGATATATGAAGATAAATACCCTATTTTCAAAAGCAAGGCTATGATACCAAATGATGCGGATCCTTTTGGCATACAACCAAGGAACATAGGAACTCAAAGAAAAAAGAATTATTGAATTTATTAAATCATTGTTAAGATGATCAAATTGGAATCCTAAAGTACAAGAATAGAAAACAAATCAATAATGTGGTAGAAAAGTTTAAGACGTTGATAAGTACTATAAATGATAGAATTTTTGTTCAAAACCAGGGAGAACAAAACTATTGCTTCAGTGTGTTTTGGGAATCGAAACGAGATTCGATTTGATATATTACAATAGGTCATTTTGATGCACGAACTAAAAGTTCTAAGAGTTTAAAGGT
This sequence comes from Hippophae gyantsensis, assembly GCA_030763125.1. Lineage (NCBI taxonomy): Eukaryota > Viridiplantae > Streptophyta > Magnoliopsida > Rosales > Elaeagnaceae > Hippophae > Hippophae gyantsensis. Next base: position 46,126,340 of record CM061028.1, on the reverse strand, counting down.
GCAACCCCAACTAATACCTTCTTTTTTTGAAACTGTGAACCTTAGTAGCTCTCCTATTTTTTTGAAGAATAGACATTGGTTGAATAGAGAAAAAAGAACAAGAAAAAGACATAGAAAATTTAAAGAAAACTAAGAAATGATATCCAAAGACGAAAAGAATGGCCACAAAATTGAAAAAAAACACAAGACTTGAAGGATCAAGTTTCTTTCTTTTTTTATGATTTCTTACTTAAGAAAGCAGAAAACAAACAAAGGACAAATATTTTTAAATATAAATTCAAAAAATAGATATATGAAGATAAATACCCTATTTTCAAAAGCAAGGCTATGATACCAAATGATGCGGATCCTTTTGGCATACAACCAAGGAACATAGGAACTCAAAGAAAAAAGAATTATTGAATTTATTAAATCATTGTTAAGATGATCAAATTGGAATCCTAAAGTACAAGAACAGAAAACAAATCAATAATGTGGTAGAAAAGTTTAAGACGTTGATAAGTACTATAAATGATAGAATTTTTGTTCAAAACCAGGGAGAACAAAACTATTGCTTCAGTGTGTTTTGGGAATCGAAACGAGATTCGATTTGATATATTACAATAGGTCATTTTGATGCACGAACTAAAAGTTCTAAGAGTTTAAAGGTGCAACCCCAACTAATACCTTCTTTTTTTGAAACTGTGAACCTTAGTAGCTCTCCTATTTTTTTGAAGAATAGACATTGGTTGAATAGAGAAAAAAGAACAAGAAAAAGACACAGAAAATTTAAAGAAAACTAAGAAATGATATCCAAAGACGAAAAGAATGGCCACAAAATTGAAAATAAAACACAAGACTTGAAGGATAAAGTTTCTTTCTTTTTTTATGATTTGTTACTTAAGAAAGCAGAAAACAAACAAAGGACAAATTGTTTTAAATATAAATTCAAAAAATAGATATATGAAGATAAATATCCTATTTTCAAAAGCAAGGCTATGATACCAAATGATGCGGATCCTTTTGGCATACAACCTAGGAACATAGGAACTCAAAGAAATAAGAATTATTGAATTTATAAAAACATTGTTAAGATGATCAAATTGGAATCCTAAAGTACAAGAACAGAAAACAACGCAATAAGGTGGTAGAAAATTTTAAGACATCGATAAGTACAATAAATGATAGAATTTTTGTTCAAAACTATGGAGAACTAAACTATTGTTTTGGTGTGTTTTTAGGAATCGAAACGAGATTCGATTTGATATATTATAATAGTCATTTTGATGCACGAACTAAAAGTTCTAAGAGTTTAAAATTGCAACCCCAACTAATACCTTCTTTTTTTGAAACTGTGAACCTTAGTAGCTCTCCTATTTTTTTGAAGAATAGACATTGGTTGAATAGAGAAAAAAGAACAAGAAAAAGACACAGAAAATTTAAAGAAAACTAAGAAATGATATCCAAAGACGAAAAGAATGGCCACAAAATTGAAAAAAAAACACAAGACTTGAAGGATCAAGTTTCTTTCTTTTTTTATGATTTCTTACTTAAGAAAGGAGAAAACAAACAAAGGACAAATATTTTTAAATATAAATTCAAAAAATAGATATATGAAGATAAATACCCTATTTTCAAAAGCAAGGCTATGATACCAAATGATGCGGATCCTTTTGGCATACAACCAAGGAACATAGGAACTCAAAGAAAAAAGAATTATTGAATTTATTAAATCATTGTTAAGATGATCAAATTGGAATCCTAAAGTACAAGAACAGAAAACAAATCAATAATGTGGTAGAAAAGTTTAAGACGTTGATAAGTACTATAAATGATAGAATTTTTGTTCAAAACCAGGGAGAACAAAACTATTGCTTCAGTGTGTTTTGGGAATCGAAACGAGATTCGATTTGATATATTACAATAGGTCATTTTGATGCACGAACTAAAAGTTCTAAGAGTTTAAAGGTGCAACCCCAACTAATACCTTCTTTTTTTGAAACTATGAACCTTAGTAGCTCTCCTATTTTTTTGAAGAATAGACATTGGTTGAATAGAGAAAAAAGAACAAGAAAAAGACACAGAAAATTTAAAGAAAACTAAGAAATGATATCCAAAGACGAAAAGAATGGCCACAAAATTGAAAAAAAAACACAAGACTTGAAGGATCAAGTTTCTTTCTTTTTTTATGATTTGTTACTTAAGAAAGCAGAAAACAAACAAAGGACAAATTGTTTTAAATATAAATTCAAAAAATAGATATATGAAGATAAATACCCTATTTTCAAAAGCAAGGCTATGATACCAAATGATGCGGATCCTTTTGGCATACAACCTAGGAACATAGGAACTCAAAGAAATAAGAAATATTGAATTTATTAAAACATGCTTAAGATGATCAAATTGGAATCCTAAAGTACAAGAACAGAAAACAAAGCAATAAGGTGGCAGAAAAGTTTAAGACGTCGATAAGTACTATAAATGATAGAATTTTTGTTCAAAACCAGGGAGAACTAAACTATTGCCTCAGTGTGTTTTGGGAATCGAAACGAGATTCGATTTGATATATTACAATAGGTCATTTTGATGCACGAACTAAAAGTTCTAAGAGTTTAAAGGTGCAACCCCAACTAATACCTTCTTTTTTTGAAACTGTGAACCTTAGTAGCTCTCCGATTTTTTTGAAGAATAGACATTGGTTGAATAGAGAAAAAAGAACAAGAAAAAGACACAGAAAATTTAAAAAAAATTAAGAAATGATATCCAAAGACGAAAAAAATATCCACAAAATTGAAAAAAAACACAAGACTTGAAGGATCAATTTTCTTTCTTTTTTTATGATTTGTTACTTAAGAAAGCAGAAAACAAACAAATGGTAAATGTTTTTAAATATAAATTCAAAAAATAGATATATGAAGATAAATACCCTATTTTCAAAAGCAAGGCTATGATACCAAATGATGCGGATCCTTTTGGCATACAACCAAGAAACATAGGAACTCAAAGAAAAAAGAATTATTGAATTTATTAAATCATTGTTAAGATGAACAAATTGAAATCCTAAAGTACAAGAGCAGAAAACAAAGCAATAAGGTGGTAGAAAAGTTTTAGACGTCGATAAGTACTATAAATGATAGAATTTTTGTTCAAAACCAGGGAGAACAAAACTATTGCCTCAATGTGTTTTGGGAATCGAAACGAGATTCGATTTGATATATTACAACAGTCATTTTGATGCACGAACTAAAAGTTCTAAGAGTTTAAAGCTGCAACCCCAACTAATACCTTCTTTTTTTGAAACTGTGAACCTTAGTAGCTCTCCTATTTTTCTGAAGAATAGACATTGGTTGAATAGAGAAAAAAGAACAAGAAAAAGACAGAAAATTTAAAGAAAACTAAGAAATGATATCCAAAGACGAAAAGAATGGCCACAAAATTGAAAAAAAAACACAAGACTTGAAGGATCAAGTTTGTTTTTTTTTTTAGGATTTCTTACTTAAGAAAGCAGAAAACAAACAAAGGACAAATATTTTAACTATAAATTCAAAAAATAGATATATGAAGATAAATACCCTATTTTCAAAAGCAAGGCTATGATACCAAATGATGCGGATCCTTTTGGCATACAACCAAGGAACATAGGAACTCAAAGAAAAAAGAATTATTGAATTTATTAAATCATTGTTAAGATGATCAAATTGGAATCCTAAAGTACAAGAATAGAAAACAAAGCCATAAGGTGGCAGAAAAGTTTAAGACGTCGATAAGTACTATAAATGATAGAATTTTTGTTCAAAACCAGGGAGAACAAAACTATTGCTTCAGTGTGTTTTGGGAATCGAAACGAGATTCGATTTGATATATTACAATAGGTCATTTTGATGCACGAACTAAAAGTTCTAAGAGTTTAAAGGTGAAACCCCAACTAATACCTTCTTTTTTTGAAACGGTGAACCTTAGTAGCACTCCTATTTTTTTGAAGAATAGACATTGGTTGAATAGAGAAAAAAGAACAAGAAAAAGACACAGAAAATTTAAAGAAAACTAAGAAATGATATCCAAAGACGAAAAGAATGGCCACAAAATTGAAAAAAAAAACACAAGACTTGAAGGATCAAGTTTCTTTCTTTTTTTATGATTTCTTACTTAAGAAAGCAGAAAACAAACAAAGGACAAATATTTTTAAATATAAATTCAAAAAATAGATATATGAAGATAAATACCCTATTTTCAAAAGCAAGGCTATGATACCAAATGATGCGGATCCTTTTGGCATACAACCAAGGAACATAGGAACACAAAGAAAAAAGAATTATTGAATTTATTAAATCATTGTTAAGATGATCAAATTGGAATCCTAAAGTACAAGAACAGAAAACAAATCAATAATGTGGGAGAAAAGTTTAAGACGTTGATAAGTACTATAAATGATAGAATTTTTGTTCAAAACCAGGGAGAACAAAACTATTGCTTCAGTGTGTTTTGGGAATCGAAACGAGATTCGATTTGATATATTACAATAGGTCATTTTGATGCACGAACTAAAAGTTCTAAGAGTTTAAAGGTGAAACCCCAACTAATACCTTCTTTTTTTGAAACGGTGAACCTTAGTAGCACTCCTATTTTTTTGAAGAATAGACATTGGTTGAATAGAGAAAAAAGAACAAGAAAAAGACACAGAAAATTTAAAGAAAACTAAGAAATGATATATAAAGACGAAAAGAATGGCCACAAAATTGAAAAAAAAAACACAAGACTTGAAGGATCAAGTTTCTTTCTTTTTTTATGATTTCTTACTTAAGAAAGCAGAAAACAAACAAAGGACAAATATTTTTAAATATAAATTCAAAAAATAGATATATGAAGATAAATACCCTATTTTCAAAAGCAAGGCTATGATACCAAATGATGCGGATCCTTTTGGCATACAACCAAGGAACATAGGAACTCAAAGAAAAAAGAATTATTGAATTTATTAAATCATTGTTAAGATGATCAAATTGGAATCCTAAAGTACAAGAACAGAAAACAAATCAATAATGTGGTAGAAAAGTTTAAGACGTTGATAAGTACTATAAATGATAGAATTTTTGTTCAAAACCAGGGAGAACAAAACTATTGCTTCAGTGTGTTTTGGGAATCGAAACGAGATTCGATTTGATATATTACAATAGGTCATTTTGATGCACGAACTAAAAGTTCTAAGAGTTTAAAGGTGCAACCCCAACTAATACCTTCTTTTTTTGAAACTGTGAACCTTAGTAGCTCTCCTATTTTTTTGAAGAATAGACATTGGTTGAATAGAGAAAAAAGAACAAGAAAAAGACACAGAAAATTTAAAGAAAACTAAGAAATGATATCCAAAGACGAAAAGAATGGCCACAAAATTGAAAAAAAAAACACAAGACTTGAAGGATCAAGTTTCTTTCTTTTTTTATGATTTCTTACTTAAGAAAGCAGAAAACAAACAAAGGACAAATATTTTTAAATATAAATTCAAAAAATAGATATATGAAGATAAATACCCTATTTTCAAAAGCAAGGCTATGATACCAAATGATGCGGATCCTTTTGGCATACAACCAAGGAACATAGGAACTCAAAGAAAAAAGAATTATTGAATTTATTAAATCATTGTTAAGATGATCAAATTGGAATCCTAAAGTACAAGAACAGAAAACAAATCAATAATGTGGGAGAAAAGTTTAAGACGTTGATAAGTACTATAAATGATAGAATTTTTGTTCAAAACCAGGGAGAACAAAACTATTGCTTCAGTGTGTTTTGGGAATCGAAACGAGATTCGATTTGATATATTACAATAGGTCATTTTGATGCACGAACTAAAAGTTCTTAGAGTTTAAAGGTGAAACCCCAACTAATACCTTCTTTTTTTGAAACGGTGAACCTTAGTAGCACTCCTATTTTTTTGAAGAATAGACATTGGTTGAATAGAGAAAAAAGAACAAGAAAAAGACACAGAAAATTTAAAGAAAACTAAGAAATGATATATAAAGACGAAAAGAATCGCCACAAAATTGAAAAAAAAAACAAGACTTGAAGGATCAAGTTTCTTTCTTTTTTTATGATTTCTTACTTAAGAAAGAAAAAAACAAACAAAGGACAAATATTTTTAAATATAAATTCAAAAAATAGATATATGAAGATAAATACCCTATTTTCAAAAGCAAGGCTATGATACCAAATGATGCGGATCCTTTTGGCATACAACCAAGGAACATAGGAACTCAAAGAAAAAAGAATTATTGAATTTATTAAATCATTGTTAAGATGATCAAATTGGAATCCTAAAGTACAAGAACAGAAAACAAAGCTATAAGGTGGCAGAAAAGTTTAAGACGTCGATAAGTACTATAAATGATAGAATTTTTGTTCAAAACCAGGGAGAACAAAACTATTGCTACAGTGTGTTTTGGAAATTGAAACGAGATTCGATTTGATATATTACAATAGGTCATTTTGATGCACGAACTAAAAGTTCTAAGAGTTTAAATTTGCAACCCCAACTAATACCTTCTTTTTTTGAAACTGTGAACCTTAGTAGCTCTCCTATTTTTTTGAAGAATAGACATTGGTTGAATAGAGAAAAAAGAACAAGAAAAAGACACAGAAAATTTAAAGAAAACTAAGAAATGATATCCAAAGACGAAAAGAATGGCCACAAAATTGAAAATAAGACACAAGACTTGAATGATCAAGTTTTTTTTTATGATTTGTTACTTAAGAAAGGAGAAAAAAAACAAAGGACAAATTGTTTTAAATATAAATCCAAAAAATAGATATATGAAGATAAATATCCTATTTTCAAAAGCAAGGCTATGATACCAAATGATGCGGATCCTTTTGGCATACAACCAAGGAACATAGGAACTCAAAGAAAAAAGAATTATTGAATTTATTAAATCATTGTTAAGATGATCAAATTGGAATCCTAAAGTACAAGAACAGAAAACAAATCAATAATGTGGTAGAAAAGTTTAAGACGTTGATAAGTACTATAAATGATAGAATTTTTGTTCAAAACTAGGGAGAACTAAACTATTGCTTCAGTGTGTTTTGGGAATCGAAACGACATTCGATTTGATATATTACAATATGTCATCTTGATGCACGAACTAAAAGTTCTCAGAGTTTAAAGGTGCAACCCCAACAAATACCTTCTTTTTTTGAAATTGTGAACCTTAGTAGCTCTCCTATTTTTTGAAGAATAGACATTGGTTGAATAGAGAAAAAAGAACAAGAAAAAGACACCGAAAATTTAAAGAAAACTAAGAAATGATATCCAAAGACGAAAAGAATGGCCACAAAATTGAAAAAAAAACACAAGACTGGAAGGATCAAGTTTCTTTTTTTTTATTATTTCTTACTTAAGAAAGCAGAAAACAAACAAAGGACAAATATTTTTAAATATAAATTAAAAAAATAGATATATGAAGATAAATACCCTATTTTCAAAAGCAAGGCTATGATACCAAATGATGCGGATCCTTTTGGCATATAACCAAGGAACATAGGAACTCAAAGAAAAAAGAATGAATTTATTAAATCATTGTTAAGATGATCAAATTGGAATCCTAAAGTACAAGAACCGAAAACAAATCAATAATTTGGTAGAAAAGTTTAAGACGTTGATAAGTACTATAAATGATAGAATTTTTGTTCAAAACGAGGGAGAACAAAACTATTGCTACAGTGTGTTTTGGGAATCGAAACGAGATTCGATTTGATATATTACAATAGGTCATTTTGATGCACGAACTAAAAGTTCTAAGAGTTTAAAGGTGCAACCCCAACTAATACCTTCTTTTTTTGAAACGGTGAACCTTAGTAGCTCTCCTATTTTTTTGAAGAATAGACATTGGTTGAATAGAGAAAAAAGAACAAGAAAAAGACACAGAAAATTTAAAGAAAACTAAGAAATGATATCCAAAGACGAAAAGAATGGCCACAAAATTGAAAAAAAAAACAAGACTTGAAGGATCAAGTTTCTTTCTTTTTTTATGATTTCTTACTTAAGAAAGCAGAAATCAAACAAAGGACAAATATTTTTAAATATAAATTCAAAAAATAGATATATGAAGATAAATACCCTATTTTCAAAAGCAAGGCTATGATACCAAATGATGCAGATCCTTTTGGCACACAACCAAGGAACATAGGAACTCAAAGAAAAAAAATGAATTTATTAAATCATTGTTAAGATGATCAAATTGGAATCCTAAAGTACAAGAACCGAAAACAAATCAATAATTTGGTAGAAAAGTTTAAGACGTTGATAAGTACTATAAATGATAGAATTTTTGTTCAAAACGAGGGAGAACAAAACTATTGCTACAGTGTGTTTTGGGAATCGAAACGAGATTCGATTTGATATATTACAATAGGTCATTTTGATGCACGAACTAAAAGTTCTAAGAGTTTAAATTTGCAACCCCAACTAATACCTTCTTTTTTTGAAACTGTGAACCTTAGTAGCTCTCCTATTTTTTTGAAGAATAGACATTGGTTGAATAGAGAAAAAAGAACAAGAAAAAGACACAGAAAATTTAAAGAAAACTAAGAAATGATATCCAAAGACGAAAAGAATGGCCACAAAATTGAAAAAAAAACACAAGACTTGAAGGATCAAGTTTCTTTCTTTTTTTATGATTTGTTACTTAAGAAAGCAGAAAACAAACAAAGGACAAATATTTTTAAATATAAATTCAAAAAATAGATATATGAAGATAAATACCCTATTTTCAAAAGCAAGGCTATGATACCAAATGATGCGGATCCTTTTGGCATACAACCTAGGAACATAGGAACTCAAAGAAATAAGAATTATTGAATTTATTAAATCATTGTTAAGATGATCAAATTGGAATCCTAAAGTACAAGAATAGAAAACAAATCAATAATGTGGTAGAAAAGTTTAAGACGTTGATAAGTACTATAAATGATAGAATTTTTGTTCAAAACCAGGGAGAACAAAACTATTGCTTCAGTGTTTTGGGAATCGAAACGAGATTCGATTTGATATATTACAATAGGTCATTTTGATGCACGAACTAAAAGTTCTAAGAGTTTAAAGGTGCAACCCCAACTAATACCTTCTTTTTTTGAAACTGTGAACCTTAGTAGCTCTCCTATTTTTTGAAGAATAGACATTGGTTGAATAGAGAAAAAAGAACAAGAAAAAGACACAGAAAATTTAAAGAAAACTAAGAAATGATATATAAAGACGAAAAGAATGGCCACAAAATTCAAAAAAAAACACAAGACTTGAAGGATCAAGTTTCTTTCTTTTTTTATGATTTCTTACTTAAGAAAGCAGAAAACAAACAAAGACAAAATATTTTTAAATATAAATTCAAAAAATAGATATATGAAGATAAATACCCTCTTTTCAAAAGCAAGGCTATGATACCAAATGATGCGGATCCTTTTGGCTTACAACCAAGGAACATAGGAACTCAAAGAAAACAGAATTATTGAATTTATTAAATCATTGTTAAGATGATCAAATTGGAATCCTAAAGTACAAGAACCGAAAACAAATCAATAATTTGGTAGAAAAGTTTAAGACGTTGATAAGTACTATAAATGATAGAATTTTTGTTCAAAACCAGGGAGAACAAAACTATTGCTTCAGTGTGTTTTGGGAATCGAATCGAGATTCGATTTGATATATTACAATAGGTCATTTTGATGCACGGACTAAAAGTTCTTAGAGTTTAAAGGTGAAACCACATCTAATACCTTCTTTTTTTGAAACTATGAACCTCAGTAGCTCTCCTATTTTTTTGAAGAACAGACTTTGGTCGAACATAGAAAAAAAGAACAAGAAAAAGACACAGAATTTAAAGAAAACTAAGAAATGATATCCAAAGACGAAAAGAATGGCCACAAAATTGAAAAAAAACCCAATTCTTGAAGGATCAAGTTTCTTTATTTTTTTATGATTTGTTACTTAAAAAAGTAGAAAACAAACAAAGGACAAATATTTTTAAATATAAATTCAAAAAATAGATATATGAAGATAAATACCCTATTTTCAAAAGCAAGGCTATGATACCAAATGATGCGGATCCTTTTGGCATACAACCAAGGAACATAGGAACTCAAAGAAAAAAGAATTATTGAATTTATTAAATCATTGTTAAGATGATCAAATTGGAATCCTAAAGTACAAGAATAGAAAACAAATCAATAATGTGGTAGAAAAGTTTAAGACGTTGATAAGTACTATAAATGATAGAATTTTTGTTCAAAACCAGGGAGAACAAAACTATTGCTTCAGTGTGTTTTGGGAATCGAAACGAGATTCGATTTGATATATTACAATAGGTCATTTTGATGCACGAACTAAAAGTTCTAAGAGTTTAAAGGTGCAACCCTAATTAAAACCTTCCTTTTATGAAACTATGAACCTGAGTAGGTCTCCTATTTTTTTGAAGAACAGACTTTGGTCGAACATAGAAAAAAGGAACAAGAAAAAGACACAGAGAATTTAAAGATAACTAAGAATTGATATCCAAAGACGAAAAGAATGGCCACAAAATCGAAAAAAAAACACAAGACTTGAATGATCAAGTTTCTTTCTTTTTTTATGATTTGTTACTTAAGAAGCAGAAAACAAACAAAGGACAAATTTTTTGAAATATAAATTCAAAAAATAGATATATGAAGATAAATATCCTATTTTCAAAAGCAAGGCTATGATACCAAATGATGCGGATCCTTTTGGCATACAACCAAGGAACATAGGAACTCAAAGAAAAAAGAATTATTGAATTTATTAAATCATTGTTAAATGATCAAATTGGAATCCTAAAGTACAAGAACAGAAAACAAATCAACAATGTGGTAGAAAAGTTTAAGACGTTGATAAGTACTCTAAATGATAGAATTTTTGTTCAAAACCAGGGAGAACTAAACTATTGCCTCAATGTGTTTTGGGAATCGAAACGAGATTCGATTTGATATATTACAGTAGGTCATTTTGATGCACGAACTAAAAGTTCTAAGAGTTTAAAGGTGCAACCCCAACTAATACCTTCTTTTTTTGAAACTGTGAACCTTAGTAGCTCTCCTATTTTTTTGAAGAATAGACATTGGTTGAATAGAGAAAAAAGAACAAGAAAAAGACACAGAAAATTTAAAGAAAACTAAGAAATGATATCCAAAGACGAAAAGAATGGCCACAAAATTGAAAAAAAAAACACAAGACTTGAAGGATCAAGTTTCTTTCTTTTTTTATGATTTCTTACTTAAGAAAGCAGAAAACAAACAAAGGACAAATATTTTTAAATATAAATTCAAAAAATAGATATATGAAGATAAATACCCTATTTTCAAAAGCAAGGCTATGATACCAAATGATGCGGATCCTTTTGGCATACAACCAAGGAACATAGGAACTCAAAGAAAAAAGAATTATTGAATTTATTAAATCATTGTTAAGATGATCAAATTGGAATCCTAAAGTACAAGAACAGAAAACAAATCAATAATGTGGTAGAAAAGTTTAAGACGTTGATAAGTACTCTAAATGATAGAATTTTTGTTCAAAACCAGGGAGAACTAAACTATTGCCTCAATGTGTTTTGGGAATCGAAACGAGATTCGATTTGATATATTACAGTAGGTCATTTTGATGCACGAACTAAAAGTTCTAAGAGTTTAAAGGTGCAACCCCAACTAATACCTTCTTTTTTTGAAACGTAGAACCTTAGTAGCTCTCCTATTTTTTTGAAGAATAGACATTGGTTGAATAGAGAAAAAAGAACAAGAAAAAGACACATAAAATTTAAAGAAAACTAAGAAATGATATCCAAAGACGAAAAGAATGGCCACAAAATTGAAAATAAAACACAAGACTTGAAGGATCAAGTTTCTTTCTTTTTTTATGATTTCTTACTTAAGAAAGCAGAAAACAAACAAAGGACAAATATTTTTAAATATAAATTCAAAAAATAGATATATGAAGATAAATACCCTATTTTCAAAAGCAAGGCTATGATACCAAATGATGCGGATCCTTTTGGCATACAACCAAGGAACATAGGAACTCAAAGAAAAAAGAATTATTGAATTTATTAAATCATTGTTAAGATGATCAAATTGGAATCCTAAAGTACAAGAACAGAAAACAAAGCTATAAGCTGGCAGAAAAGTTTAAGCCGTTGATAAGTACTATAAATGATAGAATTTTTGTTCAAAAAGGAGGGAGAACAAAACTATTGCTACAGTGTGTTTTGGGAATCGAAACGAGATTCGATTTGATATATTACAATAGGTCATTTTGATGCACGAACTAAAAGTTCTAAGAGTTTAAAGGTGCAACCCCAACTAATACCTTCTTTTTTTGAAACTGTGAACCTTAGTAGCTCTCCTATTTTTTTGAAGAATAGACATTGGTTGAATAGAGAAAAAAGAACAAGAAAAAGACACAGAAAATTTAAAGAAAACTAAGAAATGATATCCAAAGACGAAAAGAATGGCCACAAAATTGAAAAAAAAACACAAGACTTGAAGGATCAAGTTTCTTTCTTTTTTTATGATTTCTTACTTAAGAAAGCAGAAAACAAACAAAGGACAAATATTTTTAAATATAAATTCAAAAAATAGATATATGAAGATAAATACCCTATTTTCAAAAGCAAGGCTATGATACCAAATGATGCGGATCCTTTTGGCATACAACCAAGGAACATAGGAACTCAAAGAAAAAAGAATTATTGAATTTATTAAATCATTGTTAAGATGATCAAATTGGAATCCTAAAGTACAAGAACAGAAAACAAATCAATAATGTGGGAGAAAAGTTTAAGACGTTGATAAGTACTATAAATGATTGAATTTTTGTTCAAAACCAGGGAGAACAAAACTATTGCTACAGTGTGTTTTGGGAATCGAAACGAGATTCGATTTGATATATTACAATAGGTCATTTTGATGCACGAACTAAAATTTCTAAGAGTTTAAAGGTGCAACCCCAACTAATACCTTCTTTTTTTGAAACTGTGAACCTTAATAGCTCTCCTATTTTTTTGAAGAATAGACATTGGTTGAATCGAGAAAAAAGAACAAGAAAAAGACACAGAAAATTTAAAGAAAACTAAGAAATGATATCCAAAGACGAAAAGAATGGCCACAAAATTGAAAAAAAAAACACAAGACTTGAAGGATCAAGTTTCTTTCTTTTTTTATGATTTCTTACTTAAGAAAGCAGAAATCAAACAAAGGACAAATATTTTTAAATATAAATTCAAAAAATAGATATATGAAGATAAATACCCTATTTTCAAAAGCAAGGCTATGATACCAAATGATACAGATCCTTTTGGCACACAACCAAGGAACATAGGAACTCAAAGAAAAAAGAATGAATTTATTAAATCATTGTTAAGATGATCAAATTGGAATCCTAAAGTACAAGAACAGAAAACAAAGCTATAAGGTGGCAGAAAAGTTTAAGACGTCGATAAGTACTATAAATGATAGAATTTTTGTTCAAAACCAGGGAGAACTAAACTATTGCCTCAATGTGTTTTGGGAATCAAAACGAGATTCTATTTGATATATTACAATAGTCATTTTGATGCACGAACTAAAAGTTCTAAGAGTTTAAAGATGCAACCCCAACTAATACCTTCTTTTTTTGAAACTGTGAACCTTAGTAGCTCTCCTATTTTTATGAAGAATAGACATTGGTTGAATAGAGAAAAAAGAACAAGAAAAAGACACAGAAAATTTAAAGAAAACTAAGAAATGATATCCAAAGACGAAAAGAATGGCCACAAAATGGAAAAAAAAAACACAAGACTTGAAGGATCAAGTTTCTTTCTTTTTTTATGATTTCTTACTTAAGAAAGCAGAAAACAAAGATTTAGGACAAATATTATAAATTCAATAAATTCAAAAATTTTTCTTTCGAGTTCCTATGTTCCTATTGTATGCCAAAACGACACAGATCATATGAAGATCATAGCTTTGCTTTTGACAAAATATGGTATTTATGTTCCATGTATCTATTTTTTGAATTTATATTTAAAAAACATTTATCCCTTTGTTTAATTTTCCGTTTCTTAAGTAACAAATCATAAAAAAAAGAAAGAAATTGATCACTTCAAGTGCTTCAGGTTTTTTTTCAATTTTGCGGGCCATTTTTTTCGTCTTTGGATATCATTTCTTAATTTTCTTTAAATTTTCTCAGCTGTCTTTCTTTGTTCTTTTTTCTCTATTCAACCAATGTCTATTACTTCAAAAATAAAGAGAGCTACTAAGAGTTCACCGAAGCCAAGAAAATGAAAGAAGGTATTAGTCAGTTGCACCTTTAAACTCTTAGGAAATTTTAGTTCGGTGGCATCAAAATCCACCTAACAAATATATCAAATCGACCGTTTTCAATTCCCAAAACACACTGAGGCAATAGTTTAGTTCTCCTTGGTTTTGAACAAAAATTCTCATCATTTAGAGTACTTATCACCGATTTTAACACTTTTCTACCATATTATTGATTTTGTTTTCATTCTTGTACTTTAGGATTCCAATTTGATCATCTTAACAAGATTTAATAAATTCAATAAATTCTTTTTCGAGTTCCTATGTTCGCTAAAGTTGTATGGCAAAAGGATCCTATGATCATTTGCATCATAGCCTTGCTTTTGAAAATAGGGTATTATCTATCAATGTATATCTACATTTTTTGAATTTATATTTAAAACATTTATGCTTTGTTTGTTTTCTCGCTTTCTTACAGTAACAAATCATAAAAAGAAAGAAATTGATCCTTCAGAGTCTTGTGTTTTTTTCAATTTTGTGAGCCATTTTTTTCAGCTTCCTTGGATAGTCATATTCTTGAGTTTTCTTTAAATTTTCTCGTGTCTTTTTCTTTGGTTCTTTTTTCTCTATTCAACCAATGTCTATTCTTCAAAAAAAATCTGAGAGCTACTAAGGACTTCAAGGCCAAAAAAGAAGGTATTAGTTTGGGTTGCACTCTTTAAACTTCTTAGAACTTTTACTTCGCGGCATCAAAATATGACCTACCGTATATTATATCAAATCAAATCCGTCTGCTTTGATTCCCAAAACACACCGAGGCAATAGTTTTGTTCTCCTCGGTTTTGAACAAAAAATTCTATCATTTATAGTACTTATCAACGCGTCTTAAACTTTCTACCACATTATTGATTTGTTTTCTGTTCTTGTACTTTAAGATTCCAATTTGATCATCCTAACAATGATTTAATAAATTCAATAATTCTTTTTTCTTTGAGTTACTATGTTCCTTGGTTGTATTCCAAAAGGATCCCCATCATTTGGTATCATAGCCTTACTTTTGAAAATAGGGTATTTATCTTCATATACCTATTTTTTGGAATTTATAGTTAAAATATTTGTCAGCTTTTGTTTGTTTTAAAACTCTTCTTGCTAGAAATCATAAAAAAAAAAGAAACTCGATCCTTTAAGTCTTGTGTTTTTTTTTCATTTTATGTACGGGGCCATTCTTTTCTGCCTTGGATATCATTCTCTTAGGTCTTTCTCTTAAATTTTCTGTCTTTCTTATGTTCTTCTATTCAACCAATGTCTATTCTTCGAAAAAATAGGAGAGCTACTATGGTTCACAGCTTTCAAAAAAGAAGGTATTAGTTGGGGTTGTTTTAAACTCTAGAACTTTTTAGTTCGCGTAATCAAACGACCTACAGAATATATCAAATCGAACTGCTTCCATTCCCAAAACACCCTATTGAGGCAATAGTTTTGTTCTCCCTTGGATTTTGAACAAAATTCTATCATTTACATAGTACTTATCGACGCCTAAAACTTTTTCTACCACCTTCATCGCTTTGTTTCTAATTCGCTTCTGTACTTTACCAGGATTTCAATTTGATCTCATCTTAACAATGATTTAATAAATTCAAATAATTCTTTTTCTTTGAGTTCCTATGTTTCTTGGTTGTATGCCAAAAAGGATCCGCATCATTTGGTATGCATCAGCCTTGCTTTTGAAAATAGGGTATTTATCTTCATACCTCTATTTTTTTGACTTTATATTTAAAGTAATTTTCCAATTATTAATTTTCTGCTGTAATCGTCATAAAGAAAGGCAGTGTAAATCTTGATGTTTTTTTTCCGTCTGATGATATTCTTTTAGATCTTTAGTCAATATTTCTGATTTTCTTCGGTATTTTCTTTGTCTATTTCAACCAATGTCAATTCTGAAAATGGAATACTAAGTTCAGTTTAAAAAGGAGATGTAGTTGGGTTAAACAAACTCTTAGGAACTTTAGTTAGTGCTGTCAAGTGACCTGTTTTAATGTATGTCAAACAATCTAGATTTAATTCTGAAACAGCTAAAAATGACAGTTTATTGCCCTCAGTTTTAGTTCAAAGAAATTCTATCACGTTAAATAATTACTCTATACAATGATTGATTTTCTTCAGCCTTCAGGATTCAATTTGATGTCTTAGCTGTGTTTAAATTAAATTGACTCGTTGTTACTCAATGAAATGCCTAATTCCTTAGGATATATCTTGAAAGTCCTATCATGACAGCCTTGCTTTAATAATTATTCTTCTCTTCATATATCTATTTTTGAATTTATATTTGAAATATTTGTCCTTTATTTGTTTTCACCTTTTCCC
Source organism: Hippophae gyantsensis (assembly GCA_030763125.1). NCBI lineage: Eukaryota > Viridiplantae > Streptophyta > Magnoliopsida > Rosales > Elaeagnaceae > Hippophae > Hippophae gyantsensis. The sequence continues at coordinate 46,109,708 of CM061028.1, read as the reverse complement.
AAAATGAAATCCATGAAGAAGAAACTGATCCTTCAATCTTGTGTTTCCATTTCTGTTGTCTTTTGGTGCTAAATCATCATTTCTTGGGTGCCATGAATTATACTGTCACACTGTATTCTTTTTCTCTGTTCAACCAATCTCTATTCAGAAGAATGGGAGGAGCTCTTAAGTTCGGTTTGCAAAAGCGTCAATAGTTGAGTTAACTGGAGCTTTTGGTCGTGCGTCAAATGACCTATTTTTAATATGTCGATGATCTCGTTTGATTCACAATACTAAAAACGTAGTTTTCTTCTCCTGGTTTGAACAAATTCTATTATAGTACTTATCAACGTCTTCAACTTTTCTGCAATATTGATTTGTTTTGTTTTCTTGTACTTTGAGATACAATTTGATCTCCTTAACAATTCATCAATTAAATGATGCGCCTTTGAAGTATATAATATTCCATAAGTTATATGCCAAAGATCACATGTTGTTATCATAGCCTTCTTTTAAATGAATATTTATCTTCATGCTCTTTTTACGATTTATATTTAAAAATGACTGTGCTGTTTTGTTTATACTTTCTTAAGTAGAATAACAAAGAAAGAGAAACTTGATATTTTACCAAGTCTTCTCATTTTTTCCATTTTCATGGCCGTCTTTAGATCTTTGAATATCATTTCTTGGATTTTCTTTAAAATTTTCTTTGTCTTTTCTTGTTCTTTTTCTCTATTCAGCCAATGTCTATTCTTGATACTAGGATGATTTCAAGAAGGTATTGGAGTTGCAACCTGCTTCTTTAGTTTTTGATGACGTGCAATGTTATAGCACTAATATCTGTCAGTCTACTACATTCAAAAACCTGTAAACACAATCGTTTTGTTCATCCCACAGTTTTGTTAAATTCTATCATTTATAGTACTTACTATAATCTTAACTGCCTATGTAATTTTGTTTCTTTCATACTGAGTCCAATTTGATCATCTTAACAATGATTTAATAAGTGAATTCTTTTTTCTTTGATACCTAGCAGTTGTATGCCAAAGAGATCACGTAAGATCTTCATATCTATTTTGAATTTATATTTAAAATGTTGTCCTTCATTTATTTCTTTTAGTAGAAAATCATGAAGAAAGGCAATCAACACAGATGCTGTATGTTTTCATTTATGTGTCTTTAGATCTTTTAATCATGTTCATGAATAGCTAGAGCCTCTTTGTCTTTTCTTGATTCTTTCTCTAATTCAGTAATGTAAAGAGGTATTAGTTGAGTTGCTTTAGACTCTTGAAACTTTAGGCATGTTAGACAATCAAAATCGACCTGACACATGCATAATCAATCAGATCTCGATTTAGTCCCATTTTGTAATATCAGTTCATTTATCCTGGTCTAGTGAAGGATCTCCTATCATTTATGTCAACAACACCTGCCACAATGTCCCTGTTTTATTTTCATATCAGTGAGATTCCATTGATATGTATAATAATTATCATTCATATTATTTTCTTAAAATTATCTTCGCCGTTATGTCTGCTAACCATACTTTAATAAGTGTTATCTGTAATATCTATTTTTGGTATATTGGCTGTTGTCCTTTATTTGTTTCTGCAACAATGAAATGTAAAGAAGAAAACTGATCTTAGTCATATGTTTTTATTTTATCAATAATGCACACAATGTGAATTATCATTCTTCATTTTCTTTAGATTTTCTCATCTTTTCTTGTTCTTTTATATTAAACAATATATTCATCATAATGGAAGAAAAAGGATGCAATTTAAAAGAAAATTAATAAATTGAGTTTTTTCGCTATTGACTTTAGTTAATTAATATTTCATCATCTGCGTCAGATCTATATTTACATTCCCAAAACATAGCACAACAATGTTTATTCTCACTGATTTCGTCAAAAGTCATTGTAATGTATCAATCTTAAACACTACACCTATCGTAATTTGTTTCACTATTACTTTAAGGTTGTAATGGACTATCTGTTGAATGGTTAATAAATTCAATAATTTATTTTTTCTTGAGTCTATGTTAAGACAATTAATATAAAAAGGATCACTCATTAGTATCATAGCATACTTTTAGTAGTGTTATATCTTAATATCCTTTTGTTATATTTGAAACTGTTTTATTTTATTTATGTTTTTGCTCTTCAATGAAAATCATGAAAAGAAGAATAGTCATTGTTGCATGGCTGTGACATTCTTTGATACTGATTATAGCCCTAACAGTTTCTTTAATTTTCTGCAACTCTTTTCTTAATTCTTTTTCTCTCTTGACGATATATTCTTCGTAAGCGGAGAAATATTAAGGTTGCGTTTCAGAGACATCGATTGGTTGGCATAAGAGCACTCGATTGGTAGCATCTGTAATATATCAAGTAAGTCTGATTTAAAACACCTTTGGCTCGTTATACTGGTGCATCTTCTATCAATTTTTATTTGCTATAGTAACTGAAGCTTTTTCTGCAATATTGATTTGTTTTGTTTTCTTGTACTTTAGGATTCAGGCAGTCTCCTTAACAATGATTTAATAAATTCAATAATTTTTTCAGAAGGTCTTCATGATTTGTATGCGAGATAAATCCATCATTGTATTATATGACTGTATAGAATTTTATCTTTCATATATCTATTTTTGGTATATTTAATAATTTTCATATTTGTTGCTTTGTAAGTAATCAAAGAAACTTGTTCCTTCAAATCTTGTGTTTGTGCATCACTAATCTTTAGATATTCATTCTTGATTTACTAACAGTGTCTATATCGTTCTTTTTCTCTATTCAACCAATAATATTCTTCATAAAAATAGGAGAAGTAGTTCACTTGTTGTCAATAGAAGGTAACAATGGAACATCTTGAAACTCTTAGGTTTTTAATTGCGATCTTTGTCAAAATGACCTAACATAATATCAGGAAATCAGTCTGCACGATTCTCCTTTGAACAAAATTCTGTAATTATATTATTGTATCAGCGTCTTAAGCTTTTCTGCTAACAATATTTGATTTCTATTTAACCTTGATTTAACAATGATTTAATGCAATTCATTGTTAACGCTGTATGCTATGTTCTGATTATCAACTGAAATGGTACTATCTTTATCTATTTTTGGTATATTTGTGTGCATTTAACTTTAAACTGGCAAGTAAGTCATAAAGAGAATAAACTGATCCTTATTATTTTTCATTTAATGACATTCATCTTTAGATAATCATTTCTTGGATTTTCAGTATAACATGCCTGTGTTCGCTCTGACAATATTCTTCAGAAACGGAAAATACTACTAAGGTTCTGCGTTTCGAAAGAACTGAAGCTCTTGGAACTTTGATTGCGTGTAATCAAAACTCGGAAGACCTTCTTCCCAGCATATCAAATCACAGTCTGCAATTTGGCTCGTTCGTTATGACATTCATTGAATTCTGCTGTCATTCTATAATTAGCACATCAGCATCATTGGCTCTGCTACATATTGATTTGTTTCTATTGCTGGGTTGTTGATCATCTTAACAATGATTTAATAAATTCCATAGTGTTATAACTGAGTTATATGTTTCATGGTATACTGAAGAAGGATGATAGCCTTCTTTTGAAATCAGGTACTGTCTGATATATTTTTTGGTATGACCCAAAAATAATTTTCCTTTATTCTTTGTACTCCTTAAATCATGAGAAGAAACTTGATCTTATTTTCCATTTGTGTCGTGCGTCTTTAGATATCATTTCAATTTTCTTTCAAATTTTCTGTCTTTTCTTGTTCTTTTTCTCTATTCTTAACTTTGAAGGGGGAGTGCTGCTTTGAAAAAAAGGTACCTTGCATTGATATTATTTAAAAAAAAAATGACCTATTGCTGTGTCAGATGGATACCGTTCGATTCACGAAAATAATAGTTTTATTGCGCTGTTTGGTGAAATTCTATCATTTATAGTGCTTATCAGCGTCTTAGCGCACTGCTGATATTGATTTTGTTTTGTTTTCTTGTACTGGGATTCTTGTTGAACATCTTAACAGACGTTATTGGTCAGATGTAGTGTTCATGATTTTATATGATCATATCATTGTGTATAGCCTTCTTTGAAAATGAAGTTATTTATCTTCTTATATCTATTTTTGAATCTTTAAAATGAACTTTGTGCTTGTTTTTTCTTTCTTCGTAGAGATCATAAAAAGAAATTTGATCATGATGGTCAATTGTTTTTTTTTTTTTTTTTAGTTCTTTCTTGTCTTTTCTTGTTCTTTTTTCTCTATTCCAACAATGTCTATTGCTATTAAAATAGGAGAACTCTTAGGTTGCGATTTCAAATTGCTCGGTGAGTTACATCTTGAAAATAAGAACTTCGGTCGTCAAATGACCTATTGTAATATTATCAAATCAGTCGTTCCAATACTGCTTGGCTTAATACGGTTTTGAACAGATATTCTAATATTTATTTTTATCGATATTTAGCTTTTCTGCAATATTTCTTGTAGCACAGGATTGTGATGTCTTGCTGACAGACTGTCATTCAATAATGCTTGTAACAATTGCTATGTTCGCTTGGTTGTATGCCAGAAGGATCATCATATTGATATATTTTCTTATGGAATATTTATCTTCGTATATCTATTTTTGGTATATTTAAAATAATTTTCCTTTGTTTGTTACGCTTTCTTAAATGAAATCATAAAGAAAGTACGCTCAAGTCTTGTGTTCAATTTTATTCTTTAGTCTTTGAATATCATTTCTTAGTTTTCTTTAAAATTTTCATCTTTTCTTGTTCTTTTTCTCTATTCAACCAATGGTATTACTACTTAAGCGGACTTCTGGAATATTTCAGAAGGTATTAGTTGGTTACATCTTATCAACTCTTAGAACTTTGAACCGTGCATCAAAATGACCTGTATAATATATCAAATCGAATCTTCTACGATTCTCGAAAACGGCTGAAACAGATTTGACAAAAATTCTGTCATTTATAGTACTTATCAATATTTAAACTTTTCTGCACATTATTGATTTGTTTTCTTGTGCTGAATTCAATTTGATCATCTTATGAGCGATTTAATAAATTCAATAAGTCTTTTTTCTTTGAGTACTATGTTCCTTGGTTAGCAATGCCCAAGGATCCATCATTTGTTATCATAGCCTTGCTTTTGAAAATAGGTATTTATCTTCATATATCTATTTTGGGTACTGTTAAAAATATTTGTCCTTTATTTATTTTCTCCTTACTTAAGTAAGAAATCATAAAAGCGAGAAACTTGATCCTTCGAAGTCTTGTGTTTTTTCCATTTTGTGAAGGCCATTGGATATCATTTCTTAGTTTTCTTTAATTTTCTTTGTCTTTTACTTGTTCTTTTTCTCTATTCAACGATGTCTATTCTTCGTAAAATAGGGAGAATAAGGTGCAATTTCAATAAAGAAGGTATTAGGTGAGGTTGCAACTTCAAACTCTTAGAACTTTTAGACAGTGCATCAAACAGACCTCTTCTCGTATATCCGTCAGTGTATCGACATTCGATTCCCGAAAACACTTTGTGAAGCAATAGTTTATTTCTCCAGTTTTGAACAAAAATTCTATCATTTATAGTATTTATCAGCGTCTTAAACGCATACATGTTTATTGTTTTAGTTTTCAATTTGATCATCTTAACAATGATTTAATAAATTCAACAATTCTTTCTTTGAAGTACCTATGTTATGGACTATGCCAAAGAATCACATCATTTGGTATCATGTATACTTTGAAAATAGAATGTTATCTTCGTATATCTATTTTTTGATATTTAAAGATATTTTACTTGTCCTTTCATTTGATTTTAACAATAGTAAATCATAAAGAAGGAGCTTGATCTTGACGTCTGTGTTTTTTTGACTGTGTACATTCACTAGTCTTTGAATCATTTCTTCTTTTCTTCTGTGTCTTTTTTCTTGTTCTTTCTCTATTCAACCAATGTCTATTTCTTCATAAAATTGGAGAAACTACTGATTCTGATTTCAAAGTATACCTTCAGTAACTCTTAGAACTTCGATTCGTCTGTCAAAAATGACCTATTGTAATATATCAAATCAGTCACCGTTCGACTACCAAACGTACATTGCGGCTGTAGGTCTCGCAGTTTTGAACAAAATTCTATCATTTATAGTGCTTATCGGCGTCTTAAACTTTTCTGCCGCAGCTCTTGATTTGTTTTTGTTTGTCTTGTACTTTAAGATTCCAGGCCCAATCTAATCTGCTGTGTTGTAAATTGATAATTTATTTCTTTGAGCAATGTTATACTTGAGATAAAATATCATTTGGTATCATGAGCCTTTGAAAATAAATGGTATATCTTTTTGAATTTATATTTAAAAATAATTGTCCATTATTTATTTTACCTTTCTTAAGTTAGTAAATCATAAAAGAAATGATCATGAAGTCTTGTGTTTTTTTGTTCTATTCAGCCAATGTCTATTCTTCATAAAATAGAATACTTAGGATTTCAAAAATGCACTTTTAAATTCTGAATTCGTATCAAAATGACCTATTGTAATATATCAAATCGAGATCTCATTTTGATTCAAACGCAACTGAAGCAATAACATACAATTTTGAACAAAGGAATTCTATCATTTATAAGTACTTATCAGCGTCTTAAACCTGCTGCAATGTGTTGATTTGTTTTAAGTCTTGTACTTTAGGATTCCAATTTGATCATCTTGTAACAATGATTTAATGGGAATTCAATGAATTCTTTTTTCTTTGAGTTACCTATGTTCCTTGGTTATATGCCAAAGGATCCCATCATTGTGTGTAGCCTTTGAAAATAAGTGGGGTATTTATATTTATATCTATTTTTTGAATTTATATTTAAGAAATGTTGTCATCTTTGTTTTACGTTTTACTAACTGTGAAATGAAATGCAATGAGAGAAAATGACGTCCTTCAGAGTCTTGTGTTTTTTATTCAATTTTGGGCCATTTCGTCTTTGAATATCATTTCTTAGTTTTTCTTTAAATTTTGCGTAATCTTTTCTTGTTCTTTTTCTCTGCATTCAACCAATGTCTGATTCTTCGGGAAAATAGGAAATGGAAATAAGGTTCCTTGTTTCAAGAGGTATTAATTTGGGGTTGCACCTTTGAAACTATACAGAACTTTTGAATTCGTGCATCAAAATGACCTATTGTAATGATATCAAATCGAGTCTTAGTTCGTTTCACAGGCTGCAAAACACTTGAAGCTGATAGTTTTGTTATCTCCTGGTTTTGAACAAAAATTCTATCATTTATAGTTATCAATAGGCTTCTATTCTGCATATATTGATTTGTTTTAAATAACTTGTACTTTAGGATTTCAATTTATCATCTTAACAATGATTTAATAAATTCAGTAATCCTATTTTTCTTTGAGAATACTATGTTACTTGTGTTTGTTGTATGCCAAAGAAAGGATCATCATTTATATCATAGCCTTGCTTTTGAAATAAATGGGAATGATATCTTCATATATCTATTTTTGAATTTATATTTAAAAATGCAAATTTCCCACAATTGTTTAATTTTACTGCTTTCTTAAATTGAGTAAATCATGAGAGAAAATGTGATCGCTTCAGGAAGTAGCTTGTGTTTGACACCATTTATGGTATTCTCTTTGATGATCATTTCTTAGTCTTTTCTTTTAAATTTTGCGTCTGTCTTTCTTGTTCTTTTTCTCTGTTATTCAACCAGTATGTCTATTCTTCGAAAATGGAGAGTATGCAAGGATTCCGCTGTTTGAAAGAAAGTATTAGTTGATTTGCATCTTGAAACTCTTAAGGAAACTTTTGAATTCGTGCATCAAAATGTCTGATATGTGTAATATATCAAATCAGAATCTCCTTCGATTTCCCAAAACACATTCTGTAAGAGTTTTGTTCTCCCTAGGTTTTGAACCAAATATTCTATCATTTATAATTATATCGGCGTCTAAAACTACACATTGTGATTTGTTTTAACTTTATCTTGTAAGATTCAATTTGATCATCTTAACAATGATTTAATAAAATTCAATGAATTCTTTTTTCATGAATTCACTATTTCTTGGTTATGATTATCATCATTTGTAGCATAAGCCTTTAGTAAATTATTTATCGTATATCTATATCTGAATTTATATTTAAAAATATTTATCCTTGTTTGTTGCCTTTCTGTAAGTAATGGAAATCATAAAGAGAGAACTTGATCCTTCAGAGTCTTGTGTTTTTTTTCAGTTTTGTAATGCCATTCTTTAAGATCTTTAGATATCATTTCTTAGTTTTCTTTAAATTTTCTATGTCTTTTTCTTGTTCTTTTTTCTCTATTCAAGTATATGTTGATTCTTCAAAGATAGGAGAGCTAAGGATTCACTTGATTTCAAAGAAGGTATTGGAGATTGAGGTGCACACAAACTCTTAAGAACTTTTTAGTTAGATTGGTAATCAAATGCACACAACCCATATTATAATATATCAAATCGGAATGCTGCGTTTTGATTCTCAGAGCCCAATTGTGGCAATAAGTTTTGTTCTCCCTTATTTTGAACAAAGGAATTCTATCATTTATAGTACTTATCAGCATGATCTTAAACTTTTTTCTGCACATTGATTGATTTGTTTTACGTTCTTGTAAGATTCCAATTTGATCATCTTAACAATGATTTAATAAATTCAATAATTTTTTTCTTTGAATATGTTCACTTGGTTGTATGCATGATCACAATCAATTTTATCATAGCCTTTGAAATATAATTTATTCCATCTTCATGAATATCTATTTTTTTGAATTTATATTTAAAAATATTTGTCTTTTGTACTTTGTTTGCATTTTAAGCAGCACAACAGTAAGGAAATCTGCTTTTTTCAATTTTGGCCGTCTTTAGATAATATTTCTTATAGCTGTTCTGTCAAACAATTGTCTGCTCTTCGGGAAAGATAGAATTCGTACTGATTTCAGAGAAGGTATTAGTGTAAGTGTGCGGCACTGCGCTTCTTAAGAACTTTGAGATTAAGGTGCATCCAAGGCTTTGTTATGTATAATGTCGAATCTGCGTTCGATTCCCCTTTGATACTATTTGAGTAATGGATTTTGAACAGACAAAGGGAGGTATGTTTATGAACTATCAACGTCTTAAACCTGCAATTTGTTTGACAGCTGTACTTTGATCATCTTAGCGTGTTTAATAAATTGATAATTCTTTTTTCTTTGAGTTACTATGTTCACTTGTTGTATGTAAGATGTGGCTTTACTTGAAATGGGGCATCAATTTATCTTGATAATATCTATTTTTCGTTATAGTTAAGATATTTGATCGCTGTTCTGAAGCTGTGAAATCGCAGAATCCTGAAAAGAACCAAGCGATCGCCAGAATCTTGTCACCGGTTCATTTATTGGCCATTCTTTTAGATCTTTTGAATAATCATTTCTTAGATTTTCTTTAAAATTTTCTACGTGTCTTGTTCTTTTTCTCTGATTCAACCAATGTATTCTTCCAAAAAATGGGAGGCCTCTTAAGGTTCCACTTGATTTTCAAAAAACAATGAGAAGTGCAGGTGCAACTCTTAGAACTTTGATGATAGCGTGCCATCAAACATTCTTTAAATATATCCAGTCGAGATCATCGTTTCATTCCCAAAGTACCTTGTGTCATTTATGTTTGATTTTGAACAGTGAATTCTATCATTTATAGTACTTATCAGCGTGCGTTAGCTTTTCTACCCATTATTGATTTGTTTGACTCATTTCCTACTTTAAGTTCCAGGCTGATCATCTGTATGGACACAATGTTTTAGTAAATTCAAATAATTATTATTTCTTTGAGTTACTATGTTCACTTTGTATGCCAAAGGATCAGCGTCATCTGTTATCGTAGCCTTTAGCTTTTGAAAATTGGAGTATTCATCTTCGTATAATCTATTGAATTTAGTTGTATTTAAAAATATTTATACCATTATTTGTTTTACTTGCGCTTAAGCCAAATGAAATCGATGAAAACTGAGCAGTCCTTCAGGAATCTATGTTTAATTTTCCAATTTGAGTACGTACTTTGAATAATCATTTCTTAGTTTTCGTTTAAATTTTCTATATCTTTCTTGTTCTTTTTCTCTATTCAACCAATGTCTATTCAAAGAATAGGAATCTTAAGGTTGCGATTTCAAAAAAAGAAGGTATTGAATTCTTAAAGAACCTTATAAACTCTTAGAACTTATAGACCGTGCATCAAAATATCTGACTATTTATATCAAATCAGATCTACGTTCATTCCCCAAAACACATGGCAGAACAATAGACATTTGAATATTTTGAACAGAAATTCTATGATTTATAGTACTTATCAGCGTCTTAGAAACTTCCATTCTACCAATATTTGTTTTGTTTTCTTGTACTTTAGGATTCAATTTGATCATCTTAACAATGATTTAATAAATTCAATGAATTATTTTTCTTTGATATGTTCTTGGTGCTTATCCCAAAGAGATCGATCATATCATTGTCAATCATAGCCTTGCTTTGAAAATAGGGTATTTATCTTGTATATCTACTTTTGCCCCCCATTTACTATTTAAAGGCATTTATCCTTTGTTTGTTTTACGCTTTCTTAAGTAAGCAAATCATAAAAGAGAAAATTGATCCTTCAGTCTTGTGTTTTTTTCCATTTTAATGGCCGATTAGATCTTTGGAATATCATTTCTTAGTTTTTCTTTAAATTTTCTGTAATGAAACTTTTTCTTGTTCTTTTCTCTGTCAACCGGTAAATGTCTATTCTTCATGAAATGGGAGAAGCTACTAAGGTGTCATTTCAAAAAGAAGGTATTAGTTGGGGTTGCATCGTGAAACTCTTAGAACTTTTAGTTCGTGCATCAAAATGACCTGTGTAATGATATGTCAGGAAATCAGTCATTTGCGTTCTCACGAATCTTCTTTGAAGCAATGAGATTTTTGTTATACTGATTTTTGAGACAAAGGTGGGAAAAATTCTATCATTTATGAAGTACTTATCAACGTCTTCATCACTTTTTCTGCCACATTATTGATTTGTTTTGTTTTCTTGTACTTTAAGTTCAATTTGATCATCTTAACAATCGTGTTTAATCAATTCAATGAATTCTTTTTCTTTGATACCTATGTTCCTTGGTGCTGTCTACCAAAATCATTTGGTATTAGCCTTTGAGAGCAATAAGTATTTATCTTCATATAATCTATTTTTGAATTTATATTTAAAATATTTGTCCTTTGTTTGTTTTACGCTTTCTTGGTAATGAAATCTAAAGAAGAGGCAAATAGGCGATCGCTTGAGTATCTTGTATTTTTGCAGTTCCAATTTAACTTACTTGGCTTTGCGTCTTTTGGATTTATCATTTCTTGGATTTTCTTTAAATTTTCTGATAATAACTTGTTCTTTTTCTCTGTTGACAACAAATGTCTGTATCTTCGGAAAAATAGGAGGAATCTTAAGGTTCGCGTTTCAAGTGAAGGTAGTGGGGTTAAGCGACTTTAAGAACTCATAGAAGTACAGTTAGATGCATCAAAAATGACCTGTTGTAATATATCAAATCGAATCTTCTTCGATCAAACACGCTGTAGCAGTAGTTTTGTTCTCCTTGGTCCACAAAAATATATATCAGTTTATAGTACTTATCGGCGTCTTAAGCTTTTCTGCCACATTAATTGATTTGTTTCTGTTCTTACTTTAGGATTCCAATTTGATCATCTTAACAATGATTTAATAAATTCAGCGTTCACTTTGAGTTACTATATTATGATTGGTATATGCCAAAGGATCGCGTCATTTAATATCGTGGCCTTGCTTTTGAAAATGGGGTATTATATCTTCATATATCTATTTTTGAATTTACTAACAAAATATTTGTCGCTTTGTATAATGCTTTCTTAAGTAGAAATCATAAAAACGGAAGCGATCTTAGTGATAACCTATTTTTTCTTGTGCAGCCATTCTTAGGTCTTTAGACGAATTTTGTAATCTATCTTAGATTTTACTGTCCCATTTTTTCTTGTCTTTTTCTTGTTCTTTTCTCTATTCAACCAATGTCTATTCTTCGAAAATAAATGGAGAATACTGATTTCAAAGAAGGTATTGAGTTGAAGTGCGTAAACTCTTAAGAACTTTAGTTAGTATGCATCAAAATGACCTATGTATGGTAATATCAAATCAGTCTTCTTTCGATTCTCAAAACACCTTTATGGCAAATAGATTTGGTTCTCCTTTGGTTTTAACAAAATTCTATCATCTTATCAGCGTCTTAAACTTTTCTGCGTGTGATGTTGTTTCTCTTGTTCTGCTTAAATTCCAATTTGATCATCTTAACAATGATTTGTAAATTCAATAGTCTTTTTTCTTTGAGTTGCCTATGTTCCTTGATTGTATGCCAAAGTCCCGTCATTTGTTATGAAATGTAGCCTTGCTTGAAATTGTATTTATCTTCATATAATCTATTTTTGAATTTATAGTTAAGATATTTGTCCTTTGTTTGTTTTTACGCCTTTCTTAAGTTAGAGGCATCATAAAAAGAAGGAAACACTTCAAGATCCTTGAAGTCTTGTGTTTTTTCAGTTGGAGCGATTTTTAAGATCTTTTTAATGTAAGATTTCTTGAATTTTCTTTAGGTATTTTACGTGTCTTCTTGATCTTTTCTCTATTCAACAATGTCTATTCTTAAATAAAAATGCCAAGGAGGTACTAAGATTTCGCGATTTCAAAGAAGATAATTAGATGATTGGTTGCATCTTGAAACTCTTAGAATTTCCAGTTCGATGCACATCAATGACTTTATTGTATCAAATCGTCGAGTCACCGTTTTGATTCCCCAAAACACACTTTAATGGAAATACAGTTTTTGTTCGCCACTGGTCTGAACAAAAATTTCTAGTACTTATCAGCATATTTCTGCCATTAATGATTTGTTTTATGTTCTTACTTATCTTTTAAATTCCAATTTGATCATCTGTAACAATATTTAATAAATTCAATAATTATTTTTTCTTTGATTTCTTTAATGTTCACTTGGTTGTAATACCGAAGGATGTCATCATTTCGTATCGCTAACCTTTGAAAATAAATTGATATCTTCATGTATCTATTTTTAGTGACTTTATATTTAAAATGGTTTGTCCTTTGTGTTGATTTTTGCGCTAAGTAAATCATAACAAAGGCAAAGGGAGATCTTAGAAAGACTGTGTTTTTTTTTTCAATTTGTGTGTATTCTTCGATCTTTGGATAATCATTTCTTGGTTTTTCTTTACAATTTTCTTTGTCTTTTCTTGTTCTTTTTCTCATTCAGCTGTCTTCTTTAACTTCGGGAAAGTAGGAAACTACCTAAGATTCCGCGATTTCAAAAGAAAGTGTATTAGTTAGTTGGATGCGGCACTTGCAACTCTTAGAACTTTAGTTCTCAGATGCATCAAAATGACCTGTTATGTCAATTCATATCAAATCAGATCTGCGTTTACGATTTCTGAAACACTAGCTGAAGGCTAATAGTTTTGTTCTCCTTGGTTTTGACAGGAATTCTATCGTATGAGTACTTATCACTCCGTCTTAAGCATATACCACTCATTGTATTTTTGTTTACCTATATCTTCAACCTTTTAGGATTTCCAATTTGATAAATGTAACAATGATTTAATAAATTCGAAATAATTATTTTTTCTTTGACAGTTATATGTTCCTTGGTTTGTATGTAAAGGATCATTAAATCATAGCATTGGTGTACTTTGAAGTATGGGAGTATTTATCCCGTGTATATCGATTTATGGTTAAATTTAAAAAAAATTTCCATTGTTTGAGCACAATGGAAATGAAGTCATAAAGACAAACTTGATCATGAGTATCTTGTGTTTTTTTCAGTTTTGTATTTCTTTTAGGTCTTTGGATATCATTTCTGTAGTTTTCTTTAAAATTTTCTGGGGCTTTTCTTGTTCCTTTTTCTCTGTTCGGCCATTCTATTCTTCGAAAAAACAGGAGTGCTCTTGGGATTTCGCGATTTCAAAGAAGGTATCAGTTAATTTGCCAACAAATGTATTCTTCAAACTTTTAGTTAAGATGGGCATCCAAGCATGACCTGTGTAATATATGCGTATCGTCGAATCTGGACGTTCACAGCTTGTGACTGAAACGTAGTTTTGTTATGCGGGCTGTTTTGAAATTCTATCATTTATAGTACTTATCAGCGTCCTTACTTCATTCTACCCTGTTGATTTGTTTTGTTTTAATAAGCTGTACTTTGAGTTCGGTTTGTTCGTCTTAGCGATGATTCGTAAATAAATTCAATAATTATTTTTCTTTCAGTTACTATGATTCATAGTATGTATGCCAAAAGATCACATCGTGACTGGTATCATGGCCTTGCTTTTGAGGAAATGAAATTATTTATCTTCATATATCTATTTTTTGAATTTATATTCAAATACATTTGTCCTTTATTTGTTGCGCTTTCTTAAGTAACAAGTCACAAAGTACAGGGAGCTGATCATGTGATCAATGTTTTTCAATTTTGGCAATATTATTCTTTCGATCTTTGTTATGTATCATTTCTTAGATTTTCTTTAAATTTACTACTTTATTCTAATAACACCCTTTTCTCCCATTCAACCCAATGTCTATTCTTCTGTAAAAATGGAGAATACTAAGGTGTCACATTTCAAAGAATTGTGGTGTGGGTTAGTGCAACTTTAAACTCTTAAGAGGCACTTTTAGTTAGGTATCAAAACTTATGACCTATTGTAATATAATCCAAATCGGGTCTCGATTTGATTCACAAAAACACACGGAGCAGTTCTACCTAAGTAGTTATGAACAAAAGATTCTATCATTTATAATGTACTTATCAAGCGTCTTAAACTTTCTGCACCACGTGTGATTTGTTTTACTACGTTCTTTATGTAACAGGATTCACATTTGATCAATCTTAACAATGATTTAATAAATTCAATGAATTCTTTTTTCTTTTGAGTTCATTGTTCATGAAGTTGTATGGCAAGGAGGATTCTATCATTGGTATGCATGTAGCCTTGCTTTGTAAAATATGGTATTTAATCTCCAAATAACAATCTGTTTGCAATTTATATTTAAGAAATATTTGTACCAAGTTGGAGCTGTTTTGCTGCTGTAAGTGAAATGAAAAGCCAAAGAAAATTGATCGCTCAGAGTCTTGTTTTTTCATTTTATTTTGTCATTCTTTGATCTTTGAATATCATTTCATAGTTTTCTTTAAATTTTACCGTGTCTTTTTTTGTTCTTTCTCTCTGATTCAACCAAATGTCTGATTCATTCGAAATGGGATGAAAAAGGACCTGGAGTTTCAAAAAGAGAATTAGTTGGGGTTGCGGCACCCAAACTCTTAGGAACTTTTTAGTTCGTATCAAATGAATATTGCTGATATATCCGGAAATCGAGATCTCGTTTGATTCCCAAAATAAAGCTGACAGTAGTTGAGCTGATTGTTCTCGTGTTTTTGAACAAAATTCTATCCGTTATAGTAGCATCATTCTTAAACTATCTGCCGCATTGGATTTGTTTTGTTCCTTCTTGTGCTAGGACTCAATTTGATCATCTTAACTAATGTTTTAATAAATTCAGTAATTCTTTTTTCTTCAGTTCACTATGTTCCATGATTGTAATGCCAAAGGATCGCGTCGTCATTGATGTCATAGCCTTAGTTTTGAAAATGAGGTATGTTATCTTAAATATCATCTATTTTTTAATTTATATTTAAAAATATTTATACCCTTTATTTGTTTTTACGCTTTCTTAAGTAGCGAATCATAAAAGAGAAACTTGATCCTTCAGTCGTGTGTTTTTTCAATTTTGTGTGCCATTCTTTTAGATCTTTGGATATCATTTCTTAGTTTTTTCTTCAGAATTTTCTGTGTCTTTTTCTTGTGCTCTTTTCTCTGATCCAATGTCTATTCTTGAAAATATGGAGTAAGCCTTACTAGGATTCAACGATTTCACAAAGAAAGGTATTAGTTGCGAGTACCTGGCAACTCTTAGAACTTTTAATTCGATGCATCAAATAATATCAAATCCAGGATTCTCGTTTCGATTCTCAAAACACACTGAAGCAATAGTTTTGTTCTCCCACGGTTTTGAACAAAAAATTCTATCATTTCTAGTACTTCTCTGATCGTGACGTCTTAAACTTCTGCCATAATGATGATTTGTTTTCTTTTCTTGTACTTTAGGATTCAGAATTTGATCATCTTAACAATGATTTAATAGAACCCGATAATTCTTTTCTTTGAGTTCTATGTTCCTAGGTTGTATGCCAAAGAGGATCATGTATCATTTGGTATCATAGCCTTCTTGAAAATTTGGGTAGTATTTATCTCCATATATCTATTTTTGAATTTATAGTTAAAATATTTAGTCGCTGTTTGTTTTACGCTCTTCGACAGTAAGTAAATCATAAAGAAAAACTTGATTATTGAAGTGCTGTCGTTTTCCATTTATTTTTCAATCTATAGTCTTTTAAGTCTTTGGATTATCATATCTTCAGTTTTCTTTAAATTTTGCGATGTCTTTTTCTTGTTCTTATATCTATTTCAACCCGATGTCTATTCTTCAAAATGGGAGAACTAAGGTTCGCGATTTCAGAAGGTGAGTTGAACAGGGTTGCGACTTTAAACTCTTAAGAACTTTTGGATTCCTCAATCAAGCGGCTGACGTAATATAGTCGTCGAGTAGAATGATTTCATTCCCAAACAATTTGAAGTAATAATTGTTCTCACGTGGTTTTGAACAAAAATTCTATCATTTATAGTACCTATCGGCGTCTTAAACTTTTCTACATTATTGTTGTTTTACTGTTCTTGTACTTTAGGATTTCAATTTGATGTCATCTTAAAAATGATTTAATAAATTCAATGAACTTTTTCCCCAGTACCATGTTCCTTGGTTGTATGCCAAGAATCCATCATTAATGGTATGTAGCCTTGCTTTTGAAAGTCTGATATTTATCTTGTATATAATCTGATTTTTGCAATTTATATTTAAAAATATTTGTCGCTTTGTTTGTTTTACTTACCTTTCCTTAAGAAATAGAGAATCCTAAAACAAAGTGAGCTGATCATCTTCAGTCTTGTGTTTTTTTACAATTTTGTGGCCATTCTTTAAGATCTTTGAATATCCTTTCTTAGTTTTCTTTAAATTTTTACGTGTCTTTTTCTTGTTCTTTTTCTCTATTCAACCAATGTCTGACTTCTTGAAAATGATTTTGGAGAGCTACTAGGTTCACGATTCCGAAAAGCGGTATGTAGTTGGGGTTTGCAACTTTTAAACCTCTTAGAACTTTTAGTTAAATTAAATCAAAAATGACCTAATGTAATATATCAAATCGAGTCTGCGTTCGATTCCCTAGTACCTATTGAAGGCAATGGCCTCACGTGGTTTTGAGCAAAAATTCTACATCATTTATAGTATATCGGCGTCTTAACACTATCTGCCGCAATATTGATTTGTTTTTGTTTTCTTCTTTAGGGTGGAATTTGATCATCTTAAGATGATTTAATAAATTCAATGATTCTTCTTTCTTTGAGGATTGCTATGTTCGCTGGTTGTATGCCAAAGTCTGCATCATTCATATGCTCATGTATATTTATCTTCATCATATATTTTCTTGTTATATTTAAAAATATTTGTCCTTTATTTGTTTTATGTAAGTGAGAATCATGAAAAAGAAAGAAACTTGATCAGCTTCCAATCGTGTGTGTGTTTTTTTTCAGTCCACAGCCAATGATTGTCTTTGATATATCATTTCTTTAGTTTTTCTTTAAATTTTCGTGTCTTTTTCTTTTTCTCTCTATTCAGCCCGAATGTCTATTCTTCAGGAAAGTAAATTTATTGGGGTTCGATTTCTAAAGGAAAGAAGGTAGTAGTTGGGGTGAGTGCAAGAAAACTTTAAACTCTTGGAACTTTTAGTTAGGATGCATCCAAATGACCTGTGTAATGTAACATATCAAATCAGTCTACGTTTCGATTCACGAAACACCTTTGGCTTGATAGTTTTGTTTATACGCAGGTTTTGAACAAAAAATTCTATCGTTTATAGTACTTAATGCGGCGATCTTAAACTTTTCTACCACTATGTGATTTGTTTTCTTTCAAATGTACTTTGGGATTTCAAATTTTGATCATGGCTTAACAATGATTTAATAAATTCAGTAATTGTTTTTTTCTTTGAGTTCCTATGTTTTCTTGGTTGTATGCCAAAGTTGAGATCCTCATCATTTCGTATCATAGCCTTGCTTTTGAAAATAGAGATATTTAAAATCTCCATATATCCTCGATTTTTTGGTTATATTTAAAATGATTTAAATCGCATTATTTGTTTTACTGCTTTCTTAAAGTATGAAATCATGAAAGAAGCTTGATCCTTCGAAGTCTTGTGATTTTTTTTTCGATGTTGTGGCGTTTTTGGGTCTTTGGATATGATTTCTTAGTTAAATTTTCTACGTGTCTTTTTCTTGTTCTTTTCTCTGTTGACCAAAATGTCTATTTGACTTGAAAAATAGGAGAGCCGCTAAGGTTCACTGATTTCATCATCAGAGAAGGTATTAGTTGGGGATATAACATTTCAAACTCTTAGAACTTTGAGTTAAGTTAGCATCAATGTGAATCTGACCTAATAACATATGTCAGAGCTAGATCTGCATTTCGATATCCCAAAACACTAGCTGAAATGACAATAGTTTTGTTCTTCCTGAGTTTTGAACAAATTCAGATCTATCATTTATGGAATTACTTATCAGCGTCTTCAACTTTTCTGCAATGTGATTTGTTTTACGTTTGTGCTTTAGGATTCCAATTTGATCATCTTAACAATGATTTTGTAAATTCAGTAATTCTTTTTCTTTGAGTTGCTATGTTAACACAGATTTATGCTAATATATCACGTCATGTTGATATCATGGCCTTGGTTTGGCGATGAGACATTTATCTTCATTAATATCTATTTTTTGAATTTATATTTAAAATAATTTTCCTTTATTTGTTTTTACAAATTATTAAGTAAGAAATCCTAAAAGAAGAGCTTGATCCTTCAATGTGTTTTCCGTTTTGTGTCCATTCTTTTAGATCTTTTGGATATCATTTCTTGGATTTTTCTTTAAATTTTCTCTGATAACATGTGATTTTTCTCTATTCAATAATGTCTATTCTTCAAAAAAATGGAGAGCTACTAAGGTTCACGGTTTCAAAAAGAAGTGATAAGTGGGGTTAAACTGAAACTCTTAGAACTTTGAGTTCGTGCAATCAAGGCTCGACATATTTGTAATATATCAGTCGAATCTCGTTGCTTCCACGAAAACGCATTGAGCAACGGTAGTTTGTTCTCGACTGTTTTGAACAGAAAATTCTATCATTTATAGTACTTATCGGCGTCTAAAGCTTTTCTACCGCATTATTGATTTGTTTTGATGTCTTGTACTTTAGGATTCAAAATTTGATCATCTTATGACAATGATTTAATAAATGGGCTCAATCATTCTTTTTCTTTGAGTTATATGTTCGCTTGGTTGTATCTGCCAGAAGGATAATCATTTGGTAATCATGGCCCTTTGAAATAAGGTATTATCTTCATATATCTATTTTTTGCACTTATATCTGATTTGTCTTGCAGCTAAACAAGTAAGTAAAATCCTAAAGAGAACAGGCTGATCCTTCGGAAGTCTTGTGTTTTTTTTCAGTTTTGTGGCCTACATTCTTTCGATCTTTGGATATCATTTGAATAATAGTTTACTTTAACATTTTCTGTGTCTTTTTCTTGTTCTTTTTTCTCATAATTTCAACGGCAATGTCTACCATCTTCGAAGATAAGCTACTAACTTCGCGGTTTCAAAGAAATTACAGTTGGGGTTTATACTTTAAACTCTTAGAACTTAGTTAGATGCATCAAAATGACCTGATATGGCTAATATATCAGGTCGGAAATCTCGTTTGCATTCACGAAACACACTGACAATAATTTTGATCTTGATTTTGAACAAAAATTCTATCATTTATGAGTACTTATCAATGTCTAAAATACATTTGCTTACCATTATTGATTTGTTTTGCAACCAGCATACTTTTAGGATTCCAATTTGATCATCTTAACTTGTAATGATTTAATAAATTCAATAATTGTTTTCTTTGAGTTACTATGGGGATTTCACAGGTGGTTGTATGGCATCAGGATATCATGTTGAATCATGCTAGCCTTTTTGAAAATAGGGTATTTATCTTTCAGCGTATATCTAGTTTTTGGGTATGTGTTAAAGATATTTGTCCTTTGTTTGAACTGCAGCTTTCTTGAAAGTAACAAATCATAATGAGAGAAATTTGATCACTTCGAGTCACTATTCAATGTTTTTTTTTCGGTACAGTACATTCTTTTAGTCTTTTGGATATCATTTCTTCAATTTCTTTAAATTTTACGTGTCTTTTCTTCGTTCTTTTTCTCTATTCAACCAATGTCTATTCTTCAATATGTGGAGAGCTACTAAGAGTTCCTTGGTTTCAAGGAAGGTATTACTTGAGGTTTCTGCAACCCAAACTTCTTGGGAACTTTTTAGTTAGATGCATCCAATGACCTAATTAATAATATCAGGTCCGGGAATGCAAATCGTTCGATTCCCAGAAACCTTGTGAAACAATAGTTTTGTTGCTCACGGCTTTGAACAAAATTCTATCATTTATAGTATATCCAACGTCTTAGAACTTTTCTGCACACCTGCCGATTGATTTTGTTTTATTTTCTTGTACTTTAAGTTTCAATTTGATCATGCTTAACAATGATTTAATAAATTCAATAATTCTTTTTTCTTTGAGGGTTATATGATTTTTTATTTTAACTAATGCCAAAAGCGGTATCATAGCCTTACTTTTGAGAAATAGGGTATTTATCATTCATGTATCTATTTGGTTGAATTTATATTTAAAAATATTTGTCCTTTGTTTGGTACGCTGTAAGTAAATCATCAAAAAGAGAGGCACGATCCTTCAGAATCTTGTATTTTTTCAATTTTTGGCCATTCTATTTAGATCTTTGGATATCATTTCTTAGGTTTCTTTAAATTTTAATGTCTTTTTCTTGTTCTTTTTCTCATATTCCAACCGATGTGCGTATTCTTCAGAAGCAAATAGGAGAATTCTTAAGGATTCGCGAGGTTTCAAAAGAAGGTATTAGTTGGGGTTGCAACTTTAAACTCTTGGGCTTTTAAGTTCGTGCATTAAAATGACCTATTGTAATATATCAAATCAAATCTACCGTTTCGTGTAAAAAAAGATTTATGAAGAAAGCGATCTTTGTTCTCCTAGTTTTGGACAAAAATTCTATCATTTATAGATACTTATCAACGTCTTAAAACTTTCTACCGCATTATTGCTTTGTTGTTTCTTGCTACTTTAGGATTCTCATTTGATCATCTTAACAATGATTTAATAAATTCAATATTTCTTATTTCTGTTGTGTTCACATGGTGACACAGCAGTTGTATGCCAAAGAAGATCATCCTTCATTAATGGTAAATAGCCTTGCTTTTGAAAATAGAATTATTTATCTTCGTATATCTATTTTTCTGGAACATGATTTAAAAGTATTTGTCCTTTATTTGTTTGACACTACTTTGTAAGTAGAAAGAATGTAAGAAAGAAGAGAGGAATTGATCCTTCAAGTCTTTTGTTTGCTTTTTTCAATGTGGCCATTCTTTAGATGCGTCTTCAGATATCATTTCTTGGTTTCTTTAAATTTTTTCTGTCTTTTCTTGTTCTTTTTCTTCTATTCAACCAATGTCTAAACTTGACAACCGAAATGGGAAGTGCTACTCGTTCGATTTCATAAAGAAGGTGTTAGTTGGGGTTGCGGCTTTAAACTCTTTAGAACTTTTTAGTTAGATGCATCAAAGCGGCCTATTGTAATGATATGTCAAGTCAGGATCTCGTTTCGATCTAAACACCTTTGTCGCAATGGTAACAATATCCTCAGTTTTGAGACAAAGAAATTCCATGATTCTATGAATACTTACTATCGTAACGTCTTAAACATTTCTACCACATTGATTGTTTTGATGATACCAGTTAGAATTCAGTCAATAATCTTAACAATGATTTAATAAATTCAATAATTGCTTTTTTTCTTTGACTGCTATGTTCCTGGAGTTGTATGCCAAAAGGATCCTGATCATTTGGCTATCATAACCTTGCTTTATCATAAATTATTCCTCCTTGTATATCTATTTTTGAATTTATATTTAAAATATTTGTCGCTGGGCTTTCTAACAACAATTAAGAGAATCATAAAGCAAATAGAAACGATCCTTCAGAATCACGATATTTTTTCGGGTACAATTTCTTGATCAACTAATATACCGTCTTGTGAATAGACATTTCTTAGGTTTCTTTAGGCCTGCGTAAATCTTCTTTCTTGTTCTTTTTTCTCTGTTCAACGTTGATGTCTACCTCTTCGGGAGAAAGATGGGAGAAACTACTAAAATGGACGTTTCAAAGAAGAAGTGTAATGATTTGTCCCAACTGAATACTGGAACTTCGTGCATCAAAAATGACCTATTTGTTGTAATATCAAATCAGATACTGCGTTTGATTCCCAAAACACTAGCTCAATTGTTCTCCTGGTTTTGAACAAAAATTCTATCATTTATATTACTTATCAAACGATCTGAAAACTTTTCTACCGCCTTGTTGATTTGTTTTACGTTCTTATACTTTAGGATTCCAATTTGTTCATCTTAACAATGATTTAATAAATTCAAATAATTCTTTTTTCTTTGAGGATATATGTTCCTGATTGTACATGCCGAAAGGATCATGTACGCCATTTGTATCGTAGCCTTGCTTTAATAGGTTATTATCTTCGTATATCTATTTTTGAATTTATATTTAAAACATTCTTCCTTTCTTTATTTCTCCTTACTTAATATACAAATCAAAAAAGAAGAAAATTGATCCTTCCAAGTGTCTTGTGTTTTTTTCAATTTTGTAAATGCATTTCTTTTAGATCTTTGGATATCATTTCTTAATTTTCTTTAAATTTTCTGTGTCTTGTTCTTTTTCTCTATTCCAATAATGTCTATTCTTCAAAATAAGGAAGCTACTTGGGATTCATGATTTCAAAAAAGGAAGGTATTGATTGGTTTTCAGCTTTAAACTCTTGTTTTTGTTTGGTACATCAAAATGACTCTATTATTATATATCAGTAGTCTGAATCTCGATTCATTCTAAATCAGCGAAAGCAATGAATTTTGTTCTCGCAGGTTGAACGAACAAAGAATTCTGATTGCTCATTTATAGTAATTATCAGCGTCTTAAACTTTCTACCACAATATTGATTTGTTTTCATTTTCTTGTACTTTAGGATTCAATTTGATAAATGTAGCAATGATTTAATAAATTCAATAGTTTCTTTGAGTGCACTATGTTCCTTGATTTGCCCCATGCCAAAGTAGTCCGCATCATTTGGTATCATAACCCCAACTTTTGAGTGATAGTATATATCTTCGTATATCTATTTTGTGAATTTATATTTAAAATATTTGTCCTTTATTTGTTTGCAACTTTCTTAAGTAACAAATCATAAAAGAGAGCTTGATCCTTCAGAATTCGTGTGTTTTTTTCAATTTTGTAGATATCATTTCTTAGTTTTCTTTAAATTTTTGGTGTCTTTCTTGTTCCTTTTTCTCTACTCAACCAATGTCTATTCTTCAGAAAAATAGGAGAGCTCCTAAGGTGCGATTTCAAAGAAGGTATTAGTGGGTTGCGCTTTGAACTCTTTAAGAACTTTTAGTTCGTGCATCAAAATGACCTGTTATGATCATATATCAAATCAGATCTCGTTCATTCACGAAACCACAATAGTTTTCAGTTCTCACTGGTTTTGAACAAATATTCTATCATTTATAGTACTTATAGACGTCTTAAACTTTTCTGCCGCGCTATTGCTTGTTTTAGCTCTTTCTTGTACTTTAGGATTCCAGACTGATCATCATAGTAATGATTTAATAAATTCAGTAAATTTCTTTTAACTTCGAGTTCTTATCATTTCTTGGTTGTATGCCAGAAGTCATCACCATTTGGTATCATAGCCTTGCACGAAAATAAGTATTTATCTTCATATATCAATTTTGAATTTATATTTAAAAATATTTGTCCTTTATTTTGTTTTACACGCTTTCTTAAATGAAGATCATAAAGAGAAACTTGATCCTTCAAGTCTTTGTGTTTTTTTTCAGTTGTGGCCATTCTTTAGATGGCTTTGGATATCATTTCTTAATTTTCTTTGGAAATTTTCTGTGTCTTTTTCTTGTTCTTTTGCTATTCAACCAATGTCTATTCTTCGAAATGGGAGGACTACTAGGTTCACCATTTCAAGAGGTATTAGTTGGGTTTGCAGCTTTAAACTCTTAGAGTACGTTAGGTGCATCAAAATGACCTGACCAGCTCGGCTGTAATATATCAGGAATCATCAGTCTGGATTCGATTCTAAACACTGTAAACCTGGCAATAGTTTGTTTATGCTGATTTGAACAAAAATTCTATCATTTATAGTACTTATCGAATCTTAAAGCTGCCGCTATTGATTTGTTTTTAAATTCTTAACTTTAAATTCCAATTTGATATCTATCTTAACAATGATTTAATGATTCAATGAATTGTTTTCTTTTGAGTTACTATGTTCGCTGATTGTATGTCAAAAGGATCATCATTTATTATCATGTTGCTTTGAGAAATGCGATGACTATCTTGATATATCTATTTTTGAATTTATAGTTAAAGATTTGTCACTGTTTGTTTTACTACCCTTTCTTAAGGTAAATCACTAACAAAGAGAAGCGGTGTGATCCTTCGATCTTGTGTTTTTTCAATTTTTTGGCCCAAATTCTTGATCTTTTTGGATATCATTTCTTAGATTTTCTTTAGGGAATTTTAAATGTCTTTTCTTGTTCTTTTCTCTATTTGAGCCAGTAATGTCTGATTCTTCAACAAAAATAGGAGAGCTTAGTTCACTTGATTTCAAAATGAGGTCATTAGTTGGGGTAACCCCTTGAAACTCTTAGCGAACTGAATTTAGTTCGTGCATCAAATGACCTATTGACTAATATATCAGCTCAAATCTGCGTTTCGATTCCCAAGAAACCTTAGTTTGAGAAAAACCGCAGTTTTGGACAAAATTCTATCATTTATAATTGCTTATCAGCGTCTTAAAACATTCATACCACATTGCTGATTTGTTTTTATTCTTGTACTTTAGGATTCCAGATTTAATCATCTTAACAATGATTTAATAAAATTCTAATAATTAGCTTAATTTCTTTTGAGGTCTTATGTTCTAGGTTGTATCTTGAAAGGATCCATATCATTTGGTATCATAGCCATGCTGCTGAAAATGAGTATTTATCTTCGTATATCTATTTTTGTTATGATTTAGAAAATATTTGTCACTGTTTGTTTTACGCTTTCTTAAGTGACAAATCATAAAGAAAGAAGCTTGATCCTTATAGTCACAGTGTGCTTCAATTTTGATGACTATTCTTCGATCTTTGGGTACGTCATTTCTTGGATTTTCTTCAATTTTATTAATCTTGTTCTTTTTCTCTACATTCAACCAATGTCGATTCTTTCAAGATAGGAGAATACTAAATTGTGATTTCAAAAAGAAGGTATTAGTTGGGGTTGCAGCTTTAAACTTCTTAGAAATTTTAGTTAGGTAAATCAATCAGACCTGTGTAATATATCAAATCAGATCTCTTGTTTCGATTCACGAGCAACTGTCGAGCTTGATAGTTTTGTTCTCCTTGGTTTTGAACAAATTCTATCATTTATAATGTTAAATCCAAGTATTCTACCTGCCACGTATTGCTTTGTACTATGTACTGCAGCTTCTTCTTTGATCATGTTCCCAATGATTTAATAAATTCAATATTTCTTTATTTGTTGGTTATATGTTCTGGTCTGTATGAGATAAATCATGTGATATCATAGCCTTTGAAAATAGAATTGACTATCTTCATATATCTATTTTTGGTTATATGTTAAAGGCGATCTTTGTCCTTTGTTTGTTTGCATAGCCAGAGTAATGAATCATGAAAAGAGAAATTTGAAGCTTCGATCTTATGATTTTTTCAGGTTGTGACTCATTCTTTAAATCTTTGGATATCATTTCTTGGATTTTCTTTAAATTTTGCAGTCTTTTTTCAACTGTTCTTTTTTCTTCTATTCAGTAATGTCTCTTCTTGAAAGATAGGAATTTCTTGGGAGGTTCTGATTTCAAAAAAGAGGTATTGGTTGGGGTTGCTTTTGACTCTTAGAACTTTTAGTTAAGATGCGTCAAAATGACCTGACCCATGTAATATATCAAATCGAAATCGCGTTTCGATTCCCCAAAACTACTTGTCGAAGCTTGATAATTGATGTTATGAACAAAAATGGTCTATCAATTTATAGTATATCTTATTGACGTACTTAAACATTTACTCCATTGCTTTGTTTAAACGTTCTATGCGCAGGATTTCAATTTGATCATCTTAACAATGAACAATAAATTCAATGAATTTTCTTATTTCTTTGATTCACCTACTGTTCCATGGTTGTATGCCGTAATGCTGTCACTTGCGTATCATAGCCTTGCTTTGAAAATAAATTATATATCGTCATATTAATCTATTTTTTGAATTTATATTTAAAAACATTTATGCGCTTTGTTTGTTTTGCGCTTAAGTAGCAATCATGAAAGAACTTGATCCTTCATGGTGTTTTTTTCAATTCTGTGGCCATTCTTTTAGTCTTTGAATATCATTTCTTAATTTTCTTTGGGAGACCTACGTGCTATTTTCTTGTTCTTTTCTCTATTCAACAATGTCTATTCTTGAAAATGGGAGAGCAAATTTAATTTGCGATTTCAAAAAAGAAGGTATTGAAGTTGGGGATTTATACCACTACTTAGGGCACTTTGAAGTTCGATGCATCAAAATGACCTATTGTAATAAAATATCAAATCGAGGAGATCTGCCGTTCATTCTCAAACACTGTCTGTAGCAATAGTTTTAGTTCTCCTTTAGTTTTGCAACAAAGGGATTCTATCATTGTATAATACTTATGAGCATCTTAAAGTTTCTACCACATTATTGATTTGTTTTACGGTGTAATATACTTTAGAATTCAATTTGATCATCTTAACTTGATGATTTAATAAATTCAATAATTGCTTTTTCTTTGAAATGTTACTATGACGAAATGAACCTATGCCAAAGAGGATCCACATCATTTGTGAATTGAAAGCCTTGCTTTGAAAGTATGGTATTTATATCTTCGTATATCTATTTTGAATTTATATTTAGAAAAATTTGTCCTTTGTTTGTTTTGCACCTTTCTTAAGTAACAAATCCTATAAAAAACAAAGAGGTGATCCTTGGAAGATCTTGTGTTTTTTTTGAATTTTGTGGCCATTCTTTAGATCTTTGAATATCATTTCTTTAGTTTTCTTCCCAAATTTTGTCTGTTTCTTGTTCTTTTTCTCTATTCAACCAATGTACAGTAAAAAATGTGGGAGAGCTACTAAGGTTCGCAGTTTCAAAAAGAAGGTATTAGTTGGCCTGCATCTTGAAATATTAGAACTTTTAGTTAGATGCATCAAAATGACATTAGCAATATATCAATCAGATCTCGTTTCGATTCCCCAAGACACCCTAGCTGAAACAATAGTGTTTGTTGCTCCCGTTTTGGTACAACAAAGGAATTCTATCATTTATAGTACTTATCAATGCGTCTTCGCAAACATTTCTACCACATTATTGATTTATTTTACTATTCTTGTACTTTAGATTCCAATTTGATCATCTTAACAATGATTAATAAATTCAATGAGTGCAATTTTTCTTTTGAGTTACTATGTTCGCGATTTATGTCATAGAGATCGAAAATCGTTTGGTATCCTATCCTTTTGAAAATGGGGTATTTAGCTCTTCGTATGGCGGGTATTTTTGAAGATTTACTATTTAAAATATGTTGTCGCTTTTATTCGTTTTAAACGCTTTCTTAGTAAGAAATCATAAAAAGAAGAAACTTGATCCTTAAGTCTGATGTGTAATTCGGTGTCATTCTTTAGATCTTTGGATTATCATTTCTTAAGTTTTCTTTAAAATTTTTGCGTGTCTTTTGTTCTTTTTCTGCTATTGACAATGTCTATTCTTCGGAAAATAGGGAGAAGCTAGCTAGATTCGCGATTTCAAAGAATAAGAAGGTATTAGATGGGTTTGCAACAAACTCTTATTAACACCTAGTTCGTTAAGCATCAAAATGACCTATTGTAATATATCAAATCGAAGTCTCGTTTCGATTCACAAAACAATATTTGAAAGCGATAATTTGTTCTCCGAGTTTGAACAAAATTTCTATCATTTATGAACGTACATATCGGCGTCTTAAACTTTTCTGCAACTTGTATGCCAACATTTCTGCTCTTTTAACTTCTTGTACTTTGATTTGATCATCTCTTAACAATGATTTAATAAATTCAATAGTGTTTTCTTTGCAGTTCACTATGTGTATTGGTTATGAAAATTCGCAGTCTGACCATCATCATTGCTATTAATCAGGTAAACTATAAAATATCTATTTTTTGAATTTATATTTAGAAAATATTTGTCACTGTTTGTTTTACCTTTCTTAAGTAAATCATGAGAGAATTTGATCCTTCGAGTCTTGTGTTTTTTTTCAGTTACTACTGTGCATTCTTTAGATCTTTGGACTATCATTTCTTAGTTTAAATTTTACGTGTCTTTCTTGCCACGTCTTTTTTCTGCTGATTCAACGATGTCTATTCTTCAGGAGAAGGAATGGGAGAACTACTAGGGATTTCACTGATTTCAAAAAGAAGTGTTGAGGTTGCGAACTTTAGGCTCTTAAGTACAAACTGTTATAAATCGAAAATGACCTATTGTAATATAATCCGTCAGTCTTGTTGATTCCTAACACTAGCTGAAGAGCAGTATAGTTTTGTTCTCAGTTTTGAACAAAATTCTATCTTCATGTCCATATAGCCGATCTACAAACATTTGTTCTTCAACCTTCGTTGGTACCCAGCAGTGGATCATCTTAACAATGATTTAATGGGAAATTCAGTATTTCTTATTTCTTTTTAGATTTATATCATTACATGATTAATATGCCAAAGGATCACTCATTTGGTATCATAACGCTTGCTTTGAAAGTAAATGTGTTATCTCCGTATATCTATTTTTGACACTATTTATGTTCCAAAATATTTATGACTTTGTTGTTTTGGCTCTTTAATCTAATGATCATGAAAAGGTTTGAAGTCCTGTCGATCTTATTTCAGTACATTCCTTCTTTATTCTTTAAACTGCTAGATTTTCGTTTATTTTTACGCAAGTACTACTTGTGTCTTTCTTGTTCTTTTTCTCTATTCTTCGTAACAATTCTTAAGGTAGCTTGATTTCATAGTTTCTGGTATTTCAGAAAATTGGGCCTTTAGAGCTCTTAGAACTTTAGTTAGATGCATCAAGATGACCTATTGTAATAGATATCAAATCGAATATCATTCAGATCTGCCGTTTGGAACCCCAGAATGCGAAACTAGTTTGGTCTCGTTTGTTATACTGATTTTAACGAATTCTATCATTCTGCTGGTACTTAGCATCGAAAGATCGTCTTCAAACTTTTCTGCACCACGTAATTTGTTCATTATGTTCTGAATGTACTTTAGAATTCCAATGTTGATCATCTTGGCTATGATTTAATAAATTCAATAATTCTTTTTCTTTGAGTTCTATATTCGCTTGCCAATATGAGATATAAAGTTCCATCATTTAATTATCAAGTAGCTGGCTTATCTTCATATATCTATTTTTGAATTTATATTTAAAATGTTGTCCTTTGCTTTCTTAAATTACGAAATCAATCTGAAAGGAGAGCAATTCAATCATAGTCAATATATTTCAATTTTGTGGCCATTTAGATCTTTGAATATCATTTCTTGGATTTTCTTTAAATTTTCGGTGTCTTGATCTTGTTCTTTCTATTCAACCAATGTATCTATTCTTGAAAATGGGAGGCTCTTACAAAAGATGCGAGTTTCAAAGAGGTAGTTATGCACAAACTCTTAGAACTCAGTGCTGGATAAGTGCATCAAAATGACCTAGCTATAATAATATGGCAAATCAAAGTATCTCGAGATCTGGATTCCTCTCATAGCTGAGATGATCCCCTGTTCTCCTTTGGTTAGACAAAAGATTTCTATCATTTATGAGCCTTGTAGCGTCTTTTCTGCCACGTGATTTGTACCGGTACATTGTTACGGAGCCTAGCCTTAGAATTCAATTTGATCATCTTAACAATGATTTAATAAATTCAATAAGTGCACTGCTTCAGTTTGAGTACTATGTTAAACATAAGTTGTATGCCCAAAGGATCCCCGAGTTGATTCAATCCATCTGTATCAATATATATAATGATCAAGGCATTAGTGTTATCTTCCGTATAATCTATTTTTTCAGGTATATTTTAAAAATATTTGTCGCTGTCTTGTTTTTAAGCTGTAGGAAATGAAAAAGAAGTGAAATTTGATCCTTCGAGTGTCTTATATTTTGTGAATTTTGCAATGACAGATATCAACGTCATTGCTAATTTTGCTGATCTATACTGTTCTTTTTCTCTATTCAAAATGTCTATTCTTGAAAGTAGAATATCTGATTCGGCCAGTATTCTTCGGAAAATTAATTGACTATGTTTGCACCTGACTTACTTAGAAATTTTGAATTCGTGCATCAAACAACTATTTATCAATCGAATCTTGTTCGATTCCTGAAACACAACGTTAATGTGATAGTTTGTTGCTCCTTTGATTTTGAACAAAAAGATATCATTTATAGTACTTATCAGCGTCTACGCAAGCCGCAACACCTGGGAGATTTGTTTTGAACGCTTCTTATACTTTAGGATTTCAATTTGATCATCTTAACAATGATTTAATAAATTCATTCTTTTTTCTTTGGTGTTATATGTTATTTTGTATGCTGTAAATGGATTTGGTTCATGTGGCTGAAGATAAGAGACGATGAAATCATTTTATCTATATATCTATTTTGAATTGGGTATATTTAAGGCATTTTGTCGCTGTTTGTTTGAACGCTTACTTAACTGTGAAGTAGAATGGCCTAAAGATCCTTCCGTCTTGTGTTTTTTTCAGTGTTTGATTTGTACATTCTTTAAGTCTTTGAAGTCATTTCTTGGATTTTCTTTGGGGCCTAAATTTTGATGTCTTTCTTGTTAGCTTTTCTCTATTCAACCCGGTAATGTCTATTCTTCAAAAAATGGAGAACTGCTTGGGATAGATTTCGCGGTTTTCGAAAAGAAGGTGATGTGTGGTTTGCAACCTTTAAACTCTTAGTAACTTTTAGTGTAGATGCGTCAAAATGACCCTATTGTAATATGTAATCAAATCAGTGCTGTTTAATTCACGAAAACACTATTTGAAGCAATGGATTTCTCCCTTTGGATTTGAACAAAATTCTATCATTTATAGTACTTATCAGCGTCTTAAACATTTCTACCACGTGATTTGTTTAAACGTTCTTGCTGCTGAAATTTCAATTTGATCATCTTAACAATGATTTAATGGAAATTACGTGTCCTTGTTTGCCTGCTGATTTTCCATGTTGTTTATATACCGAAATGGATTCATCATAACGTGTCTTGTAGCAGAAAATAGAGTGTTATCTTCATTATATAAGCGCTCCTATTTTTGAATTTATATTTAAAATATTTGTCCTTTGTTTGTTTTACCTTTCTTAAATGTAAATCATGAATGAAATTTGATCAGTACGTATTCTTTCAGTTAATGTGTCAGGTCTTTGGATATCATTTCTTGTTTCTTTAGGGGAATTTTAACGTATCTTTCGCTTTTTCTCTATTCAACCAATGTCTATTCTTCGTAAAAATAAGAGCTATCTTAAGCGTTCACTGATTGATTCCAAAGAGGTATTAATTGGGTTGAAAACTTTTAAACTCTTAGAACTTTTAGTTAGGTATCAAAATGACCTATTGGAAAATATCAAATCCCGTCGGGTCTGCGTTTCGATTGAAAACACATCTGTGAAGCTTAGATAGTTTTGTTACTCTGATTTTGAACAAAGAAATTCTATCATTTATAATTTTATCAACGTCTTCATGACTTATCTACATGTATTGATTTGTTTTACATTCTTGCTTTAAGAGGATTCCAATTTGATCATCTTAACAATGATTTGAAATAAAATTCAATAATTGCTTTTCTTTGAGCTACTATGATTGTAATACTTATCTATTTAATGTAAATAGCTTTGCTTTTGAAAATAGAGGAGTATTTATCCTTTGAATTTATATTTAAAATAAATAACATTTGTTTTAAGCATTCAAGTATGAAATCATGAAAGAGGAAACTGATCCTTCAAGTCTGAAATGTTTTTCATTTTGTGGCCCATTCTTAACTATCTTTAGTTTTCTTTAAATTTCTCGTATTTTCTTGTTCTTTTCTACATTCAACCAGTATCTATTCTTCGAAAGGCAAATCGGGAAGATTTCACTTGATTTCAAGTGTGAAGAGTTGCCTTAATAACTGGCTTGGAACTAGTTCGTTAATCAAAAACATGACCCTGATTATGATATATCAAATCAGATCTCGCCGTTTGCGTTCACGAAACGTGATATTTTGTTCTCACTGTGACGATAGAACAAAATTCTGTCATTCTATAGTGCGTCAGCGTCTTAAACTTTTCTGCACCACATATTAATGATTTTATTTAGCCCAACCTTCAATTTGATCATCTTAACAGCCTTGATGATTTAATAAATCAATGACTCTTCGATTTCTTTGATTACTATGTTCTTTGATTGAGATCGTATCGTTGCAATCGTTGTATGGCACTTATAACGAAAATGGGAATGACTATTTTTGAATTTATTTTTTGGATTTCTAAAATATTTGTCTTTGTTGTACTACGCTTATCATGTAAGTGAAATCATAGAGAGAAAGTATGCTTCAAGTCTTGTGTTTTCATATTTTGTGGCCATTCTTTTCGTCTTTGGATAATCATTTCTTGGATTTCTTTAAATTTTACGTATTCTTTCTTGTTCTTTCTCTCCGCATTCAACCAATGTCATGTGCCCCTTTGGAGAAGAATGGGAGAATAACACATGATTTCACTTGCGATTTCAAAAGAGTGTATGGATTGGGGTTAAACTTGACAAGCTCTTAGAAACTTTAGTTAGATGCATCAATTGACCTCTTGTAATATAGATCAAATCAATCGTTCGATTCCCGAAACACTGTGCCCCAAACGTAGTTTTGTTCTGCCACTGGTTTTGAACAAAAATTCTATCATTTACAATAAGTACTGTATGTTGATCTTAAACTAAATTTGCCACTGCTGTGATTTGTTTACTGCAGCAAACACTTTACTGGATTCCAGATTTGCATCTGTCTTATGATGATTTAATAAATTCAATGATTAATTTTCTTTAGTGCCTTGAGGAATCTTTTTTCCTTTATCGGTGTTGTAAATATCTTTTTGCGTTTATGTTAAAAATATTTGTCGCTGTTGTTTACTGCCTTTCTTAGTAAGTCATAAAGAAAGAAACTTGATCGGCCCAAGTCTTGTGTTTTTTCAGGTACATTCTTTAATGCTGATCCTCTTTCTTAGATTTTCTTTCGTTACTGCGTGTCTTTTTCTTGTTCTTTTCTCTGTTCTTCGAGAATAGGAGAATACTAGGGATTCGCGATTTCAAAGTGGAAACGGGGATGCACTCTTAAGAACTTTAGTTAGATGCATCAAAATGACCTGTGCTGTCAAGTCTGCGTTCATTCCGAAATTGATGGCCTAGTTTAGGCAGGCTCGTTATCATTTATGGTATCTTGAAACTTTTCTGCCGCGATAATTGATTTGTATGATCTTGTAGCAAGTTCCAGACTGATCATCTTAATGTCGTTTGGCTCAATTCAATGAATTATTTTTTCTTTGATTACTTCGCTAGTTGTATGCCAAGGATGCATCGACTGTGTAAATAGCCTTTGAAAATAGGGTATTTATAGCCGTATATCTATTTTGAATTTATCTTTAAAATAATTTTCCTTTATTTGTTTTGCAGCAAAGGAAAACTCTCAGAGTCATGTTTTTCAATTTTATTATTCATTCTTTAGATGCTGATGCTCATTTCTTGGATTTTCTTTAAATTTTCTGTGTCGCTCTATTCAGCCAGTGTCTATTCTTCGTAAAGATAGATCTTGGGTCATGAACTCAGAGGTATTAGGTGGGGTTGCAACTCTTAGGCTGTAAGGCACGGATTAAATTCTCAAATGACCTATCTCGTTCGATTCTCAAAACGCGACTGAGCATGATAGTTATCGCAGTTTTTAAGGTATCATTTATAGTACTTATCAGCGTCTGACACTTTTCTGCAATGTGATTTGTTTTGTTTCTTGTGCTTTAGGATTCAATTTGATCATCTTAACAGACAATAGTTAAATAATTATTTTTCTTTGAGTACTATGTTCATGGTTAGAGATCATCATTTATTATCATGTATAGCACAATAGGAGTATTTATGTATATATCTATTTTGTGAATTTATATTTAAAAATATTTGTCCTTTATTTGTTTTACGCTTTCTTAAGTAAGTCATAAAAGAGAGCAATTTTTTTTAGATCTTCATTTGTACGTTTTCAATCTTTTTCTTGTTCTGTTTTTATCTACCATTGACGTAATATTCTTCGAAAATGGGAGAGCAGTTTCAAGAAGGTAATTGGGTTGCAATAAACTCTTTAGTTAGATGAATATTGTAATATATCAAATCAGATATAACGATTCTCATTTCTTTGAAACAATAGTTTTGTTCTCATGATTTTGAACAAAATTTATCATTTATAGTACTTATCAACGTCTTAATATTGATTTGTTTTGTTTCTTGTACTTTAGGATTCCAATTTGATCATCTTAACAATGATTTAATAAATTCAATAATTATTTTTTCTTTAGTTACTATGTTCCTTGGTTGTATGCGAAGGATCCGCGTCATTTGGTATCATAGCTTTGAAAATTGGGTACTATCTTCGTATATCTATTTTTTTATTTATGTTAAAATGGTATAGCTGACTGTTTTATAACAAGTAAATGTAAGTTGAACGGCCAAGTCTTGTGTTTTTTTCAATTTTGTGTACGTCTTTGTCTTTGAATATCATTTCTTAGTTTTTTGGGGCACTGCTCTGTCTTTTTCTTGTTCTTTTTTCTATTCAACCAATGTCTATTCTTGAAAATGAGCGATTTCAAAAAGAGGTATTAGTGGGTTTTGAAAATTTTAGAACTTTTAGATGCATCAAAATGACCTATTATAATATATCAAATCAGTCTTCTTCGATTCCCTGCTGTGACAGTTTTGTTCTCCTGAACTATGTGAAATTCTTCTATCATTTGAAATGTCAATGTAACTTTCTCTACATTGATTTGTTTTCTGTTCTTATGTTGATCCATCTTAACAATGATTTAATAAATTCAATAGTGTTTCTTTTGAGTACTATGTTCCTTTGTATGCCAAGGATCAGCGTCATTGATAGCCTTGAAAATAGCATTATTTATATAAATATATCTGCTGAATTTATATTTAAAAATATTTGTCACTTTGTTTGTTCTGCCTAACTAATGAAATAACTAAAGAAATTTGTCCTTCGATCTTCGTATTTTTCAGTACTACGACTGACCGTCTTTGAATATCATTTCGTCTATTTTAAATGTCTCCTGTATTCTATGTACTGTTAAGTAATGGAAGCTACAATTACGCGGGTAAAGAAGTGGTATTGGGTTTGCAACTTTATTTCTTAAAATTTTTTTAATTCGTCATTAGACTCTTCTTTATGTAATGATCTGTTTTACATTGCTATTGTGACTGTTATTATACGTTTTAATTTGAAAATTCTCTCAAAAAAACAGTTATATTTGATGTTCTTGGTGCAATGCCAAAAGGATCATCATTGTGTATAGCCTTGCTTTAGAAAATGTGTACCTCTCATATATCAATTTTTAATTTATCTTTAAAATATTTTGTCGCTGTTTGTTTTAGCACCTATAGTAAAGTAATGAGAGAACAATTTAACTCGGTGTCTTGGTATGTACTTTAGATCTTTGAATATCATTTCTTAGTTTCATTTAATTTTCTGTCTTTCTTCGTTCTTTCTCTATTCAAACGTAATGTCTTCAAAATGGGAGAGCTACCCAAGGTTCGCGATTTTCAAAAAAGATGTCTATTGCATTTAATGTAAGACGCAGTTAGACATCAAAATGACTGTGTAATATATCAAATCAGTCGTTTCATGTAAAACGCAGTAACGAGACTAACATCTGTTACTTAGTAGCATCAGCGTCATACTTTCTGCCACATTATTGATTTGTTCTGTTATATCTTTGCATTCCAATTTGATCTTAACAATGATTTAATAAATTCAGTGTTTTTCTTTTAGTTACTATACAGTTATATGCCAGATATTATATAGCCTTTAATGCGATATTTATCTCCGTAATATCTACTGAATTTATATTTACTTGTCATTTATTTTGTTACTACTAACTTTCGTAAGTAAATCATGAAAGAGAGCGATCCTTCTGATCTTTCTTCTTTTTTCAGTACAATGTACCTAACAGATCTTTAAATATCATTTCTTGGATTTTCTTTATACGTATTTTCTTGTTCTTTTTTCTCTGTTCAACCAGTAATGTCTTTTAAAATGGAAATGGATTTGCAGTTTCAAAAAATGAGGATGTCTTAGAGCACGGATTTCTTGCATCAAAATGACTATTAATATATCAAATCAGTCTGTTCGATTCTAAAACACTTACTGCTTGAGCTGTTCTCCTAAGTTTTAAACAAATTATTCTATCATTTTATAGTACTTCTCGACATCTTAAACTTTTCTGCAATATTGATTTGTTTTTTGTTTTCTTATGCTGAGATTCCAATTTGATCATCTTTAACAATGATTTAATAAAATTCCATAATTTATTTTCTTTAGTGCAGTTATATGCCAAAGTCGAAAATGTTGGTTATCTGTAACTGAAGCATGGTATTTATCTTCACGTAAATATCAATTTTTGAATTTATATTTAAAAATGTTGTCCTTTGTTGTATTTTCTTATGTAATGAAATGTAAAAAAGAAATTTTGATCCTTCGAGTCTTGTGTTTTTTTTTCAATTTTGTAATCATTCTTCGTCTTTGAATATCATTTCTTTAGTTTCTTTCTTGTTATTTTTCTTTCAAACATATATATTCTTCGAAAATAGAGCTACTAAGGATTCACTGATTTCAAAAAAGAATTGTGGATGGGTTCCCCAAACTCTTAGGTACTTTTAGTTAGAATATGACACAGTATAATATATCAAATCAGTCTCTCGTTTCTAACGCGAACAATAGTTTTGTTCTCTCTGATTTTGAACAAAGATTCTATCATTTATAGTACTTATCAATGCCTTAAACATACCACCATTACGTTTTCTGTTCTTGTACTTTAGAACCGATTTGATAAATGTAACAATGATTTAATGCGATTGCTATATTTCCTTGGTATAATATTCCAGAGGATCCGTCATTCGAGTAATAAATAGCCTTGCTTTTGAAAATGCGATATTTATCTTCAGTATATCTGTTTTTGAATTTATATTTGGAAACGTCCTTTGCTGTTTTACGCTTTCTTAAGCAACAAGTCATAAAATCGAGAGAAACTTGATCCTTCAGAATCTTGTGTTTTTTTTCGGTACAATTTTGTGGCCATTCTTTTAGATCTTTCGATATCATTTCTTGGTTTTCTTTAAATTTTCCTGTCTTTTTTTCTTGTTCTTTTTCTCTATTCAACCCTGTGTCAATTCTTCGAAATAGGAGAGCTACTAAGGTTCACTGATTTCAAAAAAAGAAGCTGTTAGGTGGGGATGCAACTTTAAACTCTTGGAACTTTTTAGTTAGATGCGTCAAAATGACCTATTGTAATATATAATATCCGTCAGTCTCGTTTGGATTCCCAAAACACATGGAGCAATAGTTTTGTTATACTAGATTTTAGGCAAGGAATTCTATCATTTGGTAACACTTATCAGCGTCTTAAGCAATATTGATTTGTTTTGTTTTCTTGTACTTTAGGATTCCAATTTGATCATCTTGTGAAATGATTTAATAAATTCAATAGATATTTTTCTTTGAGTTATTATGTTCCTTGGTTGTATGCCAAAAGGATCCGCATCGTGATATCATAGCCTTGCTTTTG
The DNA here is from genome assembly GCA_030763125.1 of Hippophae gyantsensis. Taxonomy (NCBI): domain Eukaryota; kingdom Viridiplantae; phylum Streptophyta; class Magnoliopsida; order Rosales; family Elaeagnaceae; genus Hippophae; species Hippophae gyantsensis. Next base: position 46,071,441 of record CM061028.1, on the reverse strand, counting down.
AAAATAGAGTATTTATCTTCATATATCTATTTAATGAATTTATATTTAAAAATAATTTCCCTTTACATTTGTTTTCTCGCTTTCTTCGTAAGAAGTCATAAAAAAAAGAAAGAAACTTGATCGCTAAGATAGTGTTATGTTTTTTCAATTTTGTGGCCCGTTCTTTTAGATCTTTGTATATCATTTCTTGGTTTTCTTTAAATTTTTCTGTCTTTTTCTTGTTCTGTGTCTCTATTCAAACAATGTCTAGCCGTAAAATAAATCTTGAAAGTTACTAAGGTTCACCGTTTGAAGAAAGAAGATATTAGTTGGAGTTGCAACTTTAGGCTCTTGGAACTTTTAGTTAGATTACTCAAGAGGCCCTATTGTAATATATCAAATCGAATCTAGTCTGGATTCCCAAAACACATCGGTGAAGCAATAGTTTAGTTCTCCCTAGTTTTGAATAAAAATTCTATCATTTATTGTACTTAATCAACGTCTTCAAACTTTTCTGCCGCGATATTGATTTTGTTTTGTTTTCTTCGTACTTCAAGATTCCAATTTGATCATCTTGTAATGATTTAATAAATTCAGTAATTTATTTTTTCTTTGAGTTACTATGTTCCTTGGTTGTATGCCAAAAGGATAATATCATTTGTGTAAATAGCCTAGCTTTTAGTAAATAGAGTACTTATCTTCATATATGTATTTTTTGGTTGTATTTAAAATTAATTTTCCTTTATTTGTTTTTACGCTTTGTAAGTAAGAGGTCATAAAAAGATGAAGCTTGGTCCTTGTATACGGTGTATTTTTTCATTTTGTGGTATTCTTTTGTCTTTGGATATCATTTCTTGGTTGCCTCTTTAAATTCTCTCTGTCTTTTTCTTGTTCTTTTCTTTCTATTCCGGCAATGTCTATTCTTTTAGTAGAGCTACTAAGGTTCACTGATTTTCAAAAAGAAGGTATTAGTTAGTTTGCAACTTTGACTCTTTAACTTTTAGTTCGTGCATCAATATGACCTATTGTAATATATCAAATTTAATCTTGTTTCGATTCTAAACACACCTTTGAAACAATAGTTTTGTTCTCCCTTGTTTTGGTGGAAAATTCTATGTTTATAGTAAATATCAGCGTCTTCAAACTTTTCTACCACATTATTGCAGCTATAACACAAGGATTCCAGTGATCATGTCTGCTTGATGATTTAATCAGTCAAATAATTGTTTTTTTCTTTGAGTTACTATGTTCCTTTTTGTATGCCAAAAGGATCAGCGTCATTTAGTATCATAGCCTTACTTTTGAAAATCAAGTGACTATCTCCGTATATCTATTTTTTGAAGTTATGTTTAAAAATATTTGTCCTTTCTTTGTTTTTCTGCTTTCTTAAGTAAGAAATCATAAAAAAGAAAGAAATTTGATCCTTCGAGTCTTGTGTTTTTTTTTTTCAATTTTTGCAGGCTTGATCTTTAGATCTTTGAATATCATTTCTTGGATTTCTTTAAATTTTATGTGTCATTTCGTGCACAATTTCATATATACATTCAAGCAATGTCTGTTATTCACCATAAATAGGAGAGCTACTAAGGTGCAGTTTTCAAAAAAGAAGGTATTAGTTGGGGTTGAAACTTTAAACTCTTGAAACTTTTAGTTAGGATGCCATCAAAATGACTTTTATTATAAAATATCAAATCGAATCTCGTTTCGATTCTCAAAACCTTGTGAAACAATAGTTTTGTTCTCCCTAGTTTTAGAGCAAAGTTACTATCATTTATATTGCTTACCGGCGTCTTAAACTTTTCTGCAATATTGATTTGTTTTGTTTTCTTGTAACCTTCAGGATTCCAATTTGATAAATCACAACAATGATTTAATAAATTCAATAATTATTTTTTTCTCAACGAGTTACTATGTTCCTTGGTTGTATACCAAAAGGATCAGCGTCGTATCTTCCCATGTAATATTTTGTGAATTTATATTTAAAATGAATTTTCCTTTATTTGTTTTAAACATGGTAAGAAATCATGAAGAGAAAGAGAGTCGATCCTTCAAGTCGTGTGTTTTTTTCAATTTTGTGGGCATTCTTTTCGTCTTTATATATCATTTCTTAGTTTTCTTTAAATTTTCTGTGTCTTTTCTTGGTCCTTTTCTATATTCAACCAATGTCTATTGTAGGAGAGCTACTAAGGTTCAGTTTCAAAAAAGAAGGTATTAGTTGAGTTCTGTAACTTTAAACTCTTGGAACTTTTAGTTAGATACGCATCAAAATGACCTATTGTAATATAATCAAATCGAATCTGCGAATCGATTCAGTCTAAACTATATTTGAAAACAATAGTTTTGTTCTCCGATTTTGAACAAAAAATTCTATCATTTATAGTACTTATCAGCGTCTTAAACTTTTCTGCCGCAATATTGATTTGTTTTGTTTTCTTGTAACTTTAGGATTTAATTTGATCATCTTAGCAAATGATTTAATAAATTCAATGGTAACAACAGTGCAGTTATATGCCAAAGAAGGATCCGCATCATTTGTATCATGTAACTTTTAACAAGTGACTATCTTCATATATCTATTTTTGAATTTGCTGTTAAAGATAATTTTCCTTGTATTTGTTTTCTCGCTTTCTTAAGTAAGAAATCATAAAAAAGAAAGAAAGAAACTTGATCCTTAGTAAGTCGTGTGTTTTTTTTTCCAATTTTGTGGCCATTCTTTTTCGTCTTTGGATATCATTTCTTAGTTTTCTTTAAA
>CM061028.1:45934164-46068610 GCA_030763125.1 Hippophae gyantsensis | reverse complement strand
TTTTTGTGTTCAACTAATCTTTGTTCTTCAAAAAAACAATAGAGCTACTAAGGTTCATAGTTTCAAAAAAAGAAGGTATTAATTAAATTTGTAAATTTAAACAATTATAACTTTTAATTCTTGCATCGAAATGACTATTATAATATATCAAATCGAAGCTCATTTTGATTCCTAAAGACACACGGAAGCAATAGTTTAGTGCTCGGCGGTTTTGAACACAAATTTTGTCATTTATACTACATATCTACTTCTTAAAATTTTGTGGCACCATATTGCGTTTTTTTCTATTCTTATTCATTCGGATTGCAATTTGATCATCTTAACAACATTTTTAAAAATTCAATATTGCTAATTGTTTTGAGGTCCTTGGTTCTTAGGTTGGATGGCAAAATGATCCGCATCAAGTGGTATCATAGGCTTGCTTTCATAAATTAGGTTATTTATCTCCATATATCTACTCTTTGAATTTGAGATTTAAAAATATTTATCCTTTGTTTGTTTTCACCTATCTTAAGTAACAAATCATAAGAAAAAGAAATAAATTTGATTCTTCAAGTCTTGTTATTTCATTCATTTTCGTGGCCATTTTTTCGTCTTTTGATTTTATTTCTTATTTTTCTTTAAATTCTCTCTATTTTTCTTTCTCTTTATTTTTTGTTTTCAACTAATCTTTGTTCTTCAAAAAAACAATAGAGCTACTAAGGTTCATAGTTTCAAAAAAGAAGGTATTAATTAAATTTGTAAATTTAAACATTTATAACTTTTAATTCTTGCATCGAAATGACTATTATAATATATCAAATCGAAGCTCGTTTCAATTCTAAAAAAAACGAAGCAATATTTTAGTTCTTTATGGTCTTGAACACAAATTATGTCGTCTAAATTACTTATCGACATCTTAAACATTTGTGGCACCATAATGCGTTGTTTTTTGTTCATTTTCATAAGGATTCCAATTTGATCATCTTAACAATATTTTTAGAAATTCAATATTGCTAATTGTTTTGAGGTCCTCGGTTCTTAGGTTGTATGCCAAAATGATCCGCATCAGTTGGTATCATAGCCTTGCTTTCATAAAATAGGTTATTTATCTTCATATATCTACTTTTTGAATTTTAGATTTAAAAATATTTATCCTTTGTTTGTTTTCTGCTTTCTTAAGTAACAAATCATAAGAAAAAGAAATAAATTTGATTCTTCAAGTCTTGTTATTTCATTCATTTTTGTGGCAATTTTTTTTCGTCTTTTGATTTTATTACTTATATTTCTTTAAATTCTCTCTATTTTTCTCTTTCTTAATTTTTTGTTTTCAACTAATCTTTGTTCTTCAAAAAAAAAAATAGAGCTACTAAGGTTCATAGTTTCAAAAAAGGAAGGTATTAATTAAATTTGTAAATTTAAACAATTATAACTTTTAATTCTTGCATCGAAATGACTATTATAATATATCAAATCGAAGCTTCGTTTCAATTCTAAAAAACGAAGCAATATTTTAGTTCTTTATGGTTTTGAACACAAATTATGTCGTCTAAATTACTTATCGACATCTTAAACATTTGTGGCACCATAATGCGTTGTTTTTGTTCTTTTTCATAAGGATTGCAATTTGATCATCTTAACAATATTTTTAGAAATTCAATATTGCTAATTGTTTTGAGGTCCTTGGTTCTTAGGTTGTATGCCAAAATGATCCGCATCAGTTGGTATCATAGCCTTGCTTTCATAAAATAGGTTATTTATCTTCATATATCTACTTTCTGAATTTGAGATTTAAAAATATTTATCCTTTGTTTGTTTTCTCCTTTCTTAAGTAACAAATCATAAGAAAAAGAAATAAATTTGATTCTTCAAGTCTTGTTATTTCATTCATTTTCGTGGCCATTTTTTTCGTCTTTTGATTTTATTTCTTATTTTTCTTTAAATTCTCTCTATTTTTCTTTCTCTTTATTTTTTGTTTTCAACTAATCTTTGTTCTTCAAAAAAACAATAGAGCTACTAAGGTTCATAGTTTCAAAAAAAGAAGGTATTAATTAAATTTGTAAATTTAAACAATTATAACTTTTAATTCTTGCGTCGAAATGACTATTATAATATATCAAATCGAAGCTCGTTTCAATTCTAAAAAAAACGAAGCAATATTTTAGTTCTTTACGGTTTTGAACACAAATTATGTCGTCTAAATTACTTATCGACATCTTAAACATTTGTGGCACCATAATGCGTTGTTTTTTGTTCTTTTTCATAAGGATTGCAATTTGATCATCTTAACAATATTTTTAGAAATTCAATATTGCTAATTGTTTTGAGGTCCTTGGTTCTTAGGTTGTATGCCAAAATGATCCGCATCAGTTGGTATCATAGCCTTGCTTTCATAAAATAGGTTATTTATCTTCATATATCTACTTTTTGAATTTGAGATTTAAAAATATTTATCCTTTGTTTGTTTTCTCCTTTCTTAAGTAACAAATCATAAGAAAAAGAAATAAATTTGATTCTTCAAGTCTTGTTATTTCATTCATTTTCGTGGCCATTTTTTTCGTCTTTTGATTTTATTTCTTATTTTTCTTTAAATTCTCTCTATTTTTCTTTCTCTTTATTTTTTGTTTTCAACTAATCTTTGTTCTTCAAAAAAACAATAGAGCTACTAAGGTTCATAGTTTCAAAAAAGAAGGTATTAATTAAATTTGTAAATTTAAACAATTATAACTTTTAATTCTTGCATCGAAATGACTATTATAATATATCAAATCGAAGCTCGTTTCAATTCTAAAAAAAACGAAGCAATATTTTAGTTCTTTACGGTTTTGAACACAAATTATATCGTCTAAATTACGTATCGACATCTTAAACATTTGTGGCACCATAATGCGTTGTTTTTGTTCTTTTTCATAAGGATTGCAATTTGATCATCTTAACAATATTTTTAGAAATTCAATATTGCTAATTGTTTTGAGGTCCTTGGTTCTTAGGTTGTATGCCAAAAGGGTCCACATCAGTCGGCATCATAGCCTTGCTTTCATAAAATAGGTTATTTATCTTCATATATCTACTTTTTGAATTTGAGATTTAAAAATATTTATCCTTTGTTTGTTTTCTCCTTTCTTAAGTAACAAATCATAAGAAAAAGAAATAAATTTGATTCTTCAAGTCTTGTTATTTCATTCATTTTCGTGGCCATTTTTTTCGTCTTTTGATTTTATTTCTTATTTTTCTTTAAATTCTCTCTATTTTTCTTTCTCTTTATTTTTTGTTTTCAACTAATCTTTGTTCTTGAAAAAAATAATAGAGCTACTAAGGTTCATAGTTTCAAAAAAAGAAGGTATTAATTAAATTTTTAACTTTAAACAATTATAACTTTTAATTCTTGCATCGAAATGACTATTATAATATATCAAATCGAAGCTCGTTTCAATTCTAAAAAAAACGAAGCAATATTTTAGTTCTTTATGGTTTTGAACACAAATTATGTCGTCTAAATTACTTATCGACATCTTAAACATTTGTGGCACCATAATGCGTTGTTTTTTGTTCTTTTTCATAAGGATTGCAATTTGATCATCTTAACAATATTTTTAGAAATTCAATATTGCTAATTGTTTTGAGGTCCTTGGTTCTTAGGTTGTATGCCAAAATGATCCGCATCAGTTGGTATCATAGCCTTGCTTTCATAAAATAGGTTATTTATCTTCATATATCTACTTTTTGAATTTGAGATTTAAAAATATTTATCCTTTGTTTGTTTTCTCCTTTCTTAAGTAACAAATCATAAGAAAAAGAAATAAATTTGATTCTTCAAGTCTTGTTATTTCATTCATTTTCGTGGCCATTTTTTTCGTCTTTTGATTTTATTTCTTATTTTTCTTTAAATTCTCTCTATTTTTCTTTCTCTTTATTTTTTGTTTTCAACTAATCTTTGTTCTTCAAAAAAACAATAGAGCTACTAAGGTTCATAGTTTCAAAAAAGAAGGTATTAATTAAATTTGTAAATTTAAACAATTATAACTTTTAATTCTTGCATCGAAATGACTATTATAATATATCAAATCGAAGCTCGTTTCAATTCTAAAAAAAACGAAGGAATATTTTAGTTCTTTATGGTTTTGAACACAAATTATGTCGTCTAAATTACTTATCGACATCTTAAACATTTGTGGCAACATAATGCGTTGTTTTTTGTTCTTTTTCATAAGGATTGCAATTTGATCATCTTAACAATATTTTTAGAAATTCAATATTGCTAATTGTTTTGAGGTCCTTGGTTCTTAGGTTGTATGCCAAAATGATCCGCATCAGTTGGTATCATAGCCTTGCTTTCATAAAATAGGTTATTTATCTTCATATATCTACTTTTTGAATTTGAGATTTAAAAATATTTATCCTTTGTTTGTTTTCTCCTTTCTTAAGTAACAAATCATAAGAAAAAGAAATAAATTTGATTCTTCAAGTCTTGTTATTTCATTCATTTTCGTGGCCATTTTTTTCGTCTTTTGATTTTATTTCTTATTTTTCTTTAAATTCTCTCTATTTTTCTTTCTCTTTATTTTTTGTTTTCAACTAATCTTTGTATTTCAAAAAAACAATAGAGCTACTAAGGTTCATAGTTTCAAAAAAAGAAGGTATTAATTAGGGTTGTAACTTTAAACAATTATAACTTTTAATTCGTGCATCAGAATGACTATTATAACTTATCAAATCGAAGCTCGTTTCAATTCTAAAAAAAGCGAAGCAATACTTTAGTTCTCTGCGGTTTTGGACACAAATTTTGTCGTCAATATTACTTATCGACATCTTAAACATTTGTGGCACCATATTGCGTTGTTATCTGTTCTTATTCTTCAGGATTCCAATTTGATCATCGCAAAAATGTTTTTAGAAATTCAATATTACTAATTCTTTTGAGGTCCTCGGTTCTTAGGTTGTATGCCAAAAGGATTCGCATCTGTTGGTATCATAGCCTTGCATTCATAAAACTCGTTATTTATCTTCATATATCTACTTTTTGAATTTTAGATTTAAAAAAATTTATCCTTTGTTTGTTTTCTCCTTTCTTAAGTGACAAATCATAAAAAAAAAATTTGATCCTTCAAGTCTTGTTATTTCATTCATTTTTGTGGCCATTTTTTTTGTCTTTTGATTTTATTTCTTATTTTTCTTTAAATTCTCTGTATTTTTCTTGTTGTTTATTTTTTGTTTTCAAGTAATATTTGTTCTTCAAAAAAACAATAGAGCTACTAAGGTTCATATTTTCGAAAAAAGAAGGTATTAATTAGGGTAGCAAGTTTAAACAATTATAAATTTTAATTCGTGCATCGAAATGACTATTATAATATATCAAATCGAAGCTCGTTTCGATTCTACAAAAAAGAAGCAATATTTTAGTTCTTTATGGTCTTGAACACAAATTATGTCGTCTAAATTACTTATCGACATCTTAAACATTTGTGGCACCATAATGCGTTGTTTTTTGTTCTTTTTCATAAGGATTGCAATTTGATCATCTTAACAATATTTTTAGAAATTCAATATTGCTAATTGTTTTGAGGTCCTTGGTTCTTAGGTTGTATGCCAAAATGATCCGCATCAGTTTGTATCATAGCCTTGCTTTCATAAAATAGGTTACTTATCTTCATATATCTACTTTTTGAATTTTCAATTTAAAAAAATTTATCCTTTGTTTGTTTTCTGCTTTCTTATGTAGGAAATCATAAAAAAAGAAATAAATTTGATTCTTAAGTCTTGTAATTTCATTTGTTTTTGTGGCCATTTTTTTTGGTCTTTTGATTTTATTTCTTATGTTTCTTTAAATTCTCTCTATTTTTATTTTTCTTTATTTTTTGTGTTCAACTAATCTTTGCTCTTCAAAAAAACAATAGAGCTACTAAGGTCCATAGTTTCAAAAAAAGAAGGTATTAATTAGGGTTGTAACTTTAAACAATTATAACTTTTAATTCTTGCATCGAAATGACTATTATAATATATCAAATCGAAGCTCGTTTCAATTCTAAAAAAAACGAAGCAATATTTTAGTTCTTTATGGTTTTGAACACAAATTATATCGTCTAAATTACGTATCGACATCTTAAACATTTGTGGCACCATAATGCGTTGTTTTTGTTCTTTTTCATAAGGATTGCAATTTGATCATCTTAACAATATTTTTAGAAATTCAATATTGCTAATTGTTTTGAGGTCCTTGGTTCTTAGGTTGTATGCCAAAAGGATCCACATCGGTTGGTATCATAGCCTTGCTTTCATAAAATAGGTTATTTATCTTCATATATCTACTTTTTGAATTTGAGATTTAAAAATATTTATCCTTTGTTTGTTTTCTCCTTTCTTAAGTAACAAATCATAAGAAAAAGAAATAAATTTGATTCTTCAAGTCTTGTTATTTCATTCATTTTCGTGGCCATTTTTTTTGTCTTTTGATTTTATTTCTTATTTTTCTTTAAATTCTCTCTATTTTTCTTTCTCTTTATTTTTTGTTTTCAACTAATCTTTGTTCTTCAAAAAAACAATAGAGCTACTAAGGTTCATAGTTTCAAAAAAAGAAGGTATTAATTAAATTTGTAAATTTAAACAATTATAACTTTTAATTCTTGCATCGAAATGACTATTATAATATATCAAATCGAAGCTCGTTTCAATTCTAAAAAAAACGAAGCAATATTTTAGTTCTTTACGGTTTTGAACACAAATTATATCGTCTAAATTACGTATCGACATCTTAAACATTTGTGGCACCATAATGCGTTGTTTTTGTTCTTTTTCATAAGGATTGCAATTTGATCATCTTAACAATATTTTTAGAAATTCAATATTGCTAATTGTTTTGAGGTCCTTGGTTCTTAGGTTGTATGCCAAAAGGGTCCACATCAGTCGGTATCATTGCCTTGCTATCATAAAATAGTTTATTTATCTTCATATATCTACTTTTTGAATTTGAGATTTAAAAATATTTATCCTTTGTTTGTTTTCTCCTTTCTTAAGTAACAAATCATAAGAAAAAGAAATAAATTTGATTCTTCAAGTCTTGTTATTTCATTCATTTTCGTGGCCATTTTTTTGTCTTTTGATTTTATTTCTTATTTTTCTTTAAATTCTCTCTATTTTTCTTTCTCTTTATTTTTTGTTTTCAACTAATCTTTGTTCTTCAAAAAAACAATAGAGCTACTAAGGTTCATAGTTTCAAAAAAAGAAGGTATTAATTAAATTTGTAAATTTAAACAATTATAACTTTTAATTCTTGCATCGAAATGACTATTATAATATATCAAATCGAAGCTTCGTTTCAATTCTAAAAAAGCGAAGCAATATTTTAGTTCTTTATGGTTTTGAACACAAATTATGTCGTCTAAATTACTTATCGACATCTTAAACATTTGTGCCACCATAATGCGTTGTTTTTGTTCTTTTTCATAAGGATTGCAATTTGATCATCTTAACAATATTTTTAGAAATTCAATATTGCTAATTGTTTTGAGGTCCTTGGTTCTTAGGTTGTATGCCAAAATGATCCGCATCAGTTGGTATCATAGCCTTGCTTTCATAAAATAGGTTATTTATCTTCATATATCTACTTTTTGAATTTGAGATTTAAAAATATTTATCCTTTGTTTGTTTTCTCCTTTCTTAAGTAACAAATCATAAGAAAAAGAAATAAATTTGATTCTTCAAGTCTTGTTATTTCATTCATTTTCGTGGCCATTTTTTTCGTCTTTTGATTTTATTTCTTATTTTTCTTTAAATTCTCTCTATTTTTCTTTCTCTTTATTTTTTGTTTTCAACTAATCTTTGTTCTTCAAAAAAACAATAGAGCTACTAAGGTTCATAGTTTCAAAAAAGGAAGGTATTAATTAAATTTGTAAATTTAAACAATTATAACTTTTAATTCTTGCATCGAAATGACTATTATAATATATCAAATCGAAGCTCGTTTCAGTTTTAAAAAAGCGAAGCAATATTTTAGTTCTTTATGGTTTTGAACACAAATTATGTCGTCTAAATTACTTATCGACATCTTAAACATTTGTGGCAACATAATGCGTTGTTTTTGTTCTTTTTCATAAGGATTGCAATTTGATCATCTTAACAATATTTTTAGAAATTCAATATTGCTAATTGTTTTGAGGTCCTTGGTTCTTAGGTTGTATGCCAAAATGATCCGCATCGGTTGGTATCATAGGCTTGCTTTCATAAAATAGGTTATTTATCTTCATATATCTACTTTTTGAATTTGAGATTTAAAAATATTTATCCTTTGTTTGTTTTCTCCTTTCTTAAGTAACAAATCATAAGAAAAAGAAATAAATTTGATTCTTCAAGTCTTGTTATTTCATTCATTTTCGTGGCCATTTTTTTCGTCTTTTGATTTTATTTCTTATTTTTCTTTAAATTCTCTCTATTTTTCTTTCTCTTTATTTTTTGTTTTCAACTAATCTTTGTTCTTCAAAAAAACAATAGAGCTACTAAGGTTCATAGTTTCAAAAAAGAAGGTATTAATTAAATTTGTAAATTTAAACAATTATAACTTTTAATTCTTGCATCGAAATGACTATTATAATATATCAAATCCAAGCTTCGTTTCAATTCTAAAAAACGAAGCAATATTTTAGTACTTTACTGTTTTGAACACAAATTATGACGTCTAAATTACTTATCGACATCTTAAACATTTGTGGCACCATAATGCGTTGTTTTGTGTTCTTTTTCATAAGGATTGCAATTTGATCATCTTAACAATATTTTTAGAAATTCAATATTGCTAATTCTTTTGAGGTCCTCGGTTCATAGGTTGTATGCCAAAAGGATCCGCATCAGTTGGTATCATAGCCTTGCTTTCATAAAATAGGTTATGTATCTTCATATATCTACTTTTTAAATTGTATATTTAAAAACATTTATCTTTTGTTTGTTTTATGCTTTCTTAAGTAACAAATCATAAAAAAAAAATTGATCCTTCAAGTCTTGTTATTTCACTCATTTTTGTGGCCATTTTTTTTTTGTCTTTTGATTTTATTTCTTATTTTTCTTTAAATTCTCTGTATTTTTCTTGTTGTTTATTTTTTGTTTTCAAGTAATATTTGTTCTTCAAAAAAACAATAGAGCTACTAAGATTCATAGTTTCAAAAAAAGAAGGTATTAATTAGGGTAGCAACTTTAAACAATTATAACTTTTAATTCTTGCATCGAAATGACTATTATAATATATCAAATCGAAGCTCGTTTCAATTCTAAAAAAAACGAAGGAATATTTTAGTTCTTTATGGTTTTGAACACAAATTATGTCGTCTAAATTACTTATCGACATCTTAAACATTTGTGGCAACATAATGCGTTGTTTTTTGTTCTTTTTCATAAGGATTGCAATTTGATCATCTTAACAATATTTTTAGAAATTCAATATTGCTAATTGTTTTGAGGTCCTTGGTTCTTAGGTTGTATGCCAAAAGGGTCCACATCAGTCGGCATCATTGCCTTGCTATCATAAAATAGTTTATTTATCTTCATATATCTACTTTTTGAATTTGAGATTTAAAAATATTTATCCTTTGTTTGTTTTCTCCTTTCTTAAGTAACAAATCATAAGAAAAAGAAATAAATTTGATTCTTCAAGTCTTGTTATTTCATTCATTTTCGTGGCCATTTTTTTTGTCTTTTGATTTTATTTCTTATTTTTCTTTAAATTCTCTCTATTTGTCTTTCTCTTTATTTTTTGTTTTCAACTAATCTTTGTTCTTCAAAAAAACAATAGAGCTACTAAGGTTCATAGTTTCAAAAAAAGAAGGTATTAATTAAATTTGTAAATTTAAACAATTATAACTTTTAATTCTTGCATCGAAATGACTATTATAATATATCAAATCGAAGCTCGTTTCAATTCTAAAAAAAACGAAGCAATATTTTAGTTCTTTACGGTTTTGAACACAAATTATATCGTCTAAATTACGTATCGACATCTTAAACATTTGTGGCACCATAATGCGTTGTTTTTGTTCTTTTTCATAAGGATTGCAATTTGATCATCTTAACAATATTTTTAGAAATTCAATATTGCTAATTGTTTTGAGGTCCTTGGTTCTTAGGTTGTATGCCAAAAGGGTCCACATCAGTCGGTATCATTGCCTTGCTATCATAAAATAGTTTATTTATCTTCATATATCTACTTTTTGAATTTGAGATTTAAAAATATTTATCCTTTGTTTGTTTTCTCCTTTCTTAAGTAACAAATCATAAGAAAAAGAAATAAATTTGATTCTTCAAGTCTTGTTATTTCATTCATTTTCGTGGCCATTTTTTTTGTCTTTTGATTTTATTTCTTATTTTTCTTTAAATTCTCTCTATTTTTCTTTCTCTTTATTTTTTGTTTTCAACTAATCTTTGTTCTTCAAAAAAACAATAGAGCTACTAAGGTTCATAGTTTCAAAAAAAGAAGGTATTAATTAAATTTGTAAATTTAAACAATTATAACTTTTAATTCTTGCATCGAAATGACTATTATAATATATCAAATCGAAGCTCGTTTCAATTCTAAAAAAACGTAGCAATATTTTAGTTCTTTACGGTTTTGAACACAAATTATGTCGTCTAAATTACTTATCGACATCTTAAACATTTGTGGCACCATAATGCGTTGTTTTTTGTTCTTTTTCATAAGGATTGCAATTTGATCATCTTAACAATATTTTTAGAAATTCAATATTGCTAATTGTTTTGAGGTCCTTGGTTCTTAGGTTGTATGCCAAAATGATCCGCATCAGTTGGTATCATAGCCTTGCTTTCATAAAATAGGTTATTTATCTTCATATATCTACTTTTTGAATTTGAGATTTAAAAATATTTATCCTTTGTTTGTTTTCTCCTTTCTTAAGTAACAAATCATAAGAAAAAGAAATAAATTTGATTCTTCAAGTCTTGTTATTTCATTCATTTTCGTGGCCATTTTTTTCGTCTTTTGATTTTATTTCTTATTTTTCTTTAAATTCTCTCTATTTTTCTTTCTCTTTATTTTTTGTTTTCAACTAATCTTTGTTCTTCAAAAAAACAATAGAGCTACTAAGGTTCATAGTTTCAAAAAAAGAAGGTATTAATTAAATTTGTAAATTTAAACAATTATAACTTTTAATTCTTGCATCGAAATGACTATTATAATATATCAAATCGAAGCTCGTTTCAATTCTAAAAAAAACGAAGGAATATTTTAGTTCTTTATGGTTTTGAACACAAATTATGTCGTCTAAATTACTTATCGACATCTTAAACATTTGTGGCAACATAATGCGTTGTTTTTTGTTCTTTTTCATAAGGATTGCAATTTGATCATCTTAACAATATTTTTAGAAATTCAATATTGCTAATTGTTTTGAGGTCCTTGGTTCTTAGGTTGTATGCCAAAATGATCCGCATCAGTTGGTATCATAGCCTTGCTTTCATAAAATAGGTTATTTATCTTCATATTTCTACTTTTTGAATTTGAGATTTAAAAATATTTATCCTTTGTTTGTTTTCTCCTTTCTTAAGTAACAAATCATAAGAAAAAGAAATAAATTTGATTCTTCAAGTCTTGTTATTTCATTCATTTTCGTGGCCATTTTTTTCGTCTTTTGATTTTATTTCTTATTTTTCTTTAAATTCTCTCTATTTGTCTTTCTCTTTATTTTTTGTTTTCAACTAATCTTTGTTCTTCAAAAAAACAATAGAGCTACTAAGGTTCATAGTTTCAAAAAAAGAAGGTATTAATTAAATTTGTAAATTTAAACAATTATAACTTTTAATTCTTGCATCGAAATGACTATTATAATATATCAAATCGAAGCTCGTTTCAATTCTAAACAAACCAAGCAATATTTTAGTTCTTTACGGTTTTGAACACAAATTATATCGTCTAAATTACGTATCGACATCTTAAACATTTGTGGCACCATAATGCGTTGTTTTTGTTCTTTTTCATAAGGATTGCAATTTGATCATCTTAACAATATTTTTAGAAATTCAATATTGCTAATTGTTTTGAGGTCCTTGGTTCTTAGGTTGTATGCCAAAAGGGTCCACATCAGTCGGTATCATTGCCTTGCTATCATAAAATAGTTTATTTATCTTCATATATCTACTTTTTGAATTTGAGATTTAAAAATATTTATCCTTTGTTTGTTTTCTCCTTTCTTAAGTAACAAATCATAAGAAAAAGAAATAAATTTGATTCTTCAAGTCTTGTTATTTCATTCATTTTCGTGGCCATTTTTTTTGTCTTTTGATTTTATTTCTTATTTTTCTTTAAATTCTCTCTATTTTTCTTTCTCTTTATTTTTTGTTTTCAACTAATCTTTGTTCTTCAAAAAAACAATAGAGCTACTAAGGTTCATAGTTTCAAAAAAAGAAGGTATTAATTAAATTTGTAAATTTAAACAATTATAACTTTTAATTCTTGCGTCGAAATGACTATTATAATATATCAAATCGAAGCTCGTTTCAATTCTAAAAAAAACGAAGCAATATTTTAGTTCTTTACGGTTTTGAACACAAATTATGTCGTCTAAATTACTTATCGACATCTTAAACATTTGTGGCACCATAATGCGTTGTTTTTTGTTCTTTTTCATAAGGATTGCAATTTGATCATCTTAACAATATTTTTAGAAATTCAATATTGCTAATTGTTTTGAGGTCCTTGGTTCTTAGGTTGTATGCCAAAATGATCCGCATCTGTTTGTATCATAGCCTTGCTTTCATAAAATAGGTTATTTATCTTCATATATCTACTTTTTGAATTTGAGATTTAAAAATATTTATCCTTTGTTTGTTTTCTCCTTTCTTAAGTAACAAATCATAAGAAAAAGAAATAAATTTGATTCTTCAAGTCTTGTTATTTCATTCATTTTCGTGGCCATTTTTTTCGTCTTTTGATTTTATTTCTTATTTTTCTTTAAATTCTCTCTATTTTTCTTTCTCTTTATTTTTTGTTTTCAACTAATCTTTGTTCTTCAAAAAACAATAGAGCTACTAAGGTTCATAGTTTCAAAAAAGAAGGTATTAATTAAATTTGTAAATTTAAACAATTATAACTTTTAATTCTTGCATCGAAATGACTATTATAATATATCAAATCGAAGCTTCGTTTCAATTCTAAAAAACGAAGGAATATTTTAGTTCTTTATGGTTTTGAACACAAATTATGTCGTCTAAATTACTTATCGACATCTTAAACATTTGTGGCACCATAATGCGTTGTTTTTGTTCTTTTTCATAAGGATTGCAATTTGATCATCTTAACAATATTTTTAGAAATTCAATATTGCTAATTGTTTTGAGGTCCTTGGTTCTTAGGTTGTATGCCAAAATGATCCGCATCAGTTGGTATCATAGCCTTGCTTTCATAAAATAGGTTATTTATCTTCATATTTCTACTTTTTGAATTTGAGATTTAAAAATATTTATCCTTTGTTTGTTTTCTCCTTTCTTAAGTAACAAATCATAAGAAAAAGAAATAAATTTGATTCTTCAAGTCTTGTTATTTCATTCATTTTCGTGGCCATTTTTTTCGTCTTTTGATTTTATTTCTTATTTTTCTTTAAATTCTCTCTATTTGTCTTTCTCTTTATTTTTTGTTTTCAACTAATCTTTGTTCTTCAAAAAACAATAGAGCTACTAACGTTCATAGTTTCAAAAAAAGAAGGTATTAATTAAATTTGTAAATTTAAACAATTATAACTTTTAATTCTTGCATCGAAATGACTATTATAATATATCAAATCGAAGCTCGTTTCAATTCTAAAAAAAACGAAGCAATATTTTAGTTCTTTACGGTTTTGAACACAAATTATATCGTCTAAATTACGTATCGACATCTTAAACATTTGTGGCACCATAATGCGTTGTTTTTGTTCTTTTTCATAAGGATTGCAATTTGATCATCTTAACAATATTTTTAGAAATTCAATATTGCTAATTGTTTTGAGGTCCTTGGTTCTTAGGTTGTATGCCAAAATGGTCCACATCAGTCGGTATCATTGCCTTGCTATCATAAAATAGTTTATTTATCTTCATATATCTACTTTTTGAATTTGAGATTTAAAAATATTTATCCTTTGTTTGTTTTCTCCTTTCTTAAGTAACAAATCATAAGAAAAAGAAATAAATTTGATTCTTCAAGTCTTGTTATTTCATTCATTTTCGTGGCCATTTTTTTTGTCTTTTGATTTTATTTCTTATTTTTCTTTAAATTCTCTCTATTTTTCTTTCTCTTTATTTTTTGTTTTCAACTAATCTTTGTTCTTCAAAAAAACAATAGAGCTACTAAGGTTCATAGTTTCAACAAAGAAGGTATTAATTAAATTTGTAAATTTAAACAATTATAACTTTTAATTCTTGCATCGAAATGACTATTATAATATATCAAATCGAAGCTTCGTTTCAATTCTAAAAAACGAAGCAATATTTTAGTTCTTTACGGTTTTGAACACAAATTATGTCGTCTAAATTACTTATCGACATCTTAAACATTTGTGGCACCATAATGCGTTGTTTTTGTTCTTTTTCATAAGGATTGCAATTTGATCATCTTAACAATATTTTTAGAAATTCAATATTGCTAATTGTTTTGAGGTCCTTGGTTCTTAGGTTGTATGCCAAAATGATCCGCATCCGTTGGTATCATAGCCTTGCTTTCATAAAACTGGTTATTTATCTTCATATATCTACTTTTTGAATTTGAGATTTTAAAAAATTTATCCTTTGTTTGTTTTCTGCTTTCTTAAGAAACAAATAATAAGAAAAAGAAATAAATTTGACTCTTCAAGTCTTGTTATTTCATTCATTTTTGTGGCCATTTTTTTCGTCTTTCGATTTTATTTCATATTTTTCTTTAAATTCTCTCTATTTTTCTTTTTCTTTATTTTTTGTGTTCAACAAATCCTTCTTCTTCAAAAAACCAATACAGCTACTAAGGTTCATAGTTTCAAAAAAAGAAGGTATTAATTAAATTTGTAAATTTAAAGAATTATAACTTTTAATTCTTGCATCGAAATGACTATTATAATATATCAAATCGAAGCTTCGTTTCAATTCTAAAAAACGAAGCAATATTTTAGTTCTTTACGGTTTTGAACACAAATTATGTCGTCTAAATTACTTATCGACATCTTAAACATTTGTGGCACCATAATGCGTTGTTTTTGTTCTTTTTCATAAGGATTTCGATTTGATCATCTTAACAATATTTTTAGAAATTCAATATTGCTAATTGTTTTGAGGTCCTCGGTTCTTAGGTTGTATGCCAAAAGGATCCTAATAATTTGGTATCATAGCCTTGCTTTCTTTATATTGGTTTGTTTATCTTGATATATCTATTTTTTGAATTTAGATTTAAAAAAATTTATCCTTTTTTTGTTTTCTCCTTTTTTAAGTAACAAATCATAGAAAAACAAATAAATTTGATTCTTCAAGTCTTGTTATTTCATTCACTTTTGTGGCCATTTTTTCGTCTTTTGATTTTATTTCTTATTTTAATTTAAATTCTCTCTATTTTTCTTTTTCTTTATTTTTTGTGTTCAACTAATCTTTGTTCTTCAAAAAAACAATAGGGCTACTAAGGTTCATAGTTTCAAAAAAAGAAGGTATTAATTAGGGTAGAAACTTTAAAAATTTATAACTTTTAATTCGTGCATCAAAATGACTATTATAATATATCAAATCGAAGCTCGTTTCAATTCTAAAAAAAGAAGAAGCAATAGTTTAGTTCTATTTGGTTTTGAACACAAATTCTATCGTCTAAATTACTTATCGACATCTTAAACATTTGTGGCCCCATATTGCGTTGTTTTTTGTTCTTTTTCATAAGGATTATAATTTGATCATCTTAACAATATTTTTAGAAATTCAATATTGCTAATTGTTTTGAGGTCCTTGGTTCTTAGGTTGTATGCCAAAATGATCCACATCGGTTGGTATCATAGCCTTGCTTTCATAAAATAGGTTATTTATCTTCATATATCTACTTTTTGAATTTGAGATTTAAAAATATTTATCCTTTGTTTGTTTTGTCTTTTCTAAAGTAACAAATAATAAGAAAAAGAAATAATTTTGATCCTTCAAGTGATGTTATTTCATTCATTTTTGTGGCCATTTCTTTAGTCTTTTGATTTTATTTCTTATTATTCTTTAAATTCTCTATATTTTTCTTTTTCTTTTTCTTTACTTTTTGTTTTCAACTAATCTTTGTTCTTCAAAAAAAAAAAAACAATAGAGCTACTAAGGTTCATAGTTTCAAAAAAAGAAGGTATTAATTAAATTTGTAACTTTAAACAATTATAACTTTTAATTCGTGCATCGAAATGACTATTATAATATATCAAATCGAAGCTCGTTTCAATTCTAAAAAAAACGAAGCAATATTTTAGTTCTTTATGGTCTTGAACACAAATTATGTCGTCTAAATTACTTATCGACATCTTAAACATTTGTGGCACCATAATGCGTTGTTTTTTGTTCTTTTTCATAAGGATTGCAATTTGATCATCTTAACAATATTTTTAGAAATTCAATATTGCTAATTGTTTTGAGGTCCTTGGTTCTTAGGTTGTATGCCAAAATGATCCGCATCAGTTGGTATCATAGCCTTGCTTTCATAAAATAGGTTATTTATCTTCATATATCTACTTTTTGAATTTGAGATTTAAAAATATTTATCCTTTGTTTGTTTTCTCCTTTCTTAAGTAACAAATCATAAGAAAAAGAAATAAATTTGATTCTTCAAGTCTTGTTATTTCATTCATTTTTGTGGCCATTTTTTTCGTCTTTTGATTTTATTTCTGATTTTTCTTTAAATTCTCTCTATTTTTCTTTTTCTTTATTTTTTGTTTTCAACTAATCTTTGTTCTTCAAAAAAACAATAGAGCTACTAAGGTTCATAGTTTCAAGAAAAGAAATTATTTATTAGGGTATCAACTTTAAACAATTATAACTATTAATTCGTGCTTCGAAATGACTATTATAATATATCAAATCGAAGCTCGTTTCGGTTCTAAAAAAAAGAAGAAGCAATAGTTTAGTTCTCCACAGTTTTGAACACAAATTCTATCATCAACATTACTTATCGACATCTTAAACATTTGTGGCACCATAATGCGTTGTTTTTGTTCTTTTTCATAAGGATTCCAATTTGATCATCTTAACAATGTTTTTAGAAATTGAATATTGCTAATTCTTTTGAGGTCCTCGGTTCTTAGGTTGTATGCCAAAAGGATCTGCATCAGTTAGCATCATAGCCTTGCTTTCATAAAATAGGTTATTTATCTTCGTATATCGACTTTTTGAATTTTAGATTTAAAAAACTTTATCCTTTGTTTGTTTTCTCCTTTCTTAAGTAACAAATCATAAAAAAAGAGATAAATTTGATCCTTCAAGTCTTGTTATTTCATTCATTTTTGTGGCCATTTTTTTGTCTTTTGATTTTATTTCTTATTTTTCTTTAAATTCTCTGTATATTTCTTTTTCTTTATTTTTTGTGTTCGACTAATCTTTGTTCTTCAAAAAAACAATAGAGCTACTATGGTTCATAGTTTCAAAAAAAGAAGGTATTAATTAGGGTTGCAACCTTTAACAATTATAACTTTTAATTCGTACATCAAAATGACTTTTATAATATATCAAATCGAAGCTCGTTTCGAATCTAAAAAAAAAAGCAATAGTTTTGTTCGCCAAGGTTTTGAACACAAATTCTATCGTCTAAATTCCTTATCGATATCTTAAACATTTGTGGCACCATATTGCGTTGTTTACTGTTCTTATTCTTTAGGATTATAATTTGATCATCTTAACAATGTTTTTAGAAATTCAATATTGCTAATTCTTTTTAGGTCCTCGGTTCTTAGGTTGTATTCCCCAAGGATCCGCATCATTTGGTATCCTAGCCTTTCTTTCTTAAAATAGGTTATGTATCTTATATATCCATTTTTTGAATTTTAGATTTAAAAAAATTTATCCTTGGTTTATTTTCTGCTTTCTTAAGTACTTAATCATATAAAAATATATAAATTTGACCCTTCAAGTCTTGTTATTTCATTCATTTTTGTGGCCATTTTTTTCGTCTTTTGATTTTATTTCTTATTTTTCTTTAAATTCTCTCTATTTTTCTTTTTCTTTATTTTTTGTGTTCAACTAATCCTTTTTCTTCAAAAAACCAATACAGCTACTAAGGTTCATAGTTTCAAAAAAAGAAGGTATTAATTAGGGTTGTAACTTTAAACAATTATAACTTTTAATTCGTGCATCAAAATGACTATTATAATATATCAAATCGAAGCTCGTTTCGATTCTAAAAAAAACGAAGCAATAGTTTAGTTCTCTGCGGTTTTGAACACAAATTATGTCGTCAACATTACTTATCGACATCTTAAACATTTGTGGCACCTTATTGCGTTGTTTTCTGTTCTTATTCTTTAGGATTCCAATTTGATCATCGTAACAATATTTTTAGAAATTCAATATTGCTAATTCTTTTTTGGTCCTCGGTTCTTCGGTTGTATGCCAAAAGGATTCGCATCCGTTAGTATCATAGCCTTGCTTTCATAAAACAGGTTATTTATCTTCATATATCTACTTTTTGAATTTTAGATTAAAAACATTTATCCTTTGTTTGTTTTCTGCATTCTTAAGTAACAAATGAGAAGAAAAAGAAATAAATTTGATCCTTCAAGTCTTGTTATTTCATTCATTTTTTGGCCATTTTTTTCGTCTTTTGATTTTATTTCTTATTTTTCTTTAAATTCTCTCTATTTTTCTTTTTCTTTATATTTTGGGTTCAACTAATCTTGGTTCTTCAAAAAAACAGTAGAGCTACTAAGGTCCATAGTTTCAAAAAAAGAAGGTATTAATTAGGGTTGTAACTTTAAACAATTATAACTTTTAATTTGTGCATCGAAATGACTATTATAATATATCAAATCGAAGCTCGTTTCAATTCTAAAAAAACGAAGCAATAGTTTAGTTCTCTACGGTTTTGAACACAAATTATGTCGTCAACATTACTTATCGACATCTTAAACATTTGTGGCACCGTATTGCGCTGTTTTCTGTTCTTATTCTCTAGGATTCCAATTTGATCATCGTAACAATGTTTTTAGAAATTCAATATTGCTAATTCTTTTGAGGTCCTCGGTTCTTAGGTTGTATGCCAAAAGGGTCAATATCCGTTGGTATCATAGCCTTGCTTTCATAAAACTGGTTATTTATCTTCATATATCTACTTTTTGAATTTTAGATTTTAAAAAATTTATCCTTTGTTTGTTTTCTGCTTTCTTAAGTAACAAATAATAAGAAAAAGAAATAAATTTGACTCTTCAAGTCTTGTTATTTCATTCATTTTTGTGGCCATTTTTTTCGTCTTTTGATTTTATTTCTTATTTTTCTTTAAATTCTCTCTATTTTTCTTTTTCTTTATTTTTTGTGTTCAACTAATCTTTGTTCTTCAAAAAAACAATAGAGCTACTAAGGTTCATAGTTTCAAAAAAAGATGGAATTAATTAAGTTGCAACTTTAAACAATTATAACTTTTAATTCGTGCATCGAAATGACTATTATAATATATCAAATCGAAGCTCGTTCCAATTCTAAAAAAACGAAGCAATAGTTTAGTTTTCTACAGTTTTGAACACAAATTCTGTCGTCAGCATTACTTATCGACATCTTAAACATTTGTGGCAACTTATTGAGTTATTTTTTGTTCTTGTTCTTTAGGATTCCAATTTGATCATCTTAACAATATTCTTAGAAATTCAATATTTCTTATTCTTTGAGTTCCTGGGTTCCTAAGTTATAAGCCAAAAGGATCCGCATCATTTGGTATCATAGCCTTGCTTTCTGAAAATAGGTTATTAATCTTCATATATATATTTTTTGAATTTTAGATTCAAAACAATTTGTCCTTTGTTTGTTTTATGCTTTCTTAAGTCACAAATCATAAAAAAAAAATTATCCTTCAAGTCTTGTTATTTCATTCATTTTTGTGGCCATTTTTTTCGTCTTTTGATTTTTTTTTCTTTAAATTCTCTATATTTTTTTTCTTTATTTTTTGTGTTCAACTAATCTTTGTTCTTCAAAAAACCAATAGAGCTACTAAGGTTCATAGTTTCAAAAAAAAGATGGTATTAATTAGGTTTGTAACTTTAAACAATTATAAATTTTATTTCCTGCATCGAAATGAATATTACAATATATCAAATCGAAGCTCGTTTCAATTCTAAAAAAAACGAAGCAATAGTTTAGTTCTATGCGGTTTTGAAGACAAATTCTGCCGTCTACATTACTTATCGACATCTTAAACATTTGTGGCACCATATTGCGTTGTTTTCTGTTCTTTTTCTTTAGGATTCCTATTTGATCATCTTAACAATGGTTTTAGAAATTCAATATTGCTAATTCTTTTGAGTTTTTCGGTTCTTAGGTTGTATGCGAAAAGGATCCGCATTAGTTGGTATCATAGCCTTGCTTTCCTAAAATAGGTTATTTATTTTCATATATCCAGTTTTTGAATTTTAGATTTAAAAAAAATTATCCTTTGTTTGTTTTCTGCTTTCTTAAGTAACAAATCATAAAAAAACGAAATAAATTTGATCCTTCAAGTCTTGTTATTTCATTCATTTTTGTGGCCATTTTTTTCGTCTTTTGATTTTATTTCTTATTTTTCTTTAAATTCTCTCTATTTTTCTTTTTCTTTATTTTTTGTGTTCAACTAATCTTTGTTCTTCAAAAAAAAAAATAGAGCTACTAAGGTTCATAGTTTCAAAAAAAGAAGGTATTAATTAGGGTTGCAACTTTAAACAATTATAACTTTTAATTCTTGCATCGAAATAACTATTATAATATATCAAATCGAAGCTCGATTCAATTCTATAAAAACGAAGCAATAGTTTAGTTCTATGCGGTTTTGAACACAAATTCTATAGTCTGAATTACTTATCGACATCTTAAACATTTGTGGCACCGTATTGCATTTTTTTCTGTTCTTACCCTTTAGGATTCCAATTTGATCATCTTAACAATGTTTTTAGAAATTTAATATTGGTAATTCTTTTGAGGTCCTAGGTTTTTAGGTTGTATGCCCCAAGGATCCGCATCATTTGGTATCATAGCCTTTCTTTCTTAAAATAGGTTATTTATCTTCATATATCTACTTTTTGAATTTTAGATTTTAAAAAATTTACCCTTTGTTTGTTTTCTGCTTTCTTATGTAACAAATAATAAGAAAAAGAAATAAACTTGACGCTTCAAGTCTTGTTATTTCATTCATTTTTGTGGCCGTTTTTTTCGTCTTTTGATTTTATTTCTTATTTTTCTTTAAATTCTCTCTATTTTTCTTTTTCTTTATTTTTTATGTACAACTAATCCTTTTTCTTCAAAAAACCAATAGAGCTACTAAGGTTCATAGTTTCAAAAAAAGAAGGTATTAATTAGGGTTAGAACCTTTAACAATTATAACTTTTAATTCATGCATCGAAATGACTATTATAATATATCAAATCGACGCTCGTTTCGATTCTAAAAAAAAAAGAAGCAATAGTTTTGTTCTCCATGGTTTTGAACACAAATTCTATCGTCTAAATTACTTATCGACATCTTAAACATTTGTGGCACCATATTGCGTTGTTTTTGTTTCTTTTTCTTTAGGATTCCAATTTGATCATCTTAACAATGTTTTTAGAAATTCAATATTGCTAATTCTTTTTAGGTGCTCGGTTCTTAGGTTGTATGCCAAAAGGGTCCACATCAGTTGGTATCATAGCCTTGCTTTCATAAAATAGGTTATTTGTGTTCATATATCTACTTTTTTGAATTTTAGATTTTAAAAATTTTATCCTTTGTTTGTTTTCTGCTTTCTTAAGTAACAAATCAGAAAAAAAAGAAATAAATTTGATCCTTCAAGTCTTCTTATTTCATTCATTTTTGTGGCCATTTTTTTCATCTTTTTGAATTTATTTCTTATTTTTCTTTAAATTCTCTATATTTTTTATTTTTTTTATTTTTTGTGTTTAACTAATATTTGTTCTTCAAAAAAACAATAGAGCTCCTAAGGTTCATAGTTTGAAAAAAAGAAGGTATTAATTAGGGTTGCAACTTTTAACAATTATAACTTTTAATTAGTCCATCGAAATGACTATTATATATATCAAATCGAAACTCGTTTCAATTCTAAAAAAAACGAAGCAATAGTTTAGTTCTCTGCAGTTTGGAACACATATTCTATCGTTTACATTACTTATCGACATCTTAAACATTTGTGGCACCGTATTGCATTGTTTTCTGTTCTTATTCTTTAGGATTCCAATTTGATCATCGTAACAATATTTTTAGAAATTCAATATTTCTTATTCTTTTCAGGTGTTAGTGTCTTAGGTTGTATTCCCCAAGGATCCGCATCATTTGGTATCCTAGCCTTTCTTTCTTAAAATAGGTTATGTATCTTATATATCCATTTTTTGAATTTTAGATTTAAAAAAATTTATCCTTTGTTTATTTTCTGCTTTCTTAAGTACTTAATCATATAAAAATATATAAATTTGATCCTTCAAGTAATGTTATTTCATTCATTTTGGTGGCCATTTTTTTCGTCTTTTGATTTTATTTCTTATTTTTCTTTAAATTCTCTCTATTTTTCTTTTTCTTTATTTTTTGTGTTCAACTAATCTTTGTTCTTCAAAAAAAAAATAGAGCTACTAAGGTTCATAGTTTCAAAAAAAGAAGGTATTAATTAGGGTTGCAACTTTTAACAATTATAACTTTTAATTCGTCTATCGAAATGACTATTATAATATATCAAATCGAAACTCGTTTCAATTCTAAAAAAACAAAGCAATAGTTTAGTTCTCTGCAGTTTTGAACACATATTCTATCGTCTACATTACTTATCGACATCTTAAACATTTATGGCACCGTATTGCGTTGTTTTCTGTTCTTGTTCTTTAGGATTCCAATTTGATCATCGTAACAATGTTTTTAGAAATTTAATATTTCTTATTCTTTTCAGGTGTTAGGTTCTTAGGTTGTATTTCCCTTGGATCCGCATCATTTGGTATCATAGCCTTTCTTTCTTAAAATAGGTTATGTATCTTCATATATCCACTTTTTGAATTGTAGATTTAAATAAATTTATCCTGTGTTTGTTTTCTGCTTTCTTAAGTAACAAATCATAAAAAAAAAAATTTTGATCCTTTAAGTGTTGTTATTTCAGTCATTTTTGTGGCCATTTTTTTCGTCTTTTGATTTTATTTCTTAATTTTCTTTAAATTCTCTTTATTTTTCTTTTTCTTTATTCTTTGTGTTCA
Source organism: Hippophae gyantsensis (assembly GCA_030763125.1). Classification (NCBI taxonomy): domain Eukaryota; kingdom Viridiplantae; phylum Streptophyta; class Magnoliopsida; order Rosales; family Elaeagnaceae; genus Hippophae; species Hippophae gyantsensis. The sequence goes on along the minus strand of CM061028.1, from coordinate 46,045,295 downwards.
ACTAATCTTTGTTCTTCAAAAAAACAATAGAGCTACTAAGGTTCATAGTTTCAAAAAAAGAAGGTATTAATTAGGGTTGCAACCTTTAACAATTATAACTTTTAATTCATGCATCGAAATGACTATAATAATATATCAAATCGAAGCTTGTTTCGATTCTAAGAGAAAAAGAAGCAATAGTTTAGTTCTCCATGGTTTTGAACACAAATTCTATCGTCTAAATTACTTATCGACATCTTAAACATTTGGGGCACCATATTGCGTTGCTTTTTGTTCTATTTCTTTAGGATTCCAAACTGATCATGTTAACAATGTTTTTAGAAATTCAACATTGCATTCTTTTTAGGTCCTCGGTTCTTAGGTTGTATGCCAAAAGGGTCCACATCAGTTGGTATCATAGCCTTGCTTTCACAAAATAGGTTATTTATCTTTATATATCTACTTTTTGAATTTTAGATTTAAAAAAAATTATCTTTTGTTTGTTTTCTGCTTTCTTAAGTAACAAATCACAAAAAAAAAGAAATAAATTTGATAATTCAAGTCTTGTTATTTCATTCATTTTTGTGGCCATTTTTTCGTCTTTTGATTTTATTTCTAATGTTTCTATAAATTCTCTATATATTTCTTTTTCTTTATTTTTTGTGTTCGACTAATCTTTGTTCTTCAAAAAAACAATAGAGCTACTATGGTTCATAGTTTCAAAAAAAGAAGGTATTAATTAGGGTTGCAACCTTTAACAATTATAACTTTTAATTCATGCATCGAAATGACTATAATAATATATCAAATCGAAGCTCGTTTCGATTCTAAAAAAAAGAAGCAATAGTTTTGTTCTCCATGGTTTTGAACACAAATTCTATCATCTAAATTACTTATCGACATCTTAAACATTTGTGGCACCATATTGAGTTGTTTTTGGTTCTGTTTCTTTAGGTTTCCAATTTGATCATCTTAACAATGTTTTTAGAAATTCAATATTGCTAATTCTTTTTAGGTCCTCGGTTCTTAGGTTGTATGCCAAAAGGGTCCACATCAGTTCCTATCATAGCCTTGCTTTCATAAAATAGGTTATCTATCTTCATATATCTACTTTTTGAATTTTAGATTTAAAAAAAATTTATCTTTTGTTTGTTTTCTGCTTTCTTAAGTAACAAATCTGAAAAAAAAAAGAAATAAATTTGATAATTCAAGTCTTGTTATTTCATTCATTTTTGTGGCCATTTTTTCGTCTTTTGATTTTATTTCTAATGTTTCTATAAATTCTCTATATATTTCTTTTTCTTTATTTTTTGTGTTCGACTAATCTTTGTTCTTCAAAAAAACAATAGAGCTACTATGGTTCATAGTTTCAAAAAAAGAAGGTATTAATTAGGGTTGCAACCTTTAACAATTATAACTTTTAATTCATGCATCGAAATGACTATAATAATATATCAAATCGAAGCTCGTTTCGATTCTAAAAAAAAGAAGCAATAGTTTTGTTCTCCATGGTTTTGAACACAAATTCTATCATCTAAATTACTTATCGACATCTTAAACATTTGTGGCACCATATTGAGTTGTTTTTGGTTCTGTTTCTTTAGGTTTCCAATTTGATCATCTTAACAATGTTTTTAGAAATTCAATATTGCTAATTCTTTTTAGGTCCTCGGTTCTTAGGTTGTATGCCAAAAGGGTCCACATCAGTTCCTATCATAGCCTTGCTTTCATAAAATAGGTTATCTATCTTCATATATCTACTTTTTGAATTTTAGATTTAAAAAAAATTTATCTTTTGTTTGTTTTCTGCTTTCTTAAGTAACAAATCTGAAAAAAAAAAGAAATAAATTTGATAATTCAAGTCTTGTTATTTCATTCATTTTTGTGGCCATTTTTTCGTCTTTTGATTTTATTTCTAATGTTTCTATAAATTCTCTATATATTTCTTTTTCTGTATTTTTTGTGTTCGACTAATCTTTGTTCTTCAAAAAAACAATAGAGCTACTATGGTTCATAGTTTCAAAAAAAGAAGGTATTAATTAGGGTTGCAACCTTTAACAATTATAACTTTTAATTCATGCATCGAAATGACTTTTATAATATATCAAAACGAAGCTCGTTTCGATTAAAAAAAAGAAGAAGCAATAGTTTAGTTCTCCATAGTTTTGAACACAAATTCTATCGTCTAAATTACTTATCGACATCTTAAACATTTGTGGCACCATATTGCGTTGTTTTTGGTTCTTTTTCTTTAGGATTCTAATTTGATAATCTTAACAATATTTTTAGAAATTCAATATTGCTAATTCTTTTGAGGTCCTCGGTTCTTAGGTTGTATGCCAAAAGGATCCGCATCAGTTGGTATCATAGCCTTGCTTTCCTAAAATAGGTTATTTATTTTCATATAACCAGTTTTTGAATTTTAGATTTAAAAAAATTTATCCTTTGTTTGTTTTCTGGTTTCTTAAGTAACAAATCATAAGAAAAAGAAATAAATTTGATCCTTCAAGGCTCGTTATTTCATTCATTTTTTTGGCCATTTTTTTCATCTTTTGATTTTATTTCTTATTTTTCTTTAAATTCTCTATATTTTTCTTTTTCTTTATTTTTTGTGTTCAACTAATCTTTGTTCTTCAAAAAAAACAATTATGCTACTAAGGTTCATAGTTTCAAAAAAGAAGGTATTACTTAAATTTGTAACTTTAAACAATTATAACTTTTAATTCGTGCATCGAAATGACTATTATAATATATCAAATCGAAGCTCGTTTCAATTCTAAAAAAATGAAGCAATATTTTAGTTCTTTACGGTTTTGAACACAAATTATGTCATCTAAATTACTTATCGACATCTTAAACATTTGTGGCAAAATAATGCGTTGTTTACTGTTCTTATACTTTAGGATTATAATTTGATCATCGTAACAACATTTTTAGAAATTCCATATTGCTAATTCTTTTGAGGTCCTCGGTTCTTAGGTTGTATGCCAAAAGGATCCGCATCAATTGGTATCACAGCCTTGCTTTCATAAAATAGGTTATTTATCTTCATATATCTACTTTTTGAATTTTAAGATTTAAAAAATTTATCCTTTGTTTGTTTTCTGCTTTCTTAAGTAACAAATCTTAAAAAAAAAAATTTGATAATTCAAGTCTTGTTATTTCATTCATTTTTGTGGCCATTTTTTCGTCTTTTGATTTTATTTCTTATTTTTCTTTAAATTCTCTATATATTTCTTTTTCTTTATTTTTTGTGTTCGACTAATCTTTGTTCTTCAAAAAAACAATAGAGCTACTATGGTTCATAGTTTCAAAAAAAGAAGGTATTAATTAGGGTTGCAACCTTTAACAATTATAACTTTTAATTCATGCATCGAAATGACTTTTATAATATATCAAATCGAAGATCGTTTCGATTCTAAAAAAATGTAATAGTTTAGTTCTCCATGGTTTTGAACACAAATTCTATCGTCTAAATTACTTATCGACATCTTAAACATTTGTGGCACCATATTGCGTTGTTTTTGGTTCTTTTTCTTTAGGATTCCAATTTGATCATCTTAACAATGTTTTTAGAAATTCAATATTGCTAATTCTTTTTAGGTCCTCGGTTCTTAGGTTGTATGCCAAAAGGGTCCACATCAGTTGGTATCATAGCCTTGCTTTCATAAAATAGGTTATTTGTCTTCATATATCTACTTTTTTGAATTTTAGATTTTAAAAATTTTATCCTTTCTTTGTTTTCTGCTTTCTTAAGTAACAAATCAGAAAAAAATAAATAAATTTGATCCTTCAAGTCTTCTTATTTCATTCATTTTTGTGGCCATTTTTTTTCATCTTTTTGAATTTATTTCTTATTTTTCTTTAAATTCTCTATATTTTTATTTTTTTTTATTTTTTGTGTTCAACTAATATTTGTTCTTCAAAAAAACAATAGAGCTCCTAAGGTTCATAGTTTGAAAAAAAGGAGGTATTAATTAGGGTTGCAACTTTTAACAATTATAACTTTTAATTCGTCCATCGAAATGACTATTATATATATCAAATCGAAACTCGTTTCAATTCTTAAAAAAACGAAGCAATAGTTTAGTTCTCTGCAGTTTTGAACACATATTCTATCGTCTACATTACTTATCGACATCTTAAACATATGTGGCACCGTATTGCGTTGTTTTCTGTTCTTATTCTTTAGGATTCCAATTTGATCATCGTAACAATAATTTTAGAAATTCAATATTTCTTATTCTTTTCAGGTGTTAGGTTCTTAGGTTGTATTCCCCAAGGATCCGCATCATTTGGTATCCTAGCCTTTCTTTCTTAAAATAGGTTATGTATCTTATATATCCATTTTTTGAATTTTAGATTTAAAAACATTTATCCTTTGTTTATTTTCTGCTTTCTTAAGTACCTAATCATATAAAAATAAATAAATTTGATCCTTCAAGTAATGTTATTTCATTCATTTTGGTGGCCATTTTGTTCGTCTTTTGATTTTATTTCTTATTTTTCTTTAAATTGTACCTATTTTTCTTTTTCTTTATTTTTTGTGTTCAGCTAATCTTGGTTCTTCAAAAAAACAAGAGAGCTACTAAGGTTCACATTTTCAAAAACATAAGGTATTAATTAGGGTTACAACTTTAAACAATTATAAATTTTAATTCGTGCATCGAAATGAATATTATAATATATCAAATCAAAGCTCGTTTCGATTCTAAAAGAAAAAAGAAGCAATAGTTTAGTTCTCCCCGGTTTTGAACACAAATTCTATCGTCTACATTACTTATACACATCTTAAACATTTATGGCAACATATTGCGTTGTTTTCTGTTCTTTTTCTTTAGGATTCCTATTTGATCATCTTAACAATGGTTTTAGAAATTCAATATTGCTAATTCTTTTGAGTTTTTCGGTTCTTAGGTTGTATGCGAAAAGGATCCGCATTAGTTGGTATCATAGCCTTGCTTTCCTAAAATAGGTTATTTATTTTCATATATCCAGTTTTTGAATTTTAGATTTAAAAAAATTTATCCTTTGTTTGTTTTCTGCTTTCTTAAGTAACAAATCATAAGAAAAAGAAATAAATTTGATCCTTCAAGGCTCGTTATTTCATTCATTTTTGTGGCCATTTTTTTCGTCTTTTGATTTTATTTCTTATTTTTCTTTAAATTCTCTCTATTTGTCTTTTTCTTTATTTTTTGTGTTCAACTAATCTTTGTTCTTCAAAAAAAAAAATAGAGCTACTAAGGTTCATAGTTTCAAAAAAAGAAGGTATTAATTAGGGTTGCAATTTTTAACAATTATAACTTTTAATTCGTCTATCGAAATGACTATTATAATATATCAAATCGAAACTCGTTTCAATTCTAAAAAAACAAAGCAATAGTTTAGTTCTCTGCAGTTTTGAACACATATTCTATCGTCTACATTACTTATCGACATCTTAAACATTTATGACACCGTTTTGCGTTGTTTTCTGTTCTTGTTCTTTAGGATTCCAATTTGATCATCGTAACAATGTTTTTAGAAATTCAATATTTCTTATTCTTTTCAGGTGTTAGGTTCTTAGGTTGTATTCCCCTAGGATCCGCATCATTTGGTATCATAGCCTTTCTTTCTTAAAATAGGTTATTTATCTTCATATATCCACTTTTTGAATTTTAGATTTAAAAAAATTTATCCTTTTTTTGTTTTCTGCTTTCTTAAGTAACAAATCATAAAAAAAAAATTTATCCTTCAAGTCTTGTTATTTCATTCATTTTTGTGGCCATTTTTTTCGTCTTTTGATTTTTTTTTCTTTAAATTCTCTATATTTTTTTTCTTTATTTTTTGTGTTCAACTAATCTTTGTTCTTCAAAAAACCAATAGAGCTACTAAGGTTCATAGTTTAAAAAAAAGAAGGTATTAATTAGGGTTGCAACCTTTAACAATTATAACTTTAAATTCATGCATCGAAATAACTATTATAATATATAAAATCGAAGCTAGTTTCGATTCTAAAAAAAAAAGAAGCAATAGTTTTGTTCTCCATGGTTTTGAACACAAATTCTATCGTCTAAATTACTTATCGACATCTTAAACATTTGTGGCACCATATTGCGTTGTTTTTGGTTCTTTTTCTTTAGGTTTCCAATTTGATCATCTTAACAATGTTTTTAGAAATTCAATATTGCTAATTCTTTTTAGGTCCTCGGTTCTTAGGTTGTATGCCAAAAGGGTCCACATCAGTTCGTATCATAGTCTTGCTTTCATAAAATAGGTTATTTATCTTCATATATCTACTTTTTGAATTTTAGATTTAAAAAAAATTTATCCTTTGTTTGTTTTCTGCTTTCTTAAGTAACAAATCATAAAAAAAAAATTTTGATCCTTTAAGTCTTGTTATTTCAGTCATTTTTGTGGCCATTTTTTTCGTCTTTTGATTTTATTTCTTAATTTTCTTTAAATTCTCTCTATTTCTTTTTTTCTTTATTTTTTGTGTTCAACTAATCTTTGTTCATCAAATAAACAATAGAGCTACTAAGGTTCATAGTTTAAAAAAAAGAAGGTATTAATTAGGGTTGCAACCTTTAACAATTATAACTTTAAATTCATGCATCGAAATGACTTTTATAATATATCAAAACGAATCTCGTTTCGATTCAAAAAAAAAAGAAGCAATAGTTTAGTTCTCCATGGTTTTGAACACAAATTCTATCGTCTAAATTAATTATCGACATCTTAAACATTTGTGGCACCATATTGCGTTGTTTTTGGTTCTTTTTCTTTAGGATTCCAATTTGATAATCTTAACAATATTTTTAGAAATTCAATATTGCAAATTCTTTTGAGGTCCTTGGTTCTTAGGTTGTATGCCAAAAGGATCCGCATCAGTTGGTATCATAGCCTTGCTTTCCTAAAATAGGTTATTTATTTTCATATAACTAGTTTTTGAATTTTAGATTTAAAAAAATTTATCCTTTGTTTGTTTTCTGGTTTCTTAAGTGACAAATCATAAGAAAAAGAAATAAATTTGATCCTTCAAGGCTCGTTATTTCATTCATTTTTTTGGCCATTTTTTTCATCTTTTGATTTTATTTCTTATTTTTCTTTAAATTCTCTATATTTTTCTTTTTCTTTATTTTTTGTGTTCAACTAATCTTTGTTCTTCAAAAAAACAATTATGCTACTAAGGTTCATAGTTTAAAAAAAAGAAGGTATTAATTAAATTTGCAACTTTAAACAATTATAACTTTTAATTCGTGCATTGAAATGACTATTATAATATATCAAATCGAAGCTCGTTTCAATTCTAAAAACACGAAGCAATATTTTAGTTCTTTACGGTTTTGAACACAAATTATGTCGTCTAAATTACTTGTCGACATCTTAAACATTTGTGGCACCATACTGCGTTGTTTACTGTTCTTATACTTTAGGATTATAATTTTATCATCGTAACAACGTTTTTAGAAATTCAATATTGCTAATTCTTTTGTTGTCCTCAGTTCTTAGGTTGTATGCCAAAAGGATCCGCATCAATTGGTATCACAGCCTTGCTTTCATAAAATAGGTTATTTATCTTCATATATCTACTTTTTGAATTTTAGGATTAAAAAAATTTATCCTTTGTTTGTTTTCTGCTTTCTTAAGTAACAAATCTGAAAAAAAAGAAGAAATAAATTTGATAATTCAAGTCTTGTTATTTAATTCATTTTTGTGGCCATTTTTTTGCCTTTTGATTTTATTTCTTATTTTTCTTTAAATTCTCTATATATTTCTTTTTCTTTATTTTTTGTGTTCGACTAATCTTTGTTCTTCAAAAAAACAATAGAGCTACTATGGTTCATAGTTTGAAAAAAAGAAGGTATTAATTAGGGTTGCAACCTTTAACAATTATAACTATTAATTCGTGCTTCGAAATGGCTATTATAATATGTCCAATCGAAACTCGTTTAGATTATAAAAGAAAAAGAAGCAATAGTTTAGTTCTCCCCGGTTTTGAACACAAATTCTATCGTCTACATTACTTATACACATCTTAAACATTTGTGGCACCGTATTGCGTTGTTTTCTGTTCTTATTCTTTAGGATTCCAATTTGATCATCGTAACAATGTTTTTAGAAATTCAATATTGCTAATTCTTTTGAGGTCCTCGGTTCTTAGGTTGTATGCCAAAAGGATTCGCATCCGTTGGTATCATAGCCTTGCTTTCATAAAACTGGTTATTTATCTTCATATATCTACTTTTTGAATTTTAGATTTTAAAAAATTTACCCTTTGTTTGTTTTCTGCTTTCTTATGTAACAAATAATAAGAAAAAGGAATAAACTTGACGCTTCAAGTCTTGTTATTTCATTCATTTTTGTGGCCGTTTTTTTCGTCTTTTGATTTTATTTCTTATTTTTCTTTAAATTCTCTCTATTTTTCTTTTTCTTTATTTTTTATGTACAACTAATCCTTTTTCTTCAAAAAAACAATAGAGCTCCTAAGGTTCATAGTTTGAAAAAAGAAGGTATTAATTAGGTTTGCAACTTTTAACAATTATAACTTTTAATTCGTCTATCGAAATTAATGACTATTATATATATCAAATCGAAACTCGTTTCAATTAAAAAAAAATCGAAGCAATAGTTTAGTTCCCTGTAGTTATGAACACATATTCTATCGTCTACATTACTTATCGACATCTTAAACATTTGTGGCACCGTATTGCGTTGTTTTCTGTTCTTATTATTTAGGATTCCAATTTGATTATCGTAACAATATTTTTAGAAATTCAATATATCTTATTCTTTTCAGGTGTTAGGTTCTTAGGTTGTATTCCCCAAGGATCCGCATCATTTGGTATCGTAGCCTTTCTTTCTTAAAATAGGTTATGTATCATATATATCCATTTTTTGAATTTTAGATTTAAAAAAATTTATCCTTTGTTTATTTTCATGCTTTCTTAAGTAATTAATCATATAAAAATATATAAATTTGATCCTTCAAGTAATGTTATTTCATACATTTTGGTGGCCATTTTTTTCGTCTTTTGATTTTATTTCTTATTTTTCTTTAAATAATTCCTATTTTTCTTTTTCTTTATTTTTTGTGTTCAACTACTCTTTGTTCTTCAAAAAACAAGAGAGCTACTAAGGTTCACATTTTCAAAAAAAATAAGGTATTAATTAGGGTTGCAACTTTAAACAATTATAAATTTTAATTCGTGCATCAAAATGACTATTATAATATATCAAATCAAAGCTCGTTTCGATTCTAAAAGAATAAAGAAGCAATAGTTTAGTTCTCCCCGGTTTTGAACACAAATTCTATCGTCTACATCACTTATACACATCTTAAACATTTATGGCACCATATTGCGTTGTTTACTGTTCTTATACTTTAGGATTATAATTTGATCATCGTAACAATGTTTTTAGAAATTCAATATCGCTAATTATTTTGAGGTCCTCGGTTCTTAGGTTGTATGCCAAAAGGATCCGCATCAATTGGTATCACAGCCTTGCTTTCATAAAATAGGTTATTTATCTTCATATATCTACTTTTTGAATTTTAGGATTAAAACAATTTATCCTTTGTTTGTTTCCTGCTTTCTTAAGTAACAAATCAGAAAAAAAAATTTGATCCTTGAAGTCTTGTTATTGCATTCATTTTTGTGGCCATTTTTTCGTCTTTTTGATTTTATTTCTTATTTTTCTTTAAATTCTCTATATTTTTCATTTTCTTTATTTTTTGTGTTCGACTAATCTTTGTTCTTCAAAAAAACAATAGAGCTACTATGGTTCATAGTTTCAAAAAAAGAAGGTATTAATTAGGGTTGCAACCTTTAACAATTATAACTTTTAATTCATGCATCGAAAATGACTTTTATAATATATCAAATCGAAGCTCGTTTCGATTCTAAAAAAAAAGAAGCAATAGTTTAGTTCTCCATGGTTTTGAACACAAATTCTATCGTCTAAATTACTTATCAACATCTTAAACATTTGTGGCACCATATTGTGTTGTTTTTGGTTCTTTTTTTTAGGATTCCAATTTGATCATCTTGACAATGTTTTTAGAAATTCAATATTGCTAATTTTTTTTAGGTCCTCGGTTCTTAGGTTGTATGCCAAAAGGGTCTACATCAGTCGGTATCATAGCCTTGCTTTCATAAAATTGGTTATTTATCTTCATATGTACACTTTTTGAATTTTAGATTTAAAAACATTTATCCTTTGTTTATTTTCTGGTTTCTTAAGTAACAAATCATACGAAAAAGAAATAAATTTGATTCTTCAAGTCTTGTTATTTCATTCATTTTTGTGGCCATTTTTTTTCATCTTTTGATTTTATTTCTTTTTTTTCTTTAAATTCTCTATATTTTTCTTTTTCTTTATTTTTTGTGTTCAACTAATCTTTGTTCTTCAAGAAAACAATAGAGCTACTAAGGTTCATAGTTTCAAAAAAAGAAGGTATTAATTAAATTTGTAACTTTAAACAATTATAACTTTTAATTCGTGCATCGAAATGACATTTATAATATATCAAATCGAAGCTCGTTTCAATTCTTAAAAAAACAAAGCAATAGTTTAGTTCTTTACGGTTTTGAACACAAATTATGTCGTCTAAATTACTTATCGACATTTTAAACATTTGTGGCACCATAATGCGTTGTTTTTTGTTCTTTTTCTTAAGGATTCCAATTTGATCATCTTAACAATATTTTTAGAAATTCAATATTGCTAATTGTTTTGAGGTCCTCGGTTCTTAGGTTTTATGCCAAAAGGATCCGCATCAGTTGGTATCATAGCCTTGCTTTCATAAAATAGGTTATTTATCTTCATATATCTACTTTTTGAATTTTAGATTTAAAAATATTTATCCTTTGTTTGTTTTCTGCTTTCTTAAGTAACAAATCGTATGAAAAAGAAATAAATTTGATCCTTCAAGTCTTGTTATTTCATTCATTTTCGTGGCCATTTTTTTCTTCTTTTGATATTATTTCTTATTTTTCTTTAAATTCTCTATATTTTTCTTTTTCTTTATTTTTTGTGTTCAACTAATCTTTGTTCTTCAAAAAAACAATAGAGCTCCTAAGGTTCATAGTTTGAAAAAAAGAAGGTATTAATTAGGGTTGCAACTTTTAACAATTATAACTTTTAATTCGTCTATCGAAATGACTATTATATATATCAAATCGAAACTCGTTTCAATACTAAAAAAAACAAAGTAATAGTTTAGTTCTCTGCAGTTTTGAACAAATATTCTATCGTCTACATTACATATCGACATCTTAAACATTTGTGGCACCGTATTGCGCTGTTTTTTGTTGTTATTCTTTAGGATTCCAATTTGATTAACGTTACAATATTTTTAGAAATTCAATATTTCTTATTCTTTTCAGGTGTTAGGTTCTTAGGTTGTATTCCCCAAGGATCCGCATCATTTGGTATCCTAGCCTTTCTTTCTTAAAATAGGTTATGTATCTTATATATCCATTTTTTGAATTTTAGATTTAAAAAAATTTATCCTTTGTTTATTCTCTGCTTTCTTAAGTAATTAATCGTATAAAAATAAATAAATTTGATCCTTCAAGTAATGTTATTTCATTCATTTTGGTGGCCATTTTTTTTGTCCTTTGATTTTATTTCTTATTTTTCTTTAAATTCTACCTATTTTTCTTTTTCTTTATTTTTTGTGTTCAACTAATCTTTGTTCTTCAAAAAAAACAAGAGAGCTACTAAGGTTCACATTTTCAAAAAAAATAAGGTATTAATTAGGGTTGCGACTTTAAACAATTATAAATTTTAATTCGTGCATCAAAATGACTATTATAATATATCATATCAAAGCTCGTTTCGATTCTAAAAGAAAAAGAAGCAATAGTTTAGTTCTCCCCGGTTTTGAACACAAATTCTATCATCTACATTACTTATACACATCTTAAATATTTATGGCACCATATTGCGTTGTTTTCTGTTCTTTTTCTTTAGGATTCCAATTTGATCATCTTAACAATGTTTTTAGAAATTCAATATTGCTAATTCTTTTGAGGTCCTCGGTTCTTAGGTTGTATGCCAAAAGGATCCGCATCAATTGGTATCATAGCCTTGCTTTCATAAAATAGGTTATTTATCTTCATATATCTACTTTTTGAATTTTAGATTTAAAAAAATTTATCCTTTGTTTGTTTTCTGCTTTCTTAAGTAACAAATCAGAAAAAAAAAATTTGATCCTGCAAGCTTGTTATTTCATTCATTTTTGTGGCCATTTTTTTCGTCTTTTGATTTTATTTCTTATTTTTCTTTAAATTCTCTATATTTTTCTTTTTCTTTATTTTTTGTGTTCAACTAATCTTTGTTCTTCAAAAAAACAATAGAGCTACTAAGGTTCATAGTTTCAAAAAAAGAAGGTATTAATTAGGGTTGCAACTTTAAACAATTATAACTTTTAATTCATGCATCAAAATAACTATTATAATATATCAAATCGAAGCTCATTTTGATTCATAAAAACTTATCGAAACAATAGTTTAGTTCTCCATGGTTTTGAACACAAATACTACCGTTTACATTACTTATCGATGTCTTAACCATTTGTGGCACCTTATTGCATTGTTTTTGGTTCTTGTTCTTTAGGATTTCAATTTGATCATCTTAAAAATGTTTTTAGAAATTCAATATTTCTTATTCTTTTCAGGTGTTAGGTTCTTAGGTTGTATGCCCCAAGGATCTGCATCATTTGGTATCCTAGCTATTCTTTCTTAAAATAGGTTATGTATCTTATATATCCATTTTTTGAATTTTAGATTTAAAAAAATTTATCCTTTGTTTATTTTCTGCTCTCTTAAGTAATTAATCATATAAAAATAAATAAATTCGATGCTTCAAGTAATGTTATTTCATTCATTTTGGTGGCCATTTTTTCGTCTTTTGGTTTTATTTCTTATTTTTCTTTAAATTCTACCTATTTTTCTTTTTCTTTATTTTTTGAGGTCAACTAATATTTGTTCTTCAAAAAAACAAGAGAGCTACTAAGGTTCACATTTTCAAAAAAATAAGGTATTAATTAGGGTTGCAACTATAAACAATTATAATTTTTAATTCGTGCATCGAAATGACTATTATAATATATCAAATCAAAGCTCGTTTCGATTCTAAAAGAAAAAAAGAAGCAATAGTTTAGTTCTCCCCGGTTTTGAACACAAATTCTATCGTCTACATTACTTATACACATCTTAAATATTTATGGCACCATATTGCGTTGTTTTCTGTTCTTTTTCTTTAGGATTCCTTTTTGATCATCTTAACAATGGTTTTAGAAATTCAATATTGCTAATTCTTTTGAGGTCCTCGGTTCTTAGGTTGTATGCCAAAAGGATCCGCATCAGTTGGTATCATAGCCTTGCTTTCATAAAATAGGTTATTTATCTTCATATATCTACTTTTTGAATTTTAGATTTTAAAAAATTTATCGTTTGTTTGTTTTCTTCTTTCTTAAGTAACAAATCAGAAAAAAAAAGAAATAAATTAGATCCTTCAAGTCTTGTTATTTCATTCATTTTTATGGCCATTTTTTTTCGTCTTTCTGATATTATTTCTTATTTTTCTTTAAATTCTCTATATTTTTCTTTTTCTTTATTTTTTGTGTTCAACTAATCTTTGTTCTTCAAAAAAACAATAGAGCTCCTAAGGTTCATAGTTTGAAAAAAAGAAGGTATTAATTAGGGTTGCAACTTTTAACAATTATAACTTTTAAATCGTCTATCGAAATGACTATTATATATATCAAATCGAAACTCGTTTCAATTCTAAAAAAAACGAAGCAATAGTTTAGTTCTCTGCAGTTTTGAACACATATTCTATCGTCTACATTACTTCTCGACATCTTAAACATTTGTGGCACCGTATTGCATTGTTTTCTGTTCTTAATCTTTAGGATTCCAATTTGATCATCGTAACAATATTTTTAGAAATTCAATATTTCTTATCTTTTCAGGTGTTAGGTTCTTAGGTTGTATTCCCTATGGATCCGCATCATTTGGTATCCTAGCTATTCTTTCTTAAAATAGGTTATGTATCTTATATATCCATTTTTTGAATTTTAGATTTAAAAAAATTTATCCTTTGTTTATTTTCTGCTCTCTTAAGTAATTAATCATATAAAAATAAATAAATTTGATGCTTCAAGTAATGTTATTTCATTCATTTTGGTGGCCATTTTTTCATCTTTTGGTTTTATTTCTTATTTTTCTTTAAATTCTACCTATTTTTCTTTTTCTTTATTTTTTGTGGTCAACTAATATTTGTTCTTCAAAAAAACAAGAGAGCTACTAAGGTTCACATTTTCAAAAAAATAAGGTATTAATTAGGGTTGCAACTTTAAACAATTATAATTTTTAATTCGTGCATCGAAATGACTATTATAATATATCAAATCAAAGCTCGTTTCGATTCTAAAAGAAAAAAAGAAGCAATAGTTTAGTTCTCCCCGGTTTTGAACACAAATTCTATCGTCTACATTACTTATACACATCTTAAATATTTATGGCACCATATTGCGTTGTTTTCTGTTCTTATTCTTTAGGATTCCTATTTGATTATCTTAACAATATTTTTAGAAATTCAATATTGCTAATTCTTTTGAGGTCCTCGGTTCTTAGGTTGTATTCCAAAAGGATCCGCATTAGTTGGTATCATAGCCTTGCTTTCATAAAGTAGGTTATTTATCTTTGTATATCTACTTTTTGAATTTTAGATTTAAAACATTTTACCATTTGTTTGTTTTCTGCTTTCTTAAGTAACAAATAATAAGAAAAAGAAAGAAATTTGACCCTTCAAGTCTTGTTATTTCATTCATTTTAGTGGCCATTTTTTTCCATTTTTTGATATTATTTCTTATTTTTCTTTAAATTCTCTATATTTTTCTTTTTCTTTATTTTTTGTGTTCAACTAATCCTTTTTCTTCAAAAAACAAATACAACTACTAAGGTCCATAGTTTCAAAAAAAGAAGGTATTAATTAGGGTTGTAACTTTAAACAATTATAACTTTTAAATCGTCTATCGAAATGACTATTATATATATCAAATCGAAACTCGTTTCAATTCTAAAAAAAACGAAACAATAGTTTAGTTCTCTGCAGTTTTGAACACATATTCTATCGTCTACATTACTTCTCGACATCTTAAACATTTGTGGCACCGTATTGCGTCGTTTTCTGTTCTTAATCTTTAGGATTCCAATTTGATCATCGTAACAATATTTTTAGAAATTCAATATTTCTTATTCTTTTCAGGTGTTAGGTTCTTAGGTTGTATGCCCCAAGGATCTGCATCATTTGGTATCCTAGCTATTCTTTCTTAAAATAGGTTATGTATCTTATATATCCATTTTTTGAATTTTAGATTTAAAAAAATTTATCCTTTGTTTATTTTCTGCTCTCTTAAGTAATTAATCATATAAAAATAAATAAATTCGATCCTTCAAGTCTTGTTATTTCATTCATTTCTGTGGCCATTTTTTTCGTCTTTTGATTTTATTTCTTATTTTTCTTTAAATTCCCTATATTTGTTTTTCTTTATTTTTTGTGTTCAACTAATCTTTGTTCTTCAAAAAACAAGAGAGCTACTAAGGTTCACAATTTCAAAAAAAGAAGGTATTAATTAGGGATGCAACTTTAAACAATTATAACTTTTAATTCGTGGATCGAAATGACCATTATAATATATCAAATCGAAGCTCGTTTCAATTCTAAAAGAAAAAAAGAAGCTATAGTTTAGTTCTCCACGGTGTTGAACACAAATTCTATCGTCTACATTACTTATCGACATCTTAAACATTTATGGCACCATATTGCGTTCTTTTTTGTTCTTTTTCTTTAGGATTCCAATTTGATCATCTTAACAATGGTTTTAGAAATTCAATATTGCTAATTCTTTTGAGGTCCTCGGTTCTTAGGTTGTATGCCAAAAGGATCCGCATCAGTTGGTATCATAGCCTTGCTTTCATAAAATAGGTTATTTATCTTCATATATCTACTTTTTGAATTTTAGATTATAAAAAATTTATCCTTTATTTGTTTTCTGCTTTCTTAAGTAACAAATCAGAAAAAAAAAATTTTGATCCTTCAAGTCTTGTTATTTCATTCATTTTTGTGGCCATTTTTTTCGTCTTTTTAATATTATTTCTTATTTTTCTTTAAATTCTCTATATTTTTCTTTTTCTTTATTTTTTGTGTTCAACTAATCTTTGTTCTTCAAAAAAACAATAGAGCTCCTAAGGTTCATAGTTTGAAAAAAAGAAGGTATTAATTAGGGTTGCAACTTTTAACAATTATAACTTTTAAATCGTCTATCGAAATGACTATTATATATATCAAATCGAAACTCGTTTCAATTCTAAAAAAAACGAAGCAATAGTTTAGTTCTCTGCAGTTTTGAACACATATTCTATCGTCTACATTACTTCTCGACATCTTAAACATTTGTGGCACCGTATTGCATTGTTTTCTGTTCTTAATCTTTAGGATTCCAATTTGATCATCGTAACAATATTTTTAGAAATTCAATATTTCTTATTCTTTTCAGGTGTTAGGTTCTTAGGTTGTATTCCCTATGGATCCGCATCATTTGGTATCCTAGCTATTCTTTCTTAAAATAGGTTATGTATCTTATATATCCATTTTTTGAATTTTAGATTTAAAAAAATTTATCCTTTGTTTATTTTCTGCTTTCTTAAGTACTTAATCATATAAAAATATATAAATTTGATCCTTCAAGTAATGTTGTTTCATTCATTTTGGTGGCATTTTTTTTTCGTCTTTTGATTTTATTTCTTATTTTTCTTTAAATTGTACCTATTTTTCTTTTTCTTTATTTTTTGTGTTCAGCTAATCTTTGTTCTTCAAAAAAACAAGAGAGCTACTAAGGTTCACATTTTCAAAAAAATAAGGTATTAATTAGGGTTGCAACTTTAAACAATTATAATTTTTAATTCGTGCATCGAAATGACTATTATAATATATCAAATCAAAGCTCGTTTCGATTCTAAAAGAAAAAAAGAAGCAATAGTTTAGTTCTCCCCGGTTTTGAACACAAATTCTATCGTCTACATTACTTATACACATCTTAAACATTTATGGCACCATATTGCGTTGTTTTTTGTTCTTTTTCTTTAGGATTCCTATTTGATCATCTTAACAATGGTTTTAGAAATTCAATATTGCAAATTCTTTTGAGGTCCTCGGTTCTTAGGTTGTATGCCAAAAGGATCCGCATTAGTTGGTATCATAGCCTTGCTTTCCTAAAATAGGTTATTTATTTTCATATATCCAGTTTTTGAATTTTAGATTTAAAAAAATTTATCCTTTGTTTGTTTTCTGCTTTCTTAAGTAACAAATCATAAGAAAAAGAAATAAATTTTATCCTTCAAGGCTCGTTATTTCATTCATTTTTGTGGCCATTTTTTTCGTCTTTTGATTTTATTTCTTATTTTTCTTTAAATTCTCTCTATTTTTCTTTTTCTTTATTTTTTGTGTTCAACTAATCTTTGTTCTTCAAAAAAAAAAATAGAGCTACTAAGGTTCATAGTTTCAAAAAAAGAAGGTATTAATTAGGGTTGCAACTTTTAACAATTATAACTTTTAATTCGTCTATCGAAATGACTATTATATATATCAAATCGAAATTCGTTTCAATTCTAAAAAAAACGAAGCAATATTTTAGTTCTCTGCAGTTTTGAACACATATTCTATCGTCTACATTACTTATCGACATCTTAAACATTTGTGGCACCGTATTGCGTTGTTTTCTGTTTTTATTCTTTAGGATTCCAATTTGATTATCGTTACAATATTTTTAGAAATTCAATATTTCTTATTCTTTTCAGGTGTTAGGTTCTTAGGTTGTATGCCCCAAGGATCTGCATCATTTGGTATCCTAGCCTTTCTTTCTTAAAATAGGTTATGTATCTTATATATCCATTTTTTGAATTTTAGATTTAAAAAAATTTATCCTTTGTTTATTTTCTCCTTTCTTAAGTAATTAATCGTATAAAAATAAATAAATTTGATCCTTCAAGTCACGTTATTTCATTCATTTTGGTGGCCATTTTTTTCGTCTCTTGATTTTATTTCTTATTTTTCTTTAAATTCTACCTATTTTTTTTCTTTATTTTTTGTGTTCAACTAATCTTTGTTCTTCAAAAAAACAAGAGAGCTACTAAGGTTCACATTTTCAAAAAAATAAGGTATTAATTAGGGTTGCAACTTTAAACAATTAAAATTTTTAATTCGTGCATCGAAATGACTATTATAATATATCAAATCAAAGCTCGTTTCGATTCTAAAAGAAAAAAAGAAGCAATAGTTTAGTTCTCCCCGGTTTTGAACACAAATTCTATCGTCTACATTACTTATACACATCTTAAACATTTATGGCACCATATTGCGTTGTTTTCTGTTCTTTTTCTTTAGGATTCCTATTTGATCATCTTAACAATGGTTTTAGAAATTCAATATTGCAAATTCTTTTGAGGTCCTTGGTTCTTAGGTTGTATGCCAAAAGGATCCGCATTAGTTGGTATCATAGCCTTGCTTTCCTAAAATAGGTTATTTATTTTCATATATCCAGTTTTTGAATTTTAGATTTAAAAAAATTTATCCTTTGTTTGTTTTCTGCTTTCTTAAGTAACAAATCATAAGAAAAAGAAATAAATTTTATCCTTCAAGGCTCGTTATTTCATTCATTTTTGTGGCCATTTTTTTCGTCTTTTGATTTTATTTCTTATTTTTCTTTAAATTCTCTCTATTTTTCTTTTTCTTTATTTTTTGTGTTCAACTAATCTTTGTTCTTCAAAAAAAAAAAATAGAGCTACTAAGGTTCATAGTTTCAAAAAAAGAAGGTATTAATTAGGGTTGCAACTTTTAACAATTATAACTTTTAATTCGTCTATCGAAATGACTATTATATATATCAAATCGAAATTCGTTTCAATTCTAAAAAAAACGAAGCAATATTTTAGTTCTCTGCAGTTTTGAACACATATTCTATCGTCTACATTACTTATCGACATCTTAAACATTTGTGGCACCGTATTGCGTTGTTTTCTGTTTTTATTCTTTAGGATTCCAATTTGATTATCATTACAATATTTTTAGAAATTCAATATTTCTTATTCTTTTCAGGTGTTAGGTTCTTAGGTTGTATGCCCCAAGGATCTGCATCATTTGGTATCCTAGCCTTTCTTTCTTAAAATAGGTTATGTATCTTATATATCCATTTTTTGAATTTTAGATTTAAAAAAATTTATCCTTTGTTTATTTTCTCCTTTCTTAAGTAATTAATCGTATAAAAATAAATAAATTTGATCCTTCAAGTCACGTTATTTCATTCATTTTGGTGGCCATTTTTTTCGTCTCTTGATTTTATTTCTTATTTTTCTTTAAATTCTACCTATTTTTTCTTTATTTTTTGTGTTCAACTAATCTTTGTTCTTCAAAAAAACAAGAGAGCTACTAAGGTTCACATTTTCAAAAAAATAAGGTATTAATTAGGGTTGCAACTTTAAACAATTATAATTTTTAATTCGTGCATCGAAATGACTATTATAATATATCAAATCAAAGCTCGTTTCGATTCTAAAAGAAAAAAAGAAGCAATAGTTTAGTTCTCCCCGGTTTTGAACACAAATTCTATCGTCTACATTACTTATACACATCTTAAACATTTATGGCACCATATTGCGTTGTTTTTTGTTCTTTTTCTTTAGGATTCCTATTTGATCATCTTAACAATGGTTTTAGAAATTCAATATTGCAAATTCTTTTGAGGTCCTCGGTTCTTAGGTTGTATGCCAAAAGGATCCGCATTAGTTGGTATCATAGCCTTGCTTTCCTAAAATAGGTTATTTATTTTCATATATCCAGTTTTTGAATTTTAGATTTAAAAAAATTTATCCTTTGTTTGTTTTCTGCTTTCTTAAGTAACAAATCATAAGAAAAAGAAATAAATTTTATCCTTCAAGGCTCGTTATTTCATTCATTTTTGTGGCCATTTTTTTCGTCTTTTGATTTTATTTCTTATTTTCCTTTAAATTCTCTCTATTTTTCTTTTTCTTTATTTTTTATGTTCAACTAATCTTTGTTCTTCAAAACAAAATAGAGCTACTAAGGTTCATAGTTTCAAAAAAAGAAGGTATTAATTAGGGTAGCAACTTTAAACAATTATAACTTTTAATTGCCTATCGAAATGACTATTATATATATCAAATCGAAATTCGTTTCAATTCTAAAAAAAACGAAGCAATATTTTAGTTCTCTGCAGTTTTGAACACATATTCTATCGTCTACATTACTTATCGACATCTTAAACATTTGTGGCACCGTATTGCGTTGTTTTCTGTTTTTATTCTTTAGGATTCCAATTTGATTATCGTTACAATATTTTTAGAAATTCAATATTTCTTATTCTTTTCAGGTGTTAGGTTCTTAGGTTGTATGCCCCAAGGATCTGCATCATTTGGTATCCTAGCCTTTCTTTCTTAAAATAGGTTATGTATCTTATATATCCATTTTTTGAATTTTAGATTTAAAAAAATTTATCCTTTGTTTATTTTCTCCTTTCTTAAGTAATTAATTGTATAAAAATAAATAAATTTGATCCTTCAAGTCACGTTATTTCATTCATTTTGGTGGCCATTTTTTTCGTCTCTTGATTTTATTTCTTATTTTTCTTTAAATTCTACCTATTTTTTTTCTTTATTTTTTGTGTTCAACTAATCTTTGTTCTTCAAAAAAACAAGAGAGCTACTAAGGTTCACATTTTCAAAAAAATAAGGTATTAATTAGGGTTGCAACTTTAAACAATTAAAATTTTTAATTCGTGCATCGAAATGACTATTATAATATATCAAATCAAAGCTCGTTTCGATTCTAAAAGAAAAAAAGAAGCAATAGTTTAGTTCTCCCCGGTTTTGAACACAAATTCTATCGTCTACATTACTTATACACATCTTAAACATTTATGGCACCATATTGCGTTGTTTTCTGTTCTTTTTCTTTAGGATTCCTATTTGATCATCTTAACAATGGTTTTAGAAATTCAATATTGCAAATTCTTTTGAGGTCCTTGGTTCTTAGGTTGTATGCCAAAAGGATCCGCATTAGTTGGTATCATAGCCTTGCTTTCCTAAAATAGGTTATTTATTTTCATATATCCAGTTTTTGAATTTTAGATTTAAAAAAATTTATCCTTTGTTTGTTTTCTGCTTTCTTAAGTAACAAATCATAAGAAAAAGAAATAAATTTTATCCTTCAAGGCTCGTTATTTCATTCATTTTTGTGGCCATTTTTTTCGTCTTTTGATTTTATTTCTTATTTTTCTTTAAATTCTCTCTATTTTTCTTTTTCTTTATTTTTTGTGTTCAACTAATCTTTGTTCTTCAAAATAAAATAGAGCTACTAAGGTTCATAGTTTCAAAAAAAGAAAGTATTAATTAGGTTTGTAACTTTAAACAATTATAACTTTTAATTCGTCTATCGAAATGACTATTATATATATCAAATCGAAATTCCTTCCAATTTTAAAAAAAACGAAGCAATATTTTAGTTCTCTGCAGTTTTGAACACATATTCTATCGTCTACATTACTTATCGACATCTTAAACATTTGTGGCACCGTATTGCGTTGTTTTCTGTTTTTATTCTTTAGGATTCCAATTTGATTATCATTACAATATTTTTAGAAATTCAATATTTCTTATTCTTTTCAGGTGTTAGGTTCTTAGGTTGTATGCCCCAAGGATCTGCATCATTTGGTATCCTAGCCTTTCTTTCTTAAAATAGGTTATGTATCTTATATATCCATTTTTTGAATTTTAGATTTAAAAAAATTTATCCTTTGTTTATTTTCTCCTTTCTTAAGTAATTAATCGTATAAAAATAAATAAATTTGATCCTTCAAGTCACGTTATTTCATTCATTTTGGTGGCCATTTTTTTCGTCTCTTGATTTTATTTCTTATTTTTCTTTAAATTCTACCTATTTTTTCTTTATTTTTTGTGTTCAACTAATCTTTGTTCTTCAAAAAAACAAGAGAGCTACTAAGGTTCACATTTTCAAAAAAATAAGGTATTAATTAGGGTTGCAACTTTAAACAATTATAATTTTTAATTCGTGCATCAAAATGACTATTATAATATATCAAATCAAAGCTCGTTTCGATTCTAAAAGAAAAAAAGAAGCAATAGTTTAGTTCTCCCCGGTTTTGAACACAAATTCTATCGTCTACATTACTTATACACATCTTAAACATTTATGGCACCATATTGCGTTGTTTTTTGTTCTTTTTCTTTAGGATTCCTATTTGATCATCTTAACAATGGTTTTAGAAATTCAATATTTCTAATTCTTTTGAGGTCCTCGGTTCTTAGGTTGTATGCCAAAAGGATCCGCATCAGTTGGTATCATAGCCTTGCTTTCCTAAAATGGGTTATTTATTTTCATATATCCACTTTTTGAATTTTAGATTTAAAAAAAATTTCCTTTGTTTGTTTTCTGCTTTCTTAAGTAACAAATCATAAGAAAAAGAAATAAATTTGATCCTTCAAGGCTCGTTATTTCATTCATTTTTGTGGCCATTTTTTCGTCTTTTGATTTTATTTCTTATTTTTCTTCAAATTCTCTATATATTTCTTTTTCTTTATTTTTTGTGTTCGTCTAATCTTTGTTATTCAAAAAAACAATAGAGCTACTATAGTTCATAGTTTGAAAAAAAGAAGGTATTAATTAGGGTTGCAACCTTTAACAATTATAACTTTTAATTCATGATTCGAAATGACTATTATAATATATCAAATCGAATCTCGTTTCAATTCTAAAAAAAAAAAGCAATAGTTTAGTTCTCCATGGTTTTGAACACAAATTCAATCGTCTAAATTACTTATCGACATCTTAAACATTTGTGGCACCATATTGCGTTTTTTTTTTGTTCTTTTTCTTTAGGATTCCAATTTGATCATCTTAACAATGTTTTTAGAAATTCAATATTGCTAATTCTTTTGAGGTCCTCGGTTCTTAGGTTGTATGCCAAAAGGGTCCACATCAGTTGGAATCATAGCCTTGCTTTTATAAAATAGGTTATTTATCTTCATATATACACTTTTTGAATTTTAGATTTAAAAACATTTATCCTTTGTTTGTTTTCTGCTTTCTGAAGTAACAAATCTGAAAAAAAGAAATAAATTTGATAATTCAAGTCTTGTTATTTCATTCATTTTTGTGGCCATTTTTTCGTCTTTTGATTTTATTTCTTATTTTTCTTTAAATTCTCTATATTTTTCTTTTTCTTTATTTTTTGTGTTCAACTAATCTTTGTTCTTCAAAAAAACAATAGAGCTCCTAAGGTTATAGTTTGAAAAAAAGAAGGTATTAATTAGGGTTGCAACTTTTAACAATTATAACTTTTAATTCTTTTATCGAAATAACTATTACATATATCAAATCAAAACTCGTTTGAATTCTAAAAAAAGGAAGCAATAGTTTACTTCCCTACAGTTTTGAACACATATTCTATCGTCTACATTACTTATCGACATCTTAAACATTTGTGGCACCGTATTGACTTGTTTTCTGTTCTTATTCTTTAGGATTCCAATTTGATCATCGTAACAATATCTTTAGAAATTCAATATTTCTTATTCTTTTCAGGTGTTAGGTTCTTAGGTTGTATTCCGCAAGGATCCGCATCATTTGGTATCCTAGCCTTTCTTTCTTAAAATAGGTTATGTATCTTATATATCCATTTTTAAAATTTTAGATTTAAAAAAATTTATCCTTTGTTTATTTTCTGCTTTCTTAAGTAATTAATCATATAAAAATAAATAAATTTGATCCTTCAAGTCATGTTATTTCATTCATTTTGGTGGCCATTTTTTTCGTCTTTTGATTTTATTTCTTATTTTTCTTTAAATTCTACTTATTTTTTTCTTTATTTTTTGTGTTCAACTAATCTTTGTTTTTCAAAAAAACAAGAGAGCTACTAAGGTTCACATTTTCAAAAAAATAAGGTATTAATTAGGGTTGCAACTTTAAACAATTATAAATTTTAATTCGTGCATCGAAATGACTATTATAATATATCAAATCAAATCTCGTTTCGATTCTAAAAGAAAAAAAGAAGCAATAGTTTAGTTCTCCCCAGTTTTGAACACAAATTCTATCGTCTACATTACTTATACACATCTTAAACATTTATGGCCCCATATTGCGTTGTTTTTTGTTCTTTTTTTTAGGATTCTAATTTTATCATCTTAACAATGGTTTTAGAAATTCAATATTGCTAATTCTTTTGAGGTCCTCGGTTCTTAGGTTGTATGCCAAAAGGATCCACATCAGTTGGTATCATAGCCTTGCTTTCCTAAAATAGGTTATTTATTTTCATATATCATCTTTTTGAATTTTAGATTTAAAAAAAATTTCCTTTGTTTGTTTTCTGCTTTCTTAAGTAACAAATCATAAGAAAAAGAAATAAATTTGATCCTTCAAGGCTCGTTATTTCATTCATTTTTGTGGCCATTTTTTCTTCTTTTGATTTTATTTCTTATTTTTCTTTAAATTCTCTCTATTTTTCTTTTTCTTTATTTTTGTGTTCAACTAATCTTTGTTCTTCATAAAAAAAAAATAGAGCTACTAAGGTTCATAGTTTCAAAAAAAGAAGGTATTAATTAGGGTTGCAACTTTTAACAATTATAACTTTTAATTCGTCTATCGAAATGACTATTATAATATATCAAATCGAAACTCGTTTCAATTCTAAAAAAACGAAGCAATAGTTTAGTTCTCCGCAGTTTTGAACACATAATCTATCGTCTACATTACTTATCGACATCTTAAACATTTGTGGCACTGTATTGTGTTGTTTACTGTTCTTATTCTTTAGGATTATAATTTGATCATCGTAACAATGTTTTTAGAAATTCAATATTGCTAATTCTTTTGAGGTCCTCTGTTCTTAGGTTGTATGCCAAAAGGATCCGCATCAATTGGTATCATAGCCTTGCTTTCATAAAATAGGTTATTTATCTTCATATATCTACTTTTTGAATTTTATATTTAAAAACATTTATCCTTTGTTTGTTTTCTGCTTTCTTAAGTAACAAATCATACGAAAAAGAAATAAATTTGATCTTTTAAGTCTTGTTATTTCATTCATTATTGTGGCCATTTTTTTTCATCTTTTAATTTTATTTCATATTTTTCTTTAAATTCTCTATATTTTTCTTTTTCTTTATGTTTTGTGTTCAACTAATCTTTGTTCTTCAAAAAAACAATAGTGCTACTAAGGTTCATAGTTTCAAAAAAAGAAGGTATTAATTAGATTTGTAACTTTAAACAATTATAACTTTTAATTCGTGCATCGAAATGACTATTATAATATATCAAATCGAAGCTCGTTTCAATTCTAAAAAAAATGAAGCAACAGTTTAGTGCTTTACGGTTTTGAACACAAATTATGTCGTCTAAATTACTTATCGACATCTTAAACATTTGTGGCACCATAATGCGTTGTTTTTTGGTCTTTTTCTTAAGGATTCCAATTTATCATCTTAACAATATTTTTAGAAATTCAATATTGCTAATTGTTTTGAGGTCCTCGGTTGTTAGGTTGTACGCCAAAAGGATCCGCATCAATAGGTATCATAGCCTTGCTTTCATAAAATAGGTTATTTATCTTCATATATCTACTTTTTGAATTTTAAATTTGAAAAAATTTATCCTTTCCTTTTTCTGCTTTCTTAAGTAACAAATCATACGAAAAAGAAATAAATTTGATCCTTCAAGTCTTGTAATTTCATTCATTTTTGTGGCCATTTTTTTATCTTTGATTTTATTTCTTATTTTTCTTTAAATTCTCTATATTTTTCTTTTTCTTTATTTTTTGCGTTCAACTAATCTTTGTTATTCAAAAAAAAAAAACAATAGAGCTACTAAGGTTCATAGTTTCAAAAAAAGAAGAAATTAATTAGGATTGCAACCATTAACAATTATAACTTTTAATTCATGCATCGAAATGACTATTATAATATATCAAATCGAAGCTCGTTTCGATTCTAAAAAAAAGAAGCAACAGTTTAGTTCTCCATGGTTTTGAACACAAATTCTATCGTCTAAATTACTTATATACATTTTAAACATTTGTGGCACCATATTGCTTTGTTTTTGGTTCTTTTTCATTAGGATTCCAATTTGATCATCTTAACATTGCTTTTAGAAATTCAATATTGTTAATTCTTTTTAGTTCCTCGGTTCTTAGGTTGTATGCCGAAAGGGTCCAAATCAGTTGGTATCATAGCCTTGCTTTCATAAAATAGGTTATTTATCTTCATATATACACTTTTTGAATTTTAGATTAAAAAACATTTATCCTTTTTTTGTTTTCTACTTTCTTAAGTAACAAATCATACGAAAAAGAAATAAATTTGATCCTTCAAGTCTTGTTATTTCATTCATTTTTGTGGCCATTTTTTTTCAACTTTTGATTTTATTTCTTATTTTTCTTTAAATCTCTATATTTTTCTTTTTCTTTATTTTTTGTGTTCAACTAATCTTTGTTCTTCAAAAAAAACAATAGAGCTACTAAGGTTCATAGTTTCAAAAAAAGAAGGTATTAATTAGATTTGTAACTTTAAACAATTATAACTTTTAATTCGTGCATCGAAATAACTATTATAATATATCAAATCGAAACTCGTTTCATTTCTAAAAAAATGAAGCAATAGTTTAGTTCTCTACGGTTTTGAACACAAATTCTGTCGTCAACATTAATTATCGACATCTTAAACATTTGTGGCACCGTATTATGTTGTTTACTGTTCTTATTCTTTAGGATTATAATTTGATCATCGTAACAATGTTTTTAGAAATTCAATATTGCTAATTCTTTTGAGGTCCTCTGTTCTTAGGTTGTATGCCAAAAGGATCCGCATCAATTGGTATCATAGCCTTGCTTTCATAAAATAGGTTATTTATCTTCATATATCTACTTTTTGAATTTTATATTTAAAAACATTTATCCTTTGTTTGTTTTCTGCTTTCTTAAGTAACAAATCATACGAAAAAGAAATAAATTTGATCCTTTAAGTCTTGTTATTTCATTCATTTTTGTGGCCATTTTTTTCATCTTTTGATTTTATTTCTTATTTTTCTTTAAATTCTCTATATTTTTCTTTTTCTTTATGTTTTGTGTTCAACTAATCTTTGTTCTTCAAAAAAAACAATAGTGCTACTAAGGTTCATAGTTTCAAAAAAAGAAGGTATTAATAAGATTTGTAACTTTAAACAATTATAACTTTTAATTCGTGCATCGAAATGACTATTATAATATATCAAATTGAAGCTCGTTTCAATTCTAAAAAAAACGAAGCAACAGTTTAGTGCTTTACGGTTTTGAACACAAATTATTTCATCTAAATTACTTATCGACATCTTAAACATTTGTGGCACCATAATGCGTTGTTTTTTGGTCTTTTTCTTAAGGATTCCAATTTATCATTGATGAGTACTCAAAAAGCACTAAAATTACCATGATTTTATGCACATTAATTGATTAAAAATATATATATTTATATGTTTTATCATATATTTATATAAATTTGTCTTTTTCGGAATCACGGGTGTTTTTATTGTTTTTCAGGTATTTTCACTTAAAAACGTAACTTAAAGACTCAAAGAGGAATACTGGAAGCAATACATCATAAATATATTAATAAATAAATGGGGAAAGGTCAAGAAATATGGAAAAATTGGACAAAATGGGTCAAAAGGGTAAAAAATGTCAAAAAGGAGAAAATCGCGCCGCCATACGCCGCCCGGCCACAAGGCCAGCGGACTCAGCGCCAGAAGACGTGACGTCCGCGCATCAGCGCGCGCCAGATCCCAATTCGCGCGCGCCAGCATCGACTGCTCCCGCGCACGCAGCGGCGCACGCCATCGGCGCACGCCCTGCCGCGCGCCAGCGCTCCGCGCGCCGACGCCCATTTCGCCCCATTTTTCACGTGCGGCCCAGCCGACGTCATGCTGACGTCATCAATGACCTCATCATTTGCACTACGCGTTTTCACATTTTTTTAACATTTTTTCACTCATTTTTTCTCTCCATCCTCACCTATAAATACCCCCCTTCCCTTCACTTCTAAACACACCTTCAAAACACACTTCTCTCTTCTTTCTTTCTCTCTTTTCTTAGATTTTTAGGTTTTTTTAGTTTTTCTTAGTTTTTAGTTAATTTCTCTTAGTTTTAGAGTTCTTCCCTTTTTGGGAAGAACTAGTTATGTTTTTGTAATTTATTAGCTTGTTGATTCAATAAATGGGAGTGCAAATTCCGCTTGGAGGTTTTCCAACAACGGGAATAGCATCGAAGTTCTCAGAAGGATTTTATTTTCTTTACGCTTATTTTTTATGCTTTATTCTTACATGTTATATTTAATTTGTCCGTGATTAAATTTAACTGTGTTGGCTATTTGTAAACATGATGTAATAATAACGTTGTTATGCTTGCGAGAAATATTAAATAGGTAAAAATCTCTAAAATGAATTGATTTTATTTTTATTCAAGATTTTATATTAAGAATGTTAGAGAGAAATATATTATTTTTCATTACAAACTTAAATCCGAAAATTAGATTTTAAGGTTTAGTTATCTGTCCGATTTAGAGTAGTGCTCTTTTATTTGATGGTACAATCGCAGGTAGTTAGAGTGAAGCTCTATTTCAAAAGTTTTTATAAGAATTATTATCTGAAAATGTATTGACAACATGTTTTCAGTAGTGGTTTTAAAACTTGAAAGTTAGTACTCGGATAACTAAATTCTTAGGTTTAATTTGGACACCTTGAATAAAGTTTAAACTGTCTAACCCCACCAAAGGTGGCATTTAAATGGTTCATTTTCAATCTCTTAGAAAAAGGAATTAATTTAATTAACCAAATTAGTTATCAACCCCACCCATAGGTGTTAATTGATTTGTTTAGTTAATAAAGAATATCTAACCCCACCAAAGGTGGTATTCATACAAAAAAGAGAGAATCAATAAATATCAATTCATATCTTTAATAACCTAAATAATATGAGCAAGCATAATTAACTTAATTATTATATCCATAAATACTCCACTGTTTTAACAGATAAAATTTGCATAAATGTTTATTGAATCTATGTTTATTTTTATGTAATTAGATTAAAAACACAAAACCCAAAATATCGTGACAGGATGTTTAGGATTTAATTTCGTTTTTAAAAGTTTGAATAATAAATTAAAAACCACATACATTCCTTCCTTAGATCGACCTTGGGAGTATACTTATCATTTTATACGAAATGATTCGTGCACTTGCGAGAGTTTTATAAATAAATAAAACCAAAGTAACGGGCAGGATTGGCGATGTCGGTTCTGCCCCGATCAAGTTTTTGGCGCCGTTGCCGGGGAAGGAATAGCATTTTTAAATTATTTATCAAAATTTTAAAAATTTTTTGTGTTGTAAATAATTGTGATTTTTTTTTATTTTGATTAAAAAAAACAAAAATAAATTAAATTTTTTTTGTTGGTTGTGAATAGTAAAATAAAAACAAAAATTTAATAAAAATTAAAATAAATTTTTTTTCTCTCATAAAAAAATAAATAAATATATAATAATAAAATTGTTGTTCGTAAATAGTAAAAACAATAAATAAATAAAAATTAAAATAATTTAAAAAAAATTTCAAATTTCAAATTTCATAATAATAAAAAAAAACTAGGAAAATTTAAAAAAAATTAAAAAAAAATAATAAAAAAATAAAATAAAACTTACAGTTCAAAAATAGTAAAAAAAGTAAAAATAAATAAAAAAATTAAAATTAAAAAATTAAAAAATTAAAAAATTAAAAAATTAAAAAAAATTAAAAAATTTAAAAAAATTAAAAAAATAAAAAAAACTTAAATAAATTTTAAATAAAAAATAAAATAAAATTATAAAATTATAAAAAAATTAAAAACAAAATAAAAAAAATTAAAAAAAATAAAAAAAATACTTAATTTTTAATTTTCATTTAATTTTAAGTTTTTTTTTAATCTTAATTTTATTTTTTTTAAATAAAAAATAAAAAAAATTCAATTTTTATTTTTTTACCTTTTTTAATTTTATTTTATTTTATTTTATTTTATTTTTCCTTTTTTTATTTTTTTTTATTCTATTTTATTTTCTTTTATTTTATTTTATTATTTTTTTTTACTATGTTTTTTTTTTCTCTTAATTTTCATTTAACTTAATTAACTTAAGTTTTTATTAACTTAATTAACTTAGCTTTTTAATTAACTTAGATTTTCATTAACTTAATTAACTTAAATTTTTATTTAAATTAACCTTATTAACTTAACTTTTTAATTAACTTACATTTTCATTAACTTAATTAACTTAGATTTTTACTTGACTTAACTTAATTAACTTAGAGTTTCATTAACTTAATTAACATAAATTTTTACTTAACTTAACTTAATTAACTTACTTTTAATAGCATGAAAAGTTAAGATCTAAGGGAGTTCTGTCTAGGAGACTAGTTCTTGGAAGCCTTTGTGCCACTAGTCTTTCCTGGGAACATTGTTCTGTCTAGGAGAATGGTTTTTAAGGAGCCTTTGCACCACCATTCTTTCCTGGGAGCACTCTTGGTTAATACTGATTATGTTATTTTAACTTAGATATTATACTTAAAAAAACAAAAAAAAAAATCTAAAACTATCTCCAAAATTTTAAAAGTTTTAATTACAATCTAAGGAGTTAGTTGTTTTTTTTTATCTAGGTACAATTGTGTTTTGATGCCTTTAATTATTTGATTTGTACCTAGACATGGATGATCTGAAACTCACAAGCATGTCCCTAGTTTTAAGTACAGAAAAATTTAAAAATCCATAGGACATGACTGAAAAAGTATAGGTAGACAATCTTGTCTTACTTGTCGGTTTGATTGACTCAATGATGAGGGGACATTGAGTTTACTTAAAAGGCAATCCCCAAGTTACGTCTTGCTAAGACGTTAAACTAAGCGCTGGATGGGAGGCAACCCATCATTTTAGGTAATTTAATTTTATTTGTTTAATTTGTTTAATTTCTATTTTTTATTTTAGTTTAATTACGTGTGAATAATTTTAAAATTGTTAAAACTAAAAATATTTTTTTGAGATGTTAGAAGTTTACAACAATCTGTCTGTATACACTTTAATGAATATAATGGATGCACCTGTATTTCTCCATCACTACTTGCAACATTCTCAAGAAATAGGTAATCTTTCTTCTCTTTTCTCTTTATCTTTAATTTACAGTTGTTACATTGAGGACAATGTAAGTTCTAGGTTGGGGGTGGTGAAAAGTTACCATGCTTAATTAGAAAAGAAAAAAAAAAGATTTAACAATTTAAAAATTCAAAAAAAAAAACAATTATTAATTTTTTTCTTTTTTATGTTCACATCTTCATTTTTTGTGTTTGGTTTTATTTTCCTTGTGTGATTTAGTAATTTTTGGAATTAAAAAAAAAAAATTTCTCACAAAAATTTATCATTTCTTTAAATCAAATTTAAGTAAATAGTTAAGTCTTTTGTACTGTTAGATTAATTTTTGAAAACATATCATGAAATATTATGTAATTATTTTTGATAATTAGTTAGTTTTGTCATAACTAGTATTTCTTGATAAGATGTAGAAATTATATTAAACCCAAAATTGGTGTTTATGAATTTGTTTTAGTGGAGACTACCTTTGTGAGATATAATTTGAGCCTAATTTCCCTTATTCAGAGTGAAATATATATTTTTTCTACTCCAAACACATTTCTTATTTCTTCAAATTCTTAGATGATCTCTATAGGCATTAACATTGAATGTATGAATTTTTTCTCATCTTAATAGAGTGTCATATATTTTTTATTATTATTTTTGCTTAGATTAAATGATTTGAGTAGAAATTGATAGTATATGCTTTTATCTCATTCGTGCATGATCAAGTACAAAAAAGAGAGACATATCTGGGGTTACCTAAA
Source organism: Hippophae gyantsensis (assembly GCA_030763125.1). Lineage (NCBI taxonomy): Eukaryota > Viridiplantae > Streptophyta > Magnoliopsida > Rosales > Elaeagnaceae > Hippophae > Hippophae gyantsensis. The sequence goes on along the minus strand of CM061028.1, from coordinate 46,013,290 downwards.
CCAAGATCAAACAAAAAAGCCACAAAATTAACCACTCACCAAAATCCTAAAAAATAAATGTACAATTTGTACATGGGTTGACTCTCTAAAAAAATGATATATGTTGAAAAGTATCTTCAGAAAAATATAGAGAGATAAAGAATATATAGTATAATCTACATACTATGACCCATATTACCCAAAATTCAAAAAAAAAATGTACAATCTGTACATGGGTTGACTCTCTAAACAAATGATATATATTGAAAAATATCTTCAGAAAAATATAGAGAGAAAGAATATATAGTATAATCTATCCCACATTGCCTACAAAGTTGTGAGTAAAGGCTAATTACAAAAGAAAGATATAGGAAGTAATTCCCATCCGCGCGCATCAGCGCGTGCCCAGTCCCAATTTCGCGCGCGCCCGCGCGCATCTGACCTGCTCCCGCGCGCGACCGTGCGCGCAGCGCCTGCCATCAGCGCGCGCCCCTGCGCGCCCAGCTGCCCTCCGCGTGCGCCGACGCCCATTTCGCCCCATTTTTCACGTGCAGCCGCCCCATGACGTCATGCTGACGTCATCAATGACATCATCATTTGCACTACGCGTTTTCACATTTTTTTAACATTTTTTCACTCATTTTTTCTCTCCATCCTCACCTATAAATACCCCCCTTCCCTTCACTTCTAAACACACCTTCAAAACACACTTCTCTCTTCTTTCTTTCTCTCTTTTCTTAGATTTTTAGGTTTTTTTAGTTTTTCTTAGTTTTTAGTTAATTTCTCTTAGTTTTAGAGTTCTTCCCTTTTTGGGAAGAACTAGTTATGTTTTTGTAATTTATTAGCTTTTTGATTCAATAAATGGGAGTGCAAATTCCGCTTGGAGGTTTTCCAACAACGGGAATAGCATCGAAGTTCTGTAAGGATTTTATTTTCTTTACAGTTATTTTTTATGCTTTATTCTTACATGTTATATTTAATTTGTCTGTGATTAAATTTAACTGTGTTGGCTATTTGTAAACATGATGTAATAATAACGTTGTTATGCTTGCGAAATATTAAATAGGTAAAAATCTCTAAAATGAATTGATACTATTTTTATTCAAGATTTTATATTAAGAATGTTAGAGAGAAATATATTATTTTTCATTACAAACTTAAATCTGAAAATTAGATTTTAAGGTTTAGTTATCCTATTCGATTTAGAGTAGTGCTCTTTTATTTGATGGTACAATGGGCAGGTAGTTAGAGTGAAGCTCTATTTCAAAAGTTTTTATAAGAATTATTATCTGAAAATGTATTGACAACATGGTTTCGGTAGTGGTTTTAAAACTTGAAAGTTAGTACTCGGATAACTAAATTCTTAGGTTTAATTTGGACACCTTGAATAAAGTTTAAACTGTCTAACCCCACCAAAGGTGGCATTTAAATGGTTCATTTTCAATCTCTTAGAAAAAGGAATTAATTTAATTAACCAAATTAGTTATCAACCCCACCCATAGGTGTTAATTGATTTGTTTAGTTAATAAAGAATATCTAATCCCACCAAAGGTGGTATTCATACAAAAAAGAGAGAATCAATAAATATCAATTCATATCTTTAATAACCTAAATAATATGAGCAAGCATAATTAACTTAATTATTATATCCATAAATACTTCACTGTTTTAACAGATAAAATTTGCATAAATGTTTATTGAATCTATTTTTATTTTTATGTAATTAGATTAAAAACACAAAACCCAAAATATCGTGACAGGATGTTTAGGATTTAATTTCGTTTTTAAAAGTTTGAATAATAAATTAAAAACCACATACATTCCTTCCTTAGATCGACCTTGGGAGTATACTTATCATTTTCTACGAAATGATTCGTGCACTTGCAAGAGTTTTATAAATAGATAAAACCAAATGAACGGGCAGGATCGGCGACGTCGGTTCTGCCCCGATCAATCATCTTAACAATGTTTTTAGAAATTCAATATTGCTAATTGTTTTGAGGTCCTCGGTTCTTAGGTTGTATGCCAAAAGGATCCGCATCAATTGGTATCATAGCCTTGTTTTCATAAAATAGGTTATTTATCTTCATATATCTACTTTTTGAATTTTAAATTTAAAAAAATTTATCCTTTTCTTTTTCTGCTTTCTTAAGTAACAAATCATACGAAAAAGAAATAAATTTGATTCTTCAAGTCTTGTAATTTAATTCATTTTTGTGGCCATTTTTTTTATCTTTTGATTTTATTTCTTATTTTTCTTTAAATTCTCTATATTTTTCTTTTACTTTATTTTTTGTGTTCAACTAATCTTTGTTCTTCAAAAAAAAAAAACAATAGAGCTACTAAGGTTCATAGTTTCAAAAAAAGAAGGTATTAATTAGGGTTGCAACCATTAACAATTATAACTTTTAATTCATGCATCGAAATGACTATTATAATATATCAAATCGAAGCTCGTTTTGATTCTAAAAAAAAAGAAGCAACAGTTTAGTTCTCCATGGTTTTGAACACAAATTCTATCGTCTAAATTACTTACCGACATTTTAAACATTTGTGGCACCATATTGCTTTGTTTTTGGTTCTTTTTCATTAGGATTCCAATTTGATCATCTTACCAATGTTTTTAGAAATTCAAGATTGCTAATTCTTTTTAGGTCCTCGGTTCTTAGGTTGTATGCCAAAAGGGTCCACATCAGTTGGAATCATAGCCTTGCTTTCATAAATTAGGTTATTTATCTTCATATATACACACTTTTTGAATTTTAGATTTAAAAAAATTTATCCTTTGTTTGTTTTCTGCTTTCTTAAGTAACAAATCGTACGAAAAAGAAATAAATTTGATCCTTCAAATCTTTTTATTTCATTCATTTTTGTGGCCACTTTTTTTTCATCTTTTGATTTTATTTCTTATTTTTCTTTAAATTCTCTATATTTTTCTTTTTCTTTATTTTTTGTGTTCAACTAATCTTTGTTCTTAAAAAAAAACAATAGAGCTACTAAGGTTCATAGTTTCAAAAAAAGAAGGTATTAATTAGGGTAGCAATTTTAAACAATTATAACTTTTAATTCGTACATCGAAATGACTATTATAATATATCAAATCGAAGCTCGTTTTCATTCTATAAAAAAAAGAAACAATAGTTTAGTTCTCCATGGTTTTCAACACAAATTCTATCGTCTAAATTACTTATCGACATCTTAAACATTTGTGGCACCATATTGCGTTGTTTTTGGTTCTTTTTCTTTAGGATTCCAATTTGATCATCTTAACAATGGTTTTAGAAATTCAATATTGCTAATTCTTTTTAGGTCCTTGGTTCTTAGGTTGTATGCCAAAAGGGTCCACATCAGTTAGTATCATAGCCTTGCTTTCATAAAATTGGTTATTTATCTTCATAAATACACTTTTTGAATTTTAGATTTAAAAAAATTTATCCTTTGTTTGTTTTCTGCTTTCTTAAGTAACAAATCAGAGAAAGAAGAAATAAATTTGATCTTGCAAGTCTTGTTATTTCATTCATTTTTGTGGCCATTTTTTTCGTCTTTTGATTTTATTTCTTATTTTTCTTTAAATTCTCTATATTTTTCTTTTTCTTTATTTTTTGTGTTCAACTAATCTTTGTTCTTCAAAAAAAAAAAACAATAGAGCTACTAAGGTTCATAGTTTCAAAAAAAGAAGGTATTAATTAGGGTTGCAACCATTAACATTTATAACTTTTAATTCATGCATCGAAATGACTATTATAATATATCAAATCGAAGCTCTTTTCGATTCTAAAAAAAAAGAAGCAACAGTTTAGTTCTCCATGGTTTTGAACACAAATTCTACCGTCTAAATTACTTATCGACATTTTAAACATTTGTGGCACCATATTGCTTTGTTTTTGGTTCTTTTTCATTAGGATTCCAATTTGATCATCTTAACAATGTTTTTAGAAATTTAACATTGCTAATTCTTTTTAGATCCTCAGTTCTTAGGTTGTATGCCAAAAGGGTCCACATCAGTTGGAATCATAGCCTTGCTTTCATAAAATAGGTTATTTATCTTCATATATACACTTTTTGAATTTTAGATTTAAAAACATTTATCCTTTGTTTGTTTTCTGCTTTCTTAAGTAACAAATCGTACGAAAAAGAAATAAATTTGATCCTTCAAGTCTTGTTATTTCATTCATTTTTGTGGCCATTTTTTTTCATCTTTTGATTTTATTTCTTATTTATCTTTAAATTCTCTATATTTTTCTTTTTCTTTATTTTTTGTGTTCAACTAATCTTTGCTCTTAAAAAAAACAATAGAGCTACTAAGGTTCATAGTTTCAAAAAAAGAAGGTATTAATTAGGGTAGCAACTTTAAACAATTATAACTTTTAATTCGTACATCGAAATGACTATTATAATATATCAAATCGAAGCTCGTTTTGATTCTATAAAAAAGAAGAAGCAATAGTTTAGTTCTCCATGGTTTTTAACACAAATTCTATCGTTTAAATTACTTATCGACATCTTAAACATTTGTGGCACCATATTGCGTTGTTTTTGGTTCTTTTTCTTTAGGATTCCAATTTGATCATCTTAACAATGTTTTTAGAAATTCAATATTGCTAATTCTTTTTAGGTCCTCGGTTCTTAGGTTGTATGCCAAAAGGGTCCACATCAGTCGGTATCATAGCCTTGCTTTCATAAAATAGGTTATTTATCTTCATATGTACACTTTTTGAATTTTAGATTTAAAAACATTTATCCTTTGTTTGTTTTCTGCTTTCTTAAGTAACAAATCATACGAAAAAGAAATAAATTTGATCCTTCAAGTCTTGTTATTTCATTCATTTTTGTGGCCATTTTTTTCATCTTTTGATTTTATTTCTTATTTTTCTTTAAATTCTCTATATTTTTCTTTTTCTTTATTTTTTGTGTTCAACTAATCTTTGTTCTTCAAAAAAAAAATAGAGCTACTAAGGTTCATAGTTTCAAAAAAAGAAGGTATTAATTAGATTTGTAACTTTAAACAATTATAACTTTTAATTCGTGCATCGAAATGACTATTATAATATATCAAATCGAAGCTCGTTTCAATTCTAAAAAAAACGAAGCAATAGTTTAGTTCTCTACGGTTTTGAACACAAATTCTGTCGTCAACATTACTTATCGACATCTTAAACATTTGTGGCACCGTATTGCGTTGTTTTCTGTTCTTATTCTTTAGGATTATAATTTGATCATCGTAACAATGTTTTTAGAAATTCAATATTGCTAATTCTTTTGAGGTCCTCGATTCTTAGGTTGTATGCCAAAAGGATTCGCATCAATTGGTATCATAGCCTTGCTTTCATAAAATAGCTTATTTATCTTCATATATCTACTTTTTGAATTTTAGATTTAAAAAAATTTATCCTTTGTTTGTTTTCTGCTTTCTTAAGTAACAAATCTGAAAAAAAATGAAATAAATTTGATAATTCAAGTCTTGTTATTTCATTCATTTTTGTGTCCATTTTTTTGTCTTTTGATTTTATTTGTTATTTTTCTTTAAATTCTCTTTATTTTTCTTTTTCTTTATTTTTTGTGTTCGACTAATCTTTGTTCTTCAAAAAAACAATAGAGCTACTATGGTTAATAGTTTCAAAAAAAGAAGGTTTTAATTAGGGTTGCAACCTTTAACAATTACAAATTTTAATTCATGCATCGAAATGACTTTTATAATATATCAAATCGAAGCTCGTTTCGATTCTAAAAAAAAAGAAGCAATAGTTTAGTTCACCATGGTTTTGAACACAAATTCTATCGTCTAAATTACTTATCGACATCTTAAACATTTGTGGCACCATATTGCGTTGTTTTTGGTTCTTTTTCTTTAGGATTCCAATTTGATCATCTTAACAATGGTTTTAGAAATTCAATATTGCTAATTCTCTTTAGGTCCTCGGTTATTAGGTTGTATGCCAAATGGGTCCACATCAGTTGGTATTATAGCCTTGCTTTCATAAAATAGGTTATTTATCTTCATATATACACTTTTTGAATTTTAGATTTAAAAACATTTATCCTTTGTTTGTTTTCTGCTTTCTTAAGTAACAAATCATACGAAAAAGAAATAAATTTGATCCTTCAAGTCTTGTTATTTCATTCATTTTTATGGCCATTTTTTTCATCTTTTGATTTTATTTCTTATTTTTCTTTAAATTCTCTATATTTTTCTTTTTCTTTATTTTTTGTGTTCAACTTATCTTTGTTCTTCAAAAAAAGAAATAGAGCTACTAAGGTTCATAGTTTCAAAAAAAGAAGGTATTAATTAGATTTGTAACTTTAAACAATTATAACTTTTAATTCGTGCTTCGAAATTGATAACTGTATTTTATATAGTTATTTTCACCTATTTTATTAATTATAATTACTAGATTCTCTCTATTTTTAGTTAATTTTAGTTTAATAAATTAAGATTTACTGTTTTTTTCTAAATTTTAAGAAAATTAAATAAAATGTATCGAAAATGCTCTTAATGGTAAATTTTTGTCCAAAAATATAATTTCAAATAAAAGTATTATTAATTGCAATTTATAAAAGTTGAAAATATAATTTAAATTAAAATTGGGCTTAATTTCAATTATTAAAAGTTTAAAATTTAATTTAAATTACAAAAACGCTGCTTTGCAATTAATAAAAGTTTAAAATGTAATTTGAAATATATTTGTGGGTGAAAATATAATTAATAAAAGTTTATTTTCTTCGCAAGAGAAACATTCCACGCGCCGTTATCCACGCTTCATCGTGGACCGTCAGATCAACGCATGAACGGTGTAGATGCGCGCATGCACTTCAACCCGACCAAGGAGAGTGGATGCATGGAAATTTTGTATCGCGCGGCTTGGTGCCCGAGTGGGGCCCACCTGCCGCGCAGGCCGGCGTGCAGCGTGGGACCCACCGTCTGACGCCGCGCAGACCTGTCCCCCACCTTCGCGCGCCTTTTTCAGTGCGGTTGATCCACGTGAGCCCGGTTTTGACGCGAACCAGAATCTGCCACGTGTTGCACTTAATATTTCAGCAAATCATATTCCGACACGTGGCATGTTACAATGAGCGCGACCGCGCTGGATCAAGACCGTGTTGTAACCGTTGGCTCCCGTGCGGCAATTCATCGTGCGCCCATTCCCTTCAACGAATGAGATGCTGCCACGTGTCACACTAATTGTGTCCGCGAATCAGAACGCGACACGTGGCAGCATGGAAGAGAATTAAAACAGAAACGCGCAGCGTCCCACTCACTTTTTCGATCCCATTTTCGATACAATTTTTGTCCCCCACGCGTGTAATTTATTATTTTCGCCACAATTTTATGTCCCCCGCGTGGATTTAAATTTAATATTTTATTGATGTATTTTTTTGCTATAAATAGGAGATAGTTTTTAGTTGTGAAAAAGTTTGTTGGAGTAAAGTTTTTGGAGTTTTTGGAGTAGAGTTTTAGTTTTAATTTTCGAAAGTTTTTAGAGTGTTTTAGTTTTTTCAGTTTGTAATTTTTATTGTGTTTGTGTGTTGGTTGCGGAACACGCAGAAGCCATTTTTGGCTTTTGTTGTGTTCTGCGTGTGCCAAATATTTTCATATGAGATGTTTTAATTTTATTTCTGCTTCTTCTTATTTTTCTGTAGTTGTTATAATTTTTATTTTAATTCTATGAAGTAATTTAATTTTTCTAGGGTTGCATTTGATCTAAATTTATGAAGCTTTGATTTTAATTATTTTTGATAGATTTATAAGACGTTCGATTTGTTCGTTCTATTTTGTTCTTAATGCTTTTTGATTATTTACGAATCTTATCAAAACGATCCGTGGCACATGAATAAACTTGAGAAAGGCATTTGTGTGTGTATTGCTCGTAAATAGAATAACATGTATGATGAAGGATAGAAATATACCCTAATTGTATGTGTGGCCATTTGAAAATTTAGAACTTAATGAATCTTATTAAATTTAATTCTCATAGAGATATAGTGAATTAATTTAACGAGGTGTGTTTATACGGAGCTCGAAAGAGATGATGAATAATAAAAAAAGAAGTTTTCGGTTGACAAATTAAATGTACTATAAAATATAAATCAAAAGAAAATAACATGATTTGAGTGGATTAGTTTGGTGAAAAATTGCAATCCTAGATTTCTTTTATTTTCTTATTTTACTTTTTTTTCTTAAACAACGATTATTTTGGATAAAATCAGAGAGATACAATTTTAGTACTCGACAAACTATAGTAACAAATCCTCGTGGGATCGATCTTTACTTACTAATCTTATTACTTGTGACCATGTATACTTGCACGAGTTCGTGTGTTGAAAAACACGCAACAAATGACTATTATAATATATCAAATCGAAGCTCGTTTCAATTCTAAAAAAAACGAAGCAATAGTTTTGTTCTCTACGGTTTTGAACACAAATTCTGTCGTCAACATTACTTATCGACATCTTAAACATTTGTGGCACCGTATTGCGTTGTTTACTGTTCTTATTCTTTAGGATTATAATTTGATCATCGTAACAATGTTTTTAGAAATTCAATATTGCTAATTCTTTTGAGGTCCTCTGTTCTTAGGTTGTATGCCAAAAGGATCCGCATCAATTGGTATCATAGCCTTGCTTTCATAAAATAGGTTATTTATCTTCATATATGTACTTTTTGAATTTTAGATTTAAAAAAATTTATCCTTTGTTTGTTTTCTGCTTTCTTAAGTAACAAATCTGAAAAAAAATGAAATAAATTTGATAATTCAAGTCTTGTCATTTCATTCATTTTTGTGGCCATTTTTTCGTCTTTTGATTTTATTTCTTATTTTTCTTTAAATTCTCTATATATTTCTTTTTCTTTATTTTTTGTGTTCGACTAATCTTTGTTCTTCAAAAAAACAATAGAGCTACTATGGTTCATAGTTTCAAAAAAAGAAGGTATTAATTAGGGTTGCAACCTTTAACAATTATAACTTTTAATTCATGCATCGAAATGACTTTTATAATATATCAAATCGAAGCTCGTTTCGAAAAAAAAAGAAGCAATAGTTTAGTTCTCCATGGTTTTGAACACAAATTCTATCGTCTAAATTACTTATCGACATCTTAAACATTTGTGGCACCATATTGCGTTGTTTTTGGTTCTTTATCTTTAGGATTCCTATTTTATCATCTTAACAATGTTTTTAGAAATTCATTATTGCTAATACTTTTTAGGTCCTCGGTTCTTAGGTTGTATGCCAAAATGGTCCACATCAGTCGGTATCATAGCCTTGCTTTCATAAAATAGGTTATTTATCTTCATATGTACACTTTTTGAATTTTAGATTTAAAAACATTTATCCTTTGTTTGTTTTCTGCTTTCTTAAGTAACAAATCATACGAAAAAGAAATAAATTTGATCCTTCAAGTCTTGTTATTTCATTCATTTTTGTGGCCATTTGTTTTTCATCTTTTGATTTTATTTCTTATTTTTCTTTAAATTCTCTATATTTTTCTTTTTCTTTATTTTTTGTGTTGAACTAATCTTTGTTCTTCAAAAAAACAATAGAGCTACTAAGGTTCATAGTTTCAAAAAAAGAAGGTATTAATTAGATTTGTAACTTTAAACAATTATAACTTTTAATTCGTGCATCGAAATAACTATTATAATATATCAAATCGAAGCTCGTTTCAATTCTAAAAAAAATGAAGCAACAGTTTAGTGCTTTACGGTTTTGAACACAAATTATGTCGTCTAAATTACTTATCGACATCTTAAAGATTTGTGGCACCATAATGCGTTGTTTTCTGTTCTTTTTCTTAAGGATTCCAATTTATCATCTTAACAATATTTTTAGAAATTCAATATTGCTAATTGTTTTGAGGTCCTCGGTTCTTAGGTTGTACGCCAAAAGGATCCGCATCAATAGGTATCATAGCCTTGCTTTCATAAAATAGGTTATTTATCTTCATATATCTACTTTTTGAATTTTAGATTTAAAAAAATTTATCCTTTTTTTGTTTTCCGCTTTCTTAAGTAACAAATCATACGAAAAAGAAATAAATTTGATCCTTCAAGTCTTGTTATTTCATTCATTTTTGTGGCCATTTTTTTTATCTTTTGATTTTATTTCTTATTTTGCTTTAAATTCTCTATATTTTTCTTTTTCTTTATTTTTTGTGTTCAACTAATCTTTGTTCTTCAAAAAAAAAAACAATAGAGCTACTAAGGTTCATAGTTTCAAAAAAAGGAGGTATTAATTAGGGTAGCAACCTTTAACAATTATAACTTTTAATTCGTGCATCGAAATAACTATTATAATATATCAAATCGAAGCTCGTTTCGATTCTAAAAAAAAGCAACAGTTTAGTTCTCCATGGTTTTGAACACAAATTCTATTGTCTAAATTACTTATCGACATCTTAAACATTTGTGGCACCATGTTGCGTTGTTTTTGGTTCTTTTTCTTTAATATTCCAATTTGATCATCTTAACAATGTTTTTAGAAATTCAATATTGCTAATTCTTTTTAGGTCCTCGGTTCTTAGGTTGTATGCCAAAAGGGTCCACATCAGTTGGAATCATAGCCTTGCTTTCATAGAATAGGTTATTTATCTTCATATATACACTTTTTGAATTTTAGATTTAAAAGCATTTATCCTTTGTTTGTTTTCTGCTTTCTTAAGTAACAAATCATACGAAAAAGAAAAAAATTTTGATCCTTCAAGTCTTGTTATTTCATTCATTTTTGTGGCCATTTTTTTTCCTCTTTTGATTTTATTTCTTATTTTTCTTTAAATTCTCTCTATTTTTCTTTTTCTTTATTTTTTGTGTTCGACTAATCTTTGTTCTTCAAAAAAACAATAGATCTACTATGGTTCATAGTTTCAAAAAAAGAAGGTATTAATTAGGGTAGCAACTTTAAACAATTATAACTTTTAATTCGTTCATCGAAATGACTATTATAATATATCAAATCGAACCTCGTTTCCATTCTAAAAAAAGAAGAACCAATAGTTTAGTTCTCCATGGTTTTGAATACAAATTATGTGGTCTACATTACTTATCCAGATATTAAACATTTTTGGCACCATATTGCTTTGTTTTCTATTCTTTTTCTCTAGGATTCCAATTTGATCATCTTGACAATATTTTTAGAAATTCAATATTGCTAATTCTTTTGAGGTCCTCGGTTCTTAGGTTGTATGCCAAATGGATCCGCATCAGTTAGTATCATAGCCTTGCTTTCATAAAATAGGTTATTTGTCTTCATATAACTACTTTTTGAATTTTACATTTAAAAAAATTTATCCTTTGTGTGTTTTCTGCTTTCTTAAGTAACAAATCATAAAAAAAAGAAGTAAATTTGATCTATCAAGTCTTGTTATTTTATTCTTTTTGTGGCCATTTTTTTCGTCTTTTGATTTTATTTCTTAATTTTCTTTAAATTCTCTATATATTTATTTTTTTTTATTTTTTGTGTTCAACTAATCTTTTTTCTTCAAAAAAAACAATAGAGCTATTAAGGTTCATAGTTTCAAAAAAAGAAGGTATTAATTAGGGTTGCAACCTTTAACAATTATAACTTTTAATTCATGCATCGAAATGACTATTATAATATATCAAATCGATGCTCGTTTCGATTCTAAAAAAAAGAAGCAATAGTTTAGTTCTCCATGGTTTTGAACACAAATTCTATCGTCTAAATTACTTATCGACATCTTAAACATTTGTGGTACCATATTGCCTTGTATTTGGTTTTTTTTCATTAGGATTCCAATTTGATCATCTTAACAATGTTTTTAGAAATTAAATATTGCTAATTCTTTTTAGGGCCTCTGTTCTTAGGTTGTATGCCAAAAGGGTCCACATCAGTTGGAATCATAGCCTTGCTTTCATAAATTAGGTTATTTATCTTCATATATACACTTTTTGAATTTTAGATTTAAACACATTTATACTTTGTTTGTTTTCTACTTTCTAAAGTAACAAATCATACGAAAAAGAAATAAATTTGATCCTTCAAGTCTTGTTATTTCATTCATTTTTGTGGCCATTTTTTTTCATCTTTTGATTTTATTTCTTATTTTTCTTTAAATTCTCTATATTTTTCTTTTTCTTTATTTTTTGTGTTCAACTAATCTTTGTTCTTCAAAAAAAAAAACAATAGAGCTACTAAGGTTCATAGTTTCAAAAAAAGAAGGTATTAATTAGGGTAGCAACTTTAAACAATTATAACTTTTAATTCGTACATCGAAATGACTATTATAATATATCAAATCGAAGCTCGTTTTGATTCTATAAAAAAGAAGAAGCAATAGTTTAGTTCTCTATGGTTTTGAACACAAATTCTATCGTCTAAATTACTTATCGACATCTTAAACATTTGTGGTACCATATTGCCTTGTATTTGGTTTTTTTTCATTAGGATTCCAATTTGATCATCTTAACAATGTTTTTAGAAATTAAATATTGCTAATTCTTTTTAGGCCCTCTGTTCTTAGGTTGTATGCCAAACGGGTCCACATCAGTTGGAATCATAGCCTTGCTTTCATAAATTAGGTTATTTATCTTCATATATACACTTTTTGAATTTTAGATTTAAAAACATTTATAATTTGTTTGTTTTCTACTTTCTTAAGTAACAAATCATACGAAAAAGAAATAAATTTGATCCTTCAAGTCTTGTTATTTCATTCATTTTTGTGGCCATTTTTTTTCATCTTTTGATTTTATTTCTTATTTTTCTTTAAATTCTCTATATTTTTCTTTTTCTTTATTTTTTGTGTTCAACTAATCTTTGTTCTTCAAAAACAAAAAAACAATAGAGCTACTAAGGTTCATAGTTTCAAAAAAAGAAGGTATTAATTAGGGTAGCAACTTTAAACCATTATAACTTTTAATTCGTACATCGAAATGACTATTATAATATATCAAATCGAAGCTCCTTTTGATTCTATATAAAAAAAGAAGCAATAGTTTAGTTTTCCATGGTTTTGAACACAAATTCTATCGTCTAAATTACTTATCGACATCTTAAACATTTGTGGCACCATGTTGCGTTGTTTTTGGTTCTTTTTCTTTAATATTCCAATTTGATCATCTTAACAATGTTTTTAGAAATTCAATATTGCTAATTCTTTTTAGGTGCTCGGTTCTTAGGTTGTATGCCAAAAGGGTCCACATCAGTTGGAATCATAGCCTTGCTTTCATAAAATAGGTTATTTATCTTCATATATACACTTTTTCAATTTTAGATTTAAAAGCATTTATCCTTTGTTTGTTTTCTGCTTTCTTAAGTAACAAATCATACGAAAAAGAAAAAAATTTGATCCTTCAAGTCTTGTTATTTCATTCATTTTTGTGGCCATTTTTTTTCATCTTTTGATTTTTTTTCTTATTTTTCTTTAAATTCTCTATATTTTTCTTTTTCTTTATTTTTTGTGTTCAACTAATCTTTTTTCTTGAAAAATAAAACAATAGAGCTACTAAGGTTCATAGTTTCAAAAAAAGAAGGCATTATTTAGGGTAGCAACTTTAAACCATTATAACTTTTAATTCGTACATCGAAATTACTATTATAATATATCAAATCGAAGCTCGTTTTGATTCTATAAAAAACAAGAAGCAATAGTTTAGTTCTCCATGGTTTTGAACACAAATTCTATCGTCTAAATTACTTATCGACATCTTAAACATTTGTGGCACCATATTGCGTTGTTTTTTGTTCTTTTTCTTTAGGATTCCAATTTGATCATCTTAACAATGTTTTTAGAAATTCAATATTGCTAATTCTTTTGAGGTCCTCGGTTCTTAGGTTGTATGCCAAAAGGATCCGCATCAATTGGTATCATAGCCTTGCTTTCATAAAATAGGTTATTTATCTTCATATGTACACTTTTTGAATTTTAGATTTAAAAACATTTATCCTTTGTTTGTTTTCTGCTTTCTTAAGTAACAAATCATAAGAAAAAGAAATAAATTTGATCCTTCAAGTCTTGTTATTTCATTCATTTTTGTGGCCATTTTTTTTCATCTTTTGATTTTATTTCTTATTTTTCTTTAAATTCTCTATATTTTTCTTTTTCTTTATTTTTTGTGTTCAACTAATCTTTGTTCTTCAAAAAAACAACAGAGCTACTAAGGTTCATAGTTTCAAAAAAAGAAGGTATTAATTAGGGTTGCAACTTTAAACAATTATAACTTTTAATTCGTGCATCGAAATGACTATTATAATATATCAAATCGAAACTCGTTTCAATTTTAAAAAAATGAAGCAATAGTTTAGTTCTCTGCGGTTTTGAACACAAATTCTATCGTCAACATTACTTATCGACATCTTAAACATTTGTAGCACCATATTGCGTTGTTTTTTGTTCTTTTTCTTTAGGATTCCAATTTGATCATCTTAACAATGTTTTTAGAAATTCAATATTGCTAATTCTTTTGAGGTCCTCGGTTCTTAGGTTGTATGCCAAAAGGATCCGCATCAGTTGGTATCATAGCCTTGCTTTCATAAAATAGGTTATTTATCTTCATATATCTACTTTTTGAATTTTAGATTTAAAAACATTTATCCTTTGTTTGTTTTCTGCTTTCTTAAGTAACAAATCATAAGAAAAAGAAATAAATTTGATCCTTCAAGTCTTGTTATTTCATTCATTTTTGTGGCCATTTTTTTCATCTTTTGATTTTATTTCTTATTTTTCTTTAAATTCTCTATATTTTTCTTTTTCTTTATTTTTTGTGTTCAACTAATCTTTGTTCTTCAAAAAAAAAAACAATAGAGCTACTAAGGTTCATAGTTTCAAAAAAAGAAGGTATTAATTAGGGTAGCAACTTTAAACAATTATAACTTTTAATTCGTGCATCGAAATGACTATTATAATATATCAAATCGAAGCTCGTTTCGATTCTAAAAAAAGAAGAAGCAATAGTTTAGTTCTCCATGGTTTTGAACACAAATTCTATCGTCTAAATTACTTATCGACATCTTAAACATTTGTGGCCCCATATTGCGTTGTTTTTTGTTCTTTTTCTTTAGGATTCCAATTTGATCATCTTAACAATGTTTTTAGAAATTCAATATTGCTAATTCTTTTGAGGTCCTCGGTTCTTAGGTTGTATGCCTAACGGATCCGCATCATTTGGTATCATAGCCTTGCTTTCATAAAATAGGTTATTTATCTTCATATATCTACTTTTTAAATTTTAGATTAAAAACATTTATCCTTTGTTTGTTTTCTGCATTCTTAAGTAACAAATGAGAAGAAAAAGAAATAAATTTGATCCTTCAAGTCTTGTTATTTCATTCATTTTTTGGCCATTTTTTTCGTCTTTTGATTTTATTTCTTATTTTTCTTTAAATTCTCTCTATTTTTCTTTTTCTTTATTTTTTGTGTTCAACTAATCTTTGTTCTTCAAAAAAACAATAGAGCTACTAAGGTTCATAGTTTCAAAAAAAGAAGGTATTAATTAGGGTAGCAACTTTAAACAATTATAACTTTTAATTCGTGCATCGAAATGACTATTATAATATATCAAATCGAAGCTCGTTTCAATTCTAAAAAAAACGAAGCAATAGTTTAGTTCTCTGCGGTTTTGAACACAAATTATGTAGTCAACATTACTTATCGACATCTTAAACATTTGTGGCACCATATTGCGTTGTTTTTTGTTCTTTTTCTTTAGGATTCCAATTTGATCATCTTAACAATGTTTTTAGAAATTCAATATTGCTAATTCTTTTGAGGTCCTCGGTTCTTAGGTTGTATGCCAAAAGGATTCGCATCCGTTGGTATCATAGCCTTGCTTTCATAAAACTGGTTATTTATCTTCATATATCTACTTTTTGAATTTTAGATTTTAAAAAATTTACCCTTTGTTTGTTTTCTGCTTTCTTAAGTAACAAATAATAAGAAAAAGAAATAAATTTGACCCTTCAAGTCTTGTTATTTCATTCATTTTTGTGGCCATTTTTTTCGTCTTTTGATTTTATTTCTTATTTTTCTTTAAATTCTCTCTATTTTTCTTTTTCTTTATTTTTTGTGTTCAACTAATCTTTGTTCTTCAAAAAAACAATAGAGCTACTAAGGTTCATAGTTTCAAAAAAGAAGGTATTAATTAGGGTTGCAACTTTAAACAATTATAACTTTTAATTCATGCATCGAAATGACTATTATAATATATCAAATCGAAGCTCGTTTCAATTCTAAAAAAAACGAAGCAATAGTTTAGTTCTCCACGGTTTTGAACACAAATTCTATCGTCTAAATTACTTATCGACATCTTAAACATTTGTGGCACCATATTGCCTTGTTTTTTGTTCTTTTTCTTTAGGATTCCAATTTGATCATCTGAACAATGTTTTTAGAAATTCAATATTGCTAATTCTTTTTAGGTCCTCGGTTCTTTGGTTGTATGCCAAAAGGATCCGCATCGGTTGGTATCATAGCCTTGCTTTCATAAAATAGGTTATTTATCTTCATATATCCACTTTTTGAATTTTAGATTTAAAAAAATTTATCCTTTTTTTGTTTTCTGCTTTCTTAAGTAACAAATCATAAAAAAAAGAAATAAATTTGATCCTTCAAGTCTTGTTATTTCATTCATTTTTGTGGCCATTTTTTTCATCTTTTGATTTTATTTCTTATTTTTCTTTAAATTCTCTATATTTTTCTTTTTCTTTATTTTTTGTGTTCAACTAATCTTTGTTCTTCAAAAAAAAAAACAATAGAGCTACTAAGGTTCATAGTTTCAAAAAAAGAAGGTATTAATTAGGGTTGTAACTTTAAACAATTATAACTTTTAATTTGTGCATCGAAATGACTATTATAATATATCAAATCGAAGCTCGTTTCAATTCTAAAAAAAACGAAGCAATAGTTTAGTTTTCTACGGTTTTGAACACAAATTCTGTCGTCAACATTACTTATCCACATCTTAAACATTTGTGGCACCGTATTGCGTTGTTTTCTGTTCTTATTCTTTAGGATTCCAATTTAATCATCGTAACAATGTTTTTAGAAATTCAATATTGCTAATTCTTTTGAGGTCCTCGGTTCTTAGGTTGTATGCCTAACGGATCCGCATCAGTTGGTATCATAGCCTTGCTTTCATAAAATAGGTTATTTATCTTCATATATCTACTTTTTAAATTTTAGATTAAAAACATTTATCCTTTGTTTGTTTTCTGCATTCTTAAGTAACAAATGAGAAGAAAAAGAAATAAATTTGATCCTTCAAGTCTTGTTATTTCATTCATTTTTGTGGCCATTTTTTTTCATCTTTTGATTTTATTTCTTATTTTTCTTTAAATTCTCTATATTTTTCTTTTTCTTTATTTTTTGTGTTCAACTAATCTTTGTTCTTCAAAAAAACAATAGAGCTACTAAGGTTCATAGTTTCAAAAAAAGAAGGTATTAATTAGGGTAGCAACTTTAAACAATTATAACTTTTAATTCGTGCATCGAAATGACTATTATAATATATCAAATCGAAGCTCGTTTCGATTCTAAAAAAAAAGAAGCAATAGTTTAGTTCTCCATGGTTTTGAACACAAATTCTATCGTCTAAATTACTTATCGACATCTTAAACATTTGTGGCACCATATTGCGTTGTTTTTTGTTCTTTTTCTTTAGGATTCCAATTTGATCATCTTAACAATGTTTTTAGAAATTCAATATTGCTAATTCTTTTGAGGTCCTCGGTTCTTAGGTTGTATGCCAAAAGGATCCGCATCAGTTGGTATCATAGCCTTGCTTTCATAAAATAGGTTATTTATCTTCATATATCCACTTTTTGAATTTTAGATTTAAAAAAATTTATCCTTTTTTGTTTTATGCTTTCTTAAGTAACAAATCATAAAAAAAAAGAAATAAATGTGATCCTTCATGTCTTGTTATTTCATTCATTTTTGTGGCCATTTTTTTCATCTTTTGATTTTATTTCTTATTTTTCTTTAAATTCTCTATATTTTTCTTTTTCTTTATTTTTGTGTTCAACTAATCTTTGTTCTTCAAAAAAACAATAGAGCTACTAAGGTTCATAGTTTCAAAAAAAGAAGGTATTAATTAGGGTAACAACTTTAAACAATTATAATTTTAATTCGTGCATCGAAATGACTATTATAATATATCAAATCGAAGCTCGTTTTAATTCTAAAAAAAAGAAGAAGCAATAGTTTAGTTCTCCACGGTTTTGAACACAAATTCTATCGTCTACATTACTTATCGAGTTCTTAAACATTTGTGGCACCATATTGCGTTGTTTTCTGTTCTTATTCTCTAGGATTCCAATTTGATCATCGTAACAATGTTTTTAGAAATTCAATATTGCCAATTCTTTTTAGGTCCTCGGTTCTGAGGTTGTATGCCAAAAGGATCCGCATCGGTTGGTATCATTGCCTTGCTTTTATAAAATAGGTTATTTATCTTCATATATCCACTTTTTGAATTTTAGATTTAAAAAAATTTATCCTTTGTTTGTTTTCTGCTTTCTTAAGTAACAAATCATAAAAAAAAGAAATAAATTTGATCCTTCAAGTCTTGTTATTTCATTCATTTTTTTTCGTCTTTTGATTTTGTTACTTATTTTTCTTTAAATTCTCTATATTTTTATTTTTCTTTATTTTTTGTGTTCAACTAATCTTTCTTCTTCAACAAAAAAACAATAGAGCTACTAAGGTTCACAGTTTCAAAAAAGAAGGTATTAATTAGGGTTGCAACTTTAAACAATTATAACTTTTAATTCGTACATCGAAATGACTATTATAATAAATCAAATCGAAGCTCGTTTCGATTCTAAAAAAAAGAAGAAGCAATAGTTTAGTTCTCCACGGTTTTGAACACAAATTCTATCGTCTAAATTACTTATCGACATCTTAAACATTTGTGGCACCATATTGCCTTGTTTTTTGTTCTTTTTCTTTAGGATTCCAATTTGATCATCTGAACAATGTTTTTAGAAATTCAATATTGCTAATTCTTTTTAGGTCCTCGGTTCTTTGGTTGTATGCCAAAAGGATCCGCATCGGTTGGTATCATAGCCTTGCTTTCATAAAATAGGTTATTTATCTTCATATATCCACTTTTTGAATTTTAGATTTAAAAAAATTTATCCTTTTTTTGTTTTCTGCTTTCTTAAGTAACAAATCAGAAAAAAAAGAAATAAATTTGATCCTTCAAGTCTTGTTATTTCATTCATTTTTGTGGCCATTTTTTTCATCTTTTGATTTTATTTCTTATTTTTCTTTAAATTCTCTATATTTTTCTTTTTCTTTATTTTTTGTGTTCAACTAATCTTTGTTCTTCAAAAAAACAATAGAGCTACTAAGGTTCATAGTTTCAAAAAAGAAGGTATTAATTAGGGTTGCAACTTTAAACAATTATAACTTTTAATTCGTGCATCGAAATGACTATTATAATATATCAAATCGAAGCTCGTTTCGATTCTAAAAAAAGAAGAAGCAATAGTTTAGTTCTCCATGGTTTTGAACACAAATTCTATCGTCTAAATTACTTATCGACATCTTAAACATTTGTGGCACCATATTGCGTTGTTTTCTGTTCTTTTTCTTTAGGATTCCAATTTGATCATCTTAACAATGTTTTTAGAAATTCAATATTGCTAATTCTTTTGAGGTCCTCGGTTCTTAGGTTGTATGCCAAAAGGATCCGCATCATTTGGTATCATAGCCTTGCTTTCATAAAATAGGTTATTTATCTTCATATATCTACTTTTTGAATTTTAGATTTAAAAAAATTTATCCTTTGTTTGTTTTCTGCTTTCTTAAGTAACAAATCATAAAAAAAAGAAATAAATTTGATCCTTCAAGTCTTGTTATTTCATTCATTTTTGTGGCCATTTTTTTCATCTTTTGATTTTATTTCTTATTTTTCTTTAAATTCTCTATATTTTTCTTTTTCTTTATTTTTTGTGTTCAACTAATCTTTGTTCTTCAAAAAAACAATAGAGCTACTAAGGTTCATAGTTTCAAAAAAAGAAGGTATTAATTAGGGTAGCAACTTTAAACAATTATAACTTTTAATTCGTGCATCGAAATGACTATTATAATATATCAAATCGAAGCTCGTTTCAATTCTAAAAAAAACGAAGCAATAGTTTAGTTTTCTGCAGTTTTGAACACAAATTCTGTCGTCAACATTACTTATCGACATCTTAAACATTTGTGGCACCATATTGCGTTGTTTTTTGTTCTTTTTCTTTAGGATTCCAATTTGATCATCTTAACAATGTTTTTAGAAATTCAATATTGCTAATTCTTTTGAGGTCCTCGGTTCTTAGGTTGTATGCCAAAAGGATCCGCATCAGTTGGTATCATAGCCTTGCTTTCATAAAATAGGTTATTTATCTTCATATATCCACTTTTTGAATTTTAGATTTAAAAAAATTTATCCTTTGTTTGTTTTCTGCTTTCTTAAGTAACAAATCATAAAAAAAAGAAATAAATTTGATCCTTCAAGTCTTGTTATTTCATTCATTTTTGTGGCCATTTTTTTCATCTTTTGATTTTATTTCTTATTTTTCTTTAAATTCTCTATATTTTTCTTTTTCTTTATTTTTTGTGTTCAACTAATCTTTGTTCTTCAAAAAAACAATAGAGCTACTAAGGTTCATAGTTTCAAAAAAAGAAGGTATTAATTAGGGTTGCAACTTTAAACAATTATAACTTTTAATTCATGCATCGAAATGACTATTATAATATATCAAATCGAAGCTCGTTTCGATTCTAAAAAAAAGAAGAAGCAATAGTTTAGTTCTCCATGGTTTTGAACACAAATTCTATCGTCTACATTACTTATCGACATCTTAAACATTTGTGGCACCATATTGCGTTGTTTTCTGTTCTTATTCTTTAGGATTCCAATTTAATCATCGTAACAATGTTTTTAGAAATTCAATATTGCTAATTCTTTTGAGGTCCTCGGTTCTTAGGTTGTATGGCTAAAGGATCCGCATCAGTTGGTATCATAGCCTTGCTTTCATAAAATAGGTTATTTATCTTCATATATCTACTTTTTAAATTTTAGATTAAAAACATTTATCCTTTGTTTGTTTTCTGCATTCTTAAGTAACAAATGAGAAGAAAAAGAAATAAATTTGATCCTTCAAGTCTTGTTATTTCATTCATTTTTTGGCCATTTTTTTCGTCTTTTGATTTTATTTCTTATTTTTCTTTAAATTCTCTATATTTTTCTTTTTCTTTATTTTTGTGTTCAACTAATCTTTGTTCTTCAAAAAAACAATAGAGCTACTAAGGTTCGTAGTTTCAAAAAAAGAAGGTATTAATTAGGGTAGCAACTTTAAACAATTATAACTTTTAATTCGTGCATCGAAATGACTATTATAATATATCAAATCGAAGCTCGTTTCGATTCTGAAAAAAAGAAGAAGCAATAGTTTAGTTCTCTGCGGTTTTCAACACAAATTCTGTCATCTACATTACTTATCGACATCTTAAACATTTGTGGCACCGTATTGCGTTGTTTTTTGTTCTTTTTCTTTAGGATTCCAATTTGATCATCTTAACAATGTTTTTAGAAATTCAATATTGCTAATTCTTTTTTGGTCCTCGGTTCTTAGGTTGTATGCCAAAAGGATCCGCATCAGTTGGTATCATAGCCTTGCTTTCATAAAATAGGTTATTTATCTTCATATATCCACTTTTTGAATTTTAGATTTAAAAAAATTATCCTTTGTTTGTTTTCTGCTTTCTTAAGTAACAAATCATAAGAAAAAGAAATAAATTTGATTCTTCAAGTCTTGTTATTTCATTCATTTTTGTGGCCATTTTTTTCGTCTTTTGATTTTATTTCTTATTTTTCTTTAAATTCTCTATATTTTTCTTTTTCTTTATTTTTTGTGTTCAACTAATCTTTGTTCTTCAAAAAAACAATAGAGCTACTAAGGTTCATAGTTTCAAAAAAGAAGGTATTAATTAGGGTAGCAACTTTAAACAATTATAACTTTTAATTCGTGCATCGAAATTACTATTATAATATATCAAATCGAAGCTCATTTCGATTCTTAAAAAAAAGAAGCAATAGTTTAGTTCTCCATGGTTTTGACCACAAATTATGTCGTCAACATTACTTATCGACATCTTAAACTTTTGTGGCACCGTATTGCGTTGTTTTCTGTTCTTATTCTTTAGGATTCCAATTTGATCATCGTAACAATGTTTTTAGAAATTCAATATTGCTAATTCTTTTGAGGTCCTCGGTTCTTAGGTTGTATGCCAAAAGGATCCGCATCAGTTGGTATCATAGCCTTGCTTTCATAAAATAGGTTATTTATCTTCATATATCCACTTTTTGAATTTTAGATTTAAAAAAATTTATCCTTTTTTTGTTTTCTGCTTTCTTAAGTAACAAATCATAAAAAAAAGAAATAAATTTGATCCTTCAAGTCTTGTTATTTCATTCATTTTTGTGGCCATTTTTTTCATCTTTTGATTTTATTTCTTATTTTTCTTTAAATTCTCTATATTTTTCTTTTTCTTTATTTTTTGTGTTCAACTAATCTTTGTTCTTCAAAAAACAATAGAGCTACTAAGGTTCATAGTTTCAAAAAAAGAAGGTATTAATTAGGGTAGCAACTTTAAACAATTATAACTTTTAATTCGTGCATCGAAATGACTATTATAATATATCAAATCGAAGCTCGTTTCGATTCTAAAAAAACGAAGCAATAGTTTAGTTCTCTGCGGTTTTGAACACAAATTCTGTCGTCTACATTACTTATCGACATCTTAAACATTTGTGGCACCGTATTGCGTTGTTTTCTGTTCTTATTCTTTAGGATTCCAATTTGATCATCTTAACAATGTTTTTAGAAATTCAATATTGCTAATTCTTTTGAGGTCCTCGGTTCTTAGGTTGTATGCCAAAAGGATCCGCATCAATTGGTATCATAGCCTTGCTTTCATAAAATAGGTTATTTATCTTCATATATCCACTTTTTGAATTTTAGATTTACAAAAATTTATCCTTTGTTTGTTTTCTGCTTTCTTAAGTAACAAATCATAAAAAAAAGAAATAAATTTGATCCTTCAAGTCATGTTATTTCATTCATTTTTGTGGCCATTTCTTTCATCTTTTGATTTTATTTCTTATTTTTCTTTAAATTCTCTATATTTTTCTTTTTCTTTATTTTTTGTGTTCAACTAATCTTTGTTCTTCAAAAAAACAAGAGAGCTACTAAGGTTCACAGTTTCAAAATAAGAAGGTATTAATTAGGGTTGCAACTTTAAACAATTATAACTTTTAGTTCGTGCATCGAAATGACTATTATAATATATCAAATCGAAGCTCGTTTCGATTCTAAAAAATAGAAGAAGCAATAGTTTAGTTATCCACAGTTTTGAATACAAATTCTGTCTTCTACATTACTTATCGACATATTAAACATTTGTGGCACCATATTGCGTTGTTTTCTGTTTTTTTTAGGATTCCAATTTGATCATCTTAACAATGTTTTTAGAAATTCAATATTGCTAATTCTTTTGAGGTCCTCGGTTCTTAGGTTGAATGCCAAAAGGATCCGCATCAGTTGGTATCATAGCCTTGCTTTCATAAAATAGGTTATTTATCTTCATATATCTACTTTTTGAATTTTAGATTTAAAAACATTTATCCTTTGTTTGTTTTCTGCTTTCTTAAGTAACAAATCATAAGAAAAATAAATAAATTTGATCCTTCAAGTCTTGTTATTTCATTCATTTTTGTGGCCATTTTTTCGTCTTTTGATTTTATTTCTTATTTTTCTTTAAATTCGCTATATTTTTCTTTTTCTTTATTTTTTGTGTTCAACTAATCTTTGTTCTTCAAAAAAACAATAGAGCTACTAAGGTTCATAGTTTCAAAAAAAGAAGGTATTAATTAGGGTAGCAACTTTAAACAATTATAACTTTTAATTTGTGCATCGAAATTACTATTATAATATATCAAATCGAAGCTCGTTTCGATTCAAAAAAAGAAGAAGCAATAGTTTAGTTCTCCATGGTTTTGAATAAAATTTCTGTCATCAACATTACTTATCGACATCTTAAACATTTGTGGCACCGTATTGCGTTGTTTTCTGTTCTTATTCTTTAGGATTCCAATTTGATCATCGTAACAATGTTTTTAGAAATTCAATATTGCTAATTCTTTTGAGGTCCTCGGTTCTTAGGTTGTATGCCAAAAGGATCCGCATCAGTTGGTATCATAGCCTTGCTTTCATAAAATAGGTTATTTATCTTCATATATCTACTTTTTGAATTTTAGATTTAAAAAATTTATCCTTTGTTTGTTTTCTGCTTTCTTAAGTAACAAATCATAAGAAAAAGAAATAAATTTGATCCTTCAAGTCTTGTTATTTCATTCATTTTTGTGGCCATTTTTTTCGTCTTTTGATTTTATTTCTTATTTTTCTTTAAATTCTCTATATTTTTCTTTTTCTTTATTTTTTGTGTTCAACTAATCTTTGTTCTTCAAAAAAACAATAGAGCTACTAAGGTTCATAGTTTCAAAAAAAGAAGGTATTAATTAGGGTAGCAACTTTAAACAATTATAACTTTTAATTCGTGCATCGAAATGACTATTATAATATATCAAATCGAAGCTCGTTTCGATTCTAAAAAAAGAAGAAGCAATAGTTTAGTTCTCCATGGTTTTGAACACAAATTCTGTTTTCTACATTACTTATCGACATCTTAAACATTTGTGGCACCATATTGCGTTGTTTTTTGTTCTTTTTCTTTAGGATTCCAATTTGATCATCTTAACAATGTTTTTAGAAATTCAATATTGCTAATTCTTTTGAGGTCCTCGGTTCTTAGGTTGTATGCCAAAAGGATCAACATCAATTGGTATCATAGCCTTGCTTTCATAAAATAGCTTATTTATCTTCATATATCTACTTTTTGAATTTTAGATTTAAAAAAATTTATCCTTTGTTTGTTTTCTAATTTCTTAAGTAACAAATCAGGAAAAAAAAAGAAATAAATTTGATCCTGCACGTCTTGTTATTTCATTCATTGTTGTGGCCATTTTTTTCGTCTTTTTATTTTATTTCTTATTTTTCTTTAAATTCTCTATATTTTTCTTTTTCTTTATTTTTTGTGTTCAACTAATCTTTGTTCTTCAAAAAAACAATAGAGCTACTAAGGTTCATAGTTTCAAAAAAAGAAGGTATTAATTAGGGTAGCAACTTTAAACAATTATAACTTTTTATTCCTCCATCGAAATGACTATTATAATATATCAAATCGAAGCTCGTTTCGATTCTAAAAAATAAAACGATGCAATTGTTTAGTTCTCTACGGTTTTGAACACAAATTCGTTCATCTACATTACTTATCGACTTCTTAAACATTTATGGCACCATATTGCATTGTTTTCTGTTCTTTTTCTTTAGTATTCCAATTTGATCATCTTAACAATGTTTTTAGAAATTCAATATTGGTAATTCTTTTGAGGTCCTTGGTTCTTAGGTTGTATGTCCCAAGGATCCGCATCATTTGGTATCATAGCCTTGCTTTCATAAAATAGGTTATTTATCTTCATATTTCCACTTTTTGAATTTTAGATTTAAAAAAATTTATCCTTTGTTTGTTTTTTGCTTTCTTAAGTAACAAATCATAAAAAAAGAAATAAATTTGATTCTTAAGTCTTGTTATTTCATTCATTTTTGTGGCCATTTTTTTCGTCTTTTGATTTTATTTCTTATTTTTCTTTAAATTCTCTATATTTTTCTTTTTCTTTATTTTTTGTGTTCAACTAATCTTTGTTCTTCAAAAAAACAATAGAGCTACTAAGGTTCATAGTTTCAAAAAAAGAAGGTATTAATTAGGGTAGCAACTTTAAACAATTATAACTTTTAATTCGTGCATCGAAATGACTATTATAATATATCAAATCGAAGCTCGTTTCGATTCTAAAAAAAGAAGAAGCAATAGTTTAGTTCTCCATGGTTTTGAACACAAATTCTATCGTCTAAATTACTTATCGACATCTTAAACATTTGTGGCACCATATTGCCTTGTTTTTTGTTCTTTTTCTTTAGGATTCCAATTTGATCATCTGAACAATGTTTTTAGAAATTCAATATTGCTAATTCTTTTTAGGTCCTCGGTTCTTTGGTTGTATGCCAAAAGGATCCGCATCGGTTGGTATCATAGCCTTGCTTTCATAAAATAGGTTATTTATCTTCATATATCCACTTTTTGAATTTTAGATTTAAAAAAATTTATCCTTTTTTTGTTTTCTGCTTTCTTAAGTAACAAATCATAAAAAAAAAATTTATCCTTCAAGTCTTGTTATTTCATTCATTTTTGTGGCCATTTTTTTCGTCTTTTGATTTTATTTCTTATTTTTCTTTAAATTCTCTATATTTTTTTTCTTTATTTTTTGTGTTCAACTAATCTTTGTTCTTCAAAAAAACAATAGAGCTACTAAGGTTCATAGTTTCAAAAAAAGAAGGTATTAATTAGGGTAGCAACTTTAAACAATTATAACTTTTAATTCGTGCATCGAAATGACTATTATAATATATCAAATCGAAGCTCGTTTCGATTGAAAAAAAGAAGAAGAAGCAATAGTTTAGTTATCCACAGTTTTGAATACAAATTCTGTCTTCTACATTACTTATCGACATATTAAACATTTGTGGCACCATATTGCGTTGTTTTTTGTTCTTTTTCTTTAGGATTCCAATTTGATCATCTTAACAATGTTTTTAGAAATTCAATATTGCTAATTCTTTTGAGGTCCTCGGTTCTTAGGTTGTATGCCAAAAGGATCCGCATCAATTGGTATCATAGCCTTGCTTTCATAAAATAGGTTATTTATCTTCATATATCTACTTTTTGAATTTTAGATTTAAAAAAATTTATCCTTTGTTTGTTTTCTGCTTTCTTAAGTAACAAATCAGAAAAAAAAGAAATAAATTTGATCCTTCAAGTCTTGTTATTTCATTCATTTTTGTGGCCATTTTTTTCGTCTTTTGATTTTATTTCTTATTTTTCTTTAAATTCTCTATATTTTTCTTTTTCTTTATTTTTTGTGTTCAACTAATCTTTGTTCTTCAAAAAAACAATAGAGCTACTAAGGTTCATAGTTTCAAAAAAAGAAGGTATTAATTAGGGTAGCAACTTTAAACAATTATAACTTTTAATTCGTGCATCGAAATGACTATTATAATATATCAAATCGAAGCTCGTTCGATTCTAAAAAAAAAAAAAAGCAATAGTTTAGTTCTCCATAGTTTTGAACACAAATTCTGTCTTCTACATTACTTATCGAAATCTTAAACATTTATGGCACCATATTGCGTTGTTTTTTGTTTTTTTTCATTAGGATTCCAATTTGATCATCTTAACAATGTTTTTAGAAATTCAATATTGCTAATTCTTTAGAGATTTCCGGTTCTTAGGTTGTATGCCAAAAGGATCCGCATCGGTTGGTATCATAGCCTTGCATTCATAAAATAGGTTATTTATCTTCATATATCCACTTTTTGAATTTTAGATTTAAAAACATTTATCCTTTGTTTGTTTTCTGCTTTCTTAAGTAACAAATCATAAGAAAAAGAAATAAATTTGATCCTTCAAGTCTTGTTATTTCATTCATTTTTGTGGCCATTTTTTTTCCATTTTTTGATTTTATTTCTTATTTTTCTTTAAATTCTCTATATTTTTCTTTTTCTTTATTTTTTGTGTTCAACTAATCTTTGTTCTTCAAAAAAAACAATAGAGCTACTAAGGTTCATAGTTTCAAAAAAGAAGGTATTAATTAGGGTAGCAACTTTAAACAATTATAACTTTTAATTCGTGCATCGAAATGACTATTATAATATATCAAATCGAAGCTCGTTTCGATTCTAAAAAAAAGAAGAAGCAATAGTTTAGTTCTGCACAGTTTTGAACACAAATTCTGTCTTCTACATTACTTATCAACATATTAAACATTTGTGGCACCATATTGCGTTGTTTTCTGTTTTTTTTTTCTTTAGGATTCCAATTTGATCATCTTAACAATGTTTTTAGAAATTCAATATTGCTAATTCTTTTGAGGTCCTCGGTTCTTAGGTTGTATGCCAAAAGGATCCGCATCAGTTGGTATCATAGCCTTGCTTTCATAAAATAGGTTATTTATCTTCATATATCTACTTTTTGAATTTTAGATTTAAAAACATTTATCCTTTCTTTGTTTTCTGCTTTCTTAAGTAACAAATAAAAAAAAAAGAAATAAATTTGATCCTTCAAGTCTTGTTATTTCATTCATTTTTGTGGCCATTTTTTTCGTCTTTTGATTTTATTTCTTATTTTTCTTTAAATTCTCTATATTTTTCTTTTTCTTTATTTTTTGTGTTCAACTAATCTTTGTTCTTCAAAAAACAATAGAGCTACTAAGGTTCATAGTTTCAAAAAAAGAAGGTATTAATTAGGGTAGCAACTTTAAACAATTATAACTTTTAATTCGTGCATCGAAATGACTATTATAATATATCAAATCGAAGCTCGTTTCGATTCTAAAAAAAGAAGAAGCAATAGTTTAGTTCTCCACGGTTTTGAACACAAATTCTATCTTTTAAATTACTTATCGACATCTTAAACATTTATGGCACCATATTGCGTTGTTTTTTGTTCTTTTTCTTTAGGATTCCAATTTGATCATCTTAACAATGTTTTTAGAAATTCAATATTGCTAATTCTTTTGAGGTCCTCGGTTCTTAGGTTGTATGCCAAAAGGATCCGCATCAGTTGGTATCATAGCCTTGCTTTCATAAAATAGGTTATTTATCTTCATATATCTACTTTTTGAATTTTAGATTTAAAAAAATTTATCCTTTGTTTGTTTTCTGCTTTCTTAAGTAACAAATCATAAGAAAAAGAAATAAATTTGATCCTTCAAGTCTTGTTATTTCATTCATTTTTGTGGCCATTTTTTTCATCTTTTGATTTTATTTCTTATTTTTCTTTAAATTCTCTATATTTTTCTTTTTCTTTATTTTTTGTGTTCAACTAATCTTTGTTCTTCAAAAAAACAATAGAGCTACTAAGGTTCATAGTTTCAAAAAAAGAAGGTATTAATTAGGGTAGCAACTTTAAACAATTATAACTTTTAATTCGTGCATCGAAATGACTATTATAATATATCAAATCGAAGCTCGTTTCGATTCTAAAAAAAAGAAGAAGCAATAGTTTAGTTCTCCACAGTTTTGAACACAAATTCTGTCTTCTACATTACTTATCGACATCTTAAACATTTATGGCACCATATTGCGTTGTTTTCTGTTCTTTTTCTTTAGGATTCCAATTTGATCATCTTAACAATGTTTTTAGAAATTCAATATTGCTAATTCTTTTGAGGTCCTCGGTTCTTAGGTTGTATGCCAAAAGGATCCGCATCAATTGGTATCATAGCCTTGCTTTCATAAAATAGGTTATTTATCTTCATATATACACTTTTTGAATTTTAGATTTAAAAAAATTTATCCTTTGTTTGTTTTCTGCTTTCTTAAGTAACAAATCATAAGAAAAAGAAATAAATTTGATCCTTCAAGTCTTGTTATTTCATTCATTTTTGTGGCCATTTTTTTCGTCTTTTGATTTTATTTCTTATTTTTCTTTAAATTCTCTTTATTTTTTGTGTTCAACTAATCTTTGTTCTTCAAAAAAACAATAGAGCTACTAAGGTTCATAGTTTCAAAAAAAGAAGGTATTAATTAGGGTAGCAACTTTAAACAATTATAACTTTTAATTCGTGCATCGAAATGACTATTATAATATATCAAATCGAAGCTCGTTTCGATTCTAAAAAAAAGAAGAAGCAATAGTTTAGTTCTCCACAGTTTTGAACACAAATTCTGTCTTCTACATTACTTATCGACATCTTAAACATTTATGGCACCATATTGCGTTGTTTTCTGTTCTTTTTCTTTAGGATTCCAATTTGATCATCTTAACAATGTTTTTAGAAATTCAATATTGCTAATTCTTTTGAGGTCCTCGGTTCTTAGGTTGTATGCCAAAAGGATCCGCATCAGTTGGTATCATAGCCTTGCTTTCTTAAAGTAGGTTATGTATCTTCATATATCCACTTTTTGAATTTTAGATTTAAACAAAATTTATCCTTTGTTTGTTTTCTGCGTTCTTAAGTAACCAATCATAAGAAAAAGAAATAAATTTGATCCTTCAAGTCTTGTTATTTCGTTCATTTTTGTGGCCATTTTTTTCATCTTTTGATTTTATTTCTTATTTTTCTTTAAATTCTCTATATTTTTCTTTTTCTTTATTTTTTGTGTTCAACTAATCTTTGTTCTTCAAAAAAACAATAGAGCTACTAAGGTTCATAGTTTCAAAAAAAGAAGGTATTAATTAGGGTAGCAACTTTAAACAATTATAACTTTTAATTCGTGCATCGAAATGACTATTATAATATATCAAATCGAAGCTCGTTTCGATTCTAAAAAAAGAAGAAGCAATAGTTTAGTTCTCCACAGTTTTGAACACAAATTCTGTCTTCTACATTACTTATCGACATCTTAAACATTTATGGCACCATATTGCGTTGTTTTCTGTTCTTTTTCTTTAGGATTCCAATTTGATCATCTTAACAATGTTTTTAGAAATTCAATATTGCTAATTCTTTTGAGGTCCTCGGTTCTTAGGTTGTATGCCAAAAGGATCCGCATCAATTGGTATCATAGCCTTGCTTTCATAAAATAGGTTATTTATCTTCATATATCCACTTTTTGAATTGTAGATTTAAAAAAATTTATCCTTTGTTTGTTTTCTGCTTTCTTAAGTAACAAATCATAAGAAAAAGAAATAAATTTGATCCTTCAAGTCTTGTTATTTCATTCATTTTTGTGGCCATTTTTTTCATCTTTTGATTTTATTTCTTATTTTTCTTTAAATTCTCTATATTTTTCTTTTTCTTTATTTTTTGTGTTCAACTAATCTTTGTTCTTCAAAAAAAAAACAATAGAGCTACTAAGGTTCATAGTTTCAAAAAAAGAAGGTATTAATTAGGGTAGCAACTTTAAACAATTATAACTTTTAATTCGTGCATCGAAATGACTATTATAATATATCAAATCGAAGCTCGTTTCGATTCAAAAAAAGAAGAAGCAATAGTTTAGTTCTCCACAGTTTTGAACACAAATTCTGTCTTCTACATTACTTATCGACATCCTAAACATTTATGGCACCATATTGCGTTGTTTTCTGTTCTTTTTCTTTAGGATTCCTATTTGATCATCTTAACAATGTTTTTAGAAATTCAATATTGCTAATTCTTTTGAGGTCCTCGGTTCTTAGGTTGTATGCCAAAAGGATCCGCATCAGTTGGTATCATAGCCTTGCTTTCATAAAATAGGTTATGTATCTTCATATATCCACTTTTTGAATTGTAGATTTAAAAAAATTTATCCTTTGTTTGTTTTCTGCTTTCTTAAGTAACAAATCATAAGAAAAAGAAATAAATTTGATCCTTCAAGTCTTGTTATTTCATTCATTTTTGTGGCCATTTTTTTCGTCTTTTGATTTTATTTCTTATTTTTCTTTAAATTCTCTATATTTTTCTTTTTCTTTATTTTTTGTGTTCAACTAATCTTTGTTCTTCAAAAAAACAATAGAGCTACTAAGGTTCATAGTTTCAAAAAAAGAAGGTATTAATTAGGGTAGCAACTTTAAACAATTATAACTTTTAATTCGTGCATCGAAATGACTATTATAATATATCAAATCGAAGCTCGTTTCGATTCTAAAAAAAGAAGAAGCAATAGTTTAGTTCTCCACAGTTTTGAACACAAATTCTGTCTTCTACATTACTTATCGACATCTTAAACATTTATGGCACCATATTGCATTTTTTTCTGTTCTTTTTCTTTAGGATTCCTATTTGATCATCTTAACAATGTTTTTAGAAATTCAATATTGCTAATTCTTTTGAGGTCCTCGGTTCTTAGGTTGTATGCCAAAAGGATCCGCATCAGTTGGTATCATAGCCTTGCTTTCATAAAATAGGTTATGTATCTTCATATATCCACTTTTTGAATTGTAGATTTAAAAATATTTATCCTTTGTTTGTTTTCTGCTTTCTTAAGTAACAAATCATAAAAAAGAAGAAATAAATTTGATCCTTAAAGTCATGTTATTTCATTCATTTTTGTGGCCATTTCTTTCATCTTTTGATTTTATTTCTTATTTTTCATTAAATTCTCTATATTTTTCTTGTTCTTTATTTTTTGTGTTCAAGTAATTTGGTTATTCAAAAAAACAAGAGAGCTACTAAGGTTCATAGTTTCAAAATAAGAAGGTATTAATTAGGGTTGCAACTTTAAACAATTATAAATTTCAATTCGTGCATCGAAATGACTATTATAATATATCAAATCGAAGCTCGTTTCGATTCTAAAAAAAGAAGAAGCAATAGTTTAGTTCTCCACAGTTTTGAACACAAATTCTGTCTTCTACATTACTTATCGACATCTTAAACATTTATGCCACCATATTGCATTTTTTTCTGTTCTTTTTCTTTAGGATTCCTATTTGATCATCTTAACAATGTTTTTAGAAATTCAATATTGCTAATTCTTTTGAGGTCCTCGGTTCTTAGGTTGTATGCCAAAAGGATCCGCATCAGTTGGTATCATAGCCTTGCTTTCATAAAATAGGTTATGTATCTTCTTTTATCCACTTTTTGAATTGTATATTTAAAAATATTTAATCTTTGTTTGTTTTCTGCTTTCTTAAGTAACAAATCATAAAAAAAAAAAAAATTTGATCCTTCAAGTCATGTTATTTCTTTCATTTTTGTGGCCATTTCTTTCATCTTTTGATTTTATTTCTTATTTTTCATTAAATTCTCTATATTTTTCTTTTTCTTTATTTTTTGTGTTCAACTAATCTTTGTTCTTCAAAAAAACAATAGAGCTACTAAGGTTCATAGTTTCAAAAAAAGAAGGTATTAATTAGGGTAGCAACTTTAAACAATTATAACTTTTAATTCGTGCATCGAAATGACTATTATAATATATCAAATCGAAGCTCGTTTCGATTCTAAAAAAAAGAAGAAGCAATAGTTTAGTTCTCCACAGTTTTGAACACAAATTCTGTCTTCTACATTACTTATCGACATCTTAAACATTTATGGCACCATATTGGGTTGTTTTCTGTTCTTTTTCTTTAGGATTCCTATTTGATCATCTTAACAATGTTTTTAGAAATTCAATATTGCTAATTCTTTTGAGGTCCTCGGTTCTTAGGTTGTATGCCAAAAGGATCCGCATCAGTTGGTATCATAGCCTTGCTTTCATAAAATAGGTTATGTATCTTCATATATCCACTTTTTGAATTGTAGATTTAAAAAAATTTATCCTTTGTTTGTTTTCTGCTTTCTTAAGTAACAAATCATAAAAAAAAGAAATAAATTTGATCCTTCAAGTCTTGTTATTTCATTCATTTTTGTGGCCATTTTTTCGTCTTTTGATTTTATTTCTTATTTTTCTTTAAATTCTCTATATTTTTCTTTTTCTTTATTTTTTGTGTTCAACTAATCTTTGTTCTTCAAAAAAACAATAGAGCTACTAAGGTTCATAGTTTCAAAAAAAGAAGGTATTAATTAGGGTAGCAACTTTAAACAATTATAACTTTTAATTCGTGCATCGAAATGACTATTATAATATATCAAATCGAAGCTCGTTTCGATTCTAAAAAAAGAAGAAGCAATAGTTTAGTTCTCCACAGTTTTGAACACAAATTCTGTCTTCTACATTACTTATCGACATCTTAAACATTTATGGCACCATATTGCGTTGTTTTCTGTTTTTTTTCTGTCGGATTCCAATTTGATCATCTTAACAATGTTTTTAGAAATTCAATATTGCTAATTCTTTTGAGGTCCTCGGTTCTTAGGTTGTATGCCAAAAGGATCCGCATCAGTTGGTATCATAGCCTTGCTTTCTTAAAATAGGTTATTTATCTTCATATATCCACTTTTTGAATTGTAGATTTAAAAAAAATTATCATTTGTTTGTTTTTTGCTTTCTTAAGTAACAAATCATAAAAAATAGAAATAAATTTGATCCTTCAAGTCTTGTTATTTCATTCATTTTTGTGGCCATTTCTTTGGTCTTTTGATTTTATTTCTTATTTTTCTTTAAATTCTCTATATTTTTCTTTTTCTTTATTTTTTGTGTTCAACTAATCTTTGTTCTTCAAAAAACAATAGAGCTACTAAGGTTCATAGTTTCAAAAAAAGAAGGTATTAATTAGGGTAGCAACTTTAAACAATTATAACTTTTAATTCGTGCATCGAAATGACTATTATAATATATCAAATCGAAGCTCGTTTCGATTCTAAAAAAAAGAAGCAATAGTTTAGTTCTCCATAGTTTTGAACACAAATTCTGTCTTCTACATTACTTATCGACATCTTAAACATTTATGGCACCATATTGCGTTGTTTTCTGTTCTTTTTCTTTAGGATTCCAATTTGATCATCTTAACAATGTTTTTAGAAATTCAATATTGCTAATTCTTTTGAGGTCCTCGGTTCTTAGGTTGTATGCCAAAAGGATCCGCATCAGTTGGTATCATAGCCTTGCTTTCATAAAATAGGTTATGTATCTTCATATATCCACTTTTTGAATTGTAGATTTAAAAACATTTATCCTTTGTTTGTTTTCTGCTTTCTTAAGTAACAAATCATAAAAAAAAGAAATAAATTTGATCCTTCAAGTCTTGTTATTTCATTCATTTTTGTGGCCATTTTTTCGTCTTTTGATTTTATTTCTTATTTTTCTTTAAATTCTCTATATTTTTCTTTTTCTTTATTTTTTGTGTTCAACTAATCTTTGTTCTTCAAAAAAAAAAATAGAGCTACTAAGGTTCATAGTTTCAAAAAAGAAGGTATTAATTAGGGTAGCAACTTTAAACAATTATAACTTTTAATTCGTGCATCGAAATGACTATTATAATATATCAAATCGAAGCTCGTTTCGATTCTAAAAAAAAGAAGAAGCAATAGTTTAGTTCTCCACAGTTTTGAACACAAATTCTGTCTTCTACATTACTTATCGACATCTTAAACATTTATGGCACCATATTGGGTTGTTTTCTGTTCTTTTTCTTTAGGATTCCTATTTGATCATCTTAACAATGTTTTTAGAAATTCAATATTGCTAATTCTTTTGAGGTCCTCGGTTCTTAGGTTGTATGCCAAAAGGATCCGCATCAGTTGGTATCATAGCCTTGCTTTCATAAAATAGGTTATGTATCTTCATATATCCACTTTTTGAATTGTAGATTTAAAAAAATTTATCCTTTGTTTGTTTTCTGCTTTCTTAAGTAACAAATCATAAAAAAAAGAAATAAATTTGATCCTTCAAGTCTTGTTATTTCATTCATTTTTGTGGCCATTTTTTTTGTCTTTTGATTTTATTTCTTATTTTTCTTTAAATTCTCTATATTTTTCTTTTTCTTTATTTTTTGTGTTCAACTAATCTTTGTTCTTCAAAAAAACAATAGAGCTACTAAGGTTCATAGTTTCAAAAAAAGAAGGTATTAATTAGGGTAGCAACTTTAAACAATTATAACTTTTAATTCGTGCATCGAAATGACTATTATAATATATCAAATCGAAGCTCGTTTCGATTCTAAAAAAAAGAAGAAGCAATAGTTTAGTTCTCCACAGTTTTGAACACAAATTCTGTCTTCTACATTACTTATCGACATCTTAAACATTTATGGCACCATATTGGGTTGTTTTCTGTTCTTTTTCTTTAGGATTCCTATTTGATCATCTTAACAATGTTTTTAGAAGTTCTATAATGCTAATTCTTTTGAGGTCCTGGGTTCTTAGGTTGTATGCCAAAAGGATTCGCATCATTTTGTATCATAGCCTTGCTTTCATAAATAGGTTATGTATCTTCATATATCCACTTTTTGAATTGTAGATTTAAAAAAATTTATCCTTTGTTTGTTTTCTGCTTTCTTAAGTAACAAATCATAAAAAAAAAAAAAAAATTTGATCCTTCAAGTCATGTTATTTCATTCATTTTTGTGGCCATTTCTTTGGTCTTTTGATTTTATTTCTTATTTTTATTTAAATTCTCTGTATGTTTCTTTTTCTTTATTTTTTGTTTTCAACCAATCTTTGTTCTTTAATAAAAAAAAACAATAGAGCTACTAAGGTTCATAGTTTCAAAAAAAGAAGGTATTAATTAGGGTAGCAACTTTAAACAATTATAACTTTTAATTCGTGCATCGAAATGACTATTATAATATATCAAATCGAAGCTCGTTTCGATTCTAAAAAAAAGAAGAAGCAATAGTTTAGTTCTCCACAGTTTTGAACACAAATTCTGTCTTCTACATTACTTATCGACATCTTAAACATTTATGGCCCAATATTGCGTTGTTTTCTGTTCTTTTTCTTTAGGATTCCTATTTGATCATCTTAACAATGTTTTTAGAAATTCAATATTGCTAATTCTTTTGAGGTCCTCGGTTCTTAGGTTGTATGCCAAAAGGATCCGCATCAGTTGGTATCATAGCCTTGCTTTCATAAAATAGGTTATGTATCTTCATATATCCACTTTTTGAATTGTAGATTTAAAAAAATTATCCTTTGTTTGTTTTCTGCTTTCTTAAGTAACAAATCATAAGAAAAAGAAATAAATTTGATCCTTCAAGTCTTGTTATTTCGTTCATTTTTGTGGCCATTTTTTTCGTCCTTTGATTTTATTTCTTATTTTTCTTTAAATTCTCTATATTTTTCATTTTCTTTATTTTTTGTGTTCAACTAATCTTTGTTCTTCAAAAAAACAATAGAGCTACTAAGGTTCATAGTTTCAAAAAAAGAAGGTATTAATTAGGGTAGCAACTTTAAACAATTATAACTTTTAATTCTTGCATCGAAATGACTATTATAATATATCAAATCGAAGCTCGTTTCGATTCTAAAAAAAAAGAAGAAGCAATAGTTTAGTTCTCCACAGTTTTGAACACAAATTCTGTCTTCTACATTACTTATCGACATCTTAAACATTTATAGCACCATATTGCTTTGTTTTCTGTTCTTTTTCTTTAGGATTCCTATTTGATCATCTTAACAATGTTTTTAGAAATTCAATATTGCTAATTCTTTTGAGGTCTTCGGTTCATAGCTTGTATGCCAAAAGGATCCGCATCAGTTGGTATCATAGCCTTGCTTTCATAAAATAGGTTATGTATATTCATATATCCACTTTTTGAATTGTAGATTTAAAAAAATTATCCTTTGTTTGTTTTCTGCTTTCTTAAGTAACAAATCATAAGAAAAAGAAATAAATTTGATCCTTCAAGTCTTGTTATTTCGTTCATTTTTGTGGCCATTTTTTTCGTCCTTTGATTTTATTTCTTATTTTTCATTAAATTCTCTATATTTTTCATTTTCTTTATTTTTTGTGTTCAACTAATCTTTGTTCTTCAAAAAACAATAGAGCTACTAAGGTTCATAGTTTCAAAAAAAGAAGGTATTAATTAGGGTAGCAACTTTAAACAATTATAACTTTTAATTCTTGCATCGAAATGACTATTATAATATATCAAATCGAAGCTCGTTTCGATTCTAAAAAAAAGAAGAAGCAATAGTTTAGTTCTCCATAGTTTTGAACACAAATTCTGTCTTCTACATTACTTATCGACATCTTAAACATTTATGGCCCAATATTGCGTTGTTTTCTGTTCTTTTTCTTTAGGATTCCTATTTGATCATCTTAACAATGTTTTTAGAAATTCAATATTGCTAATTCTTTTGAGGTCCTCGGTTCTTAGGTTGTATGCCAAAAGGATCCGCATCAGTTGGTATCATAGCCTTGCTTTCATAAAATAGGTTATGTATCTTCATATATCCACTTTTTGAATTGTAGATTTAAAAAAATTTATCCTTTGTTTGTTTTCTGCTTTCTTAAGTAACAAATCATAAAAAAAAAGAAATAAATTTGATCCTTCAAGTCATGTTATTTCATTCATTTTTGTGGCCATTTCTTTGGTCTTTTGATTTTATTTCTTATTTTTATTTAAATTCTCTGTATGTTTCTTTTTCTTTATTTTTTGTTTTCAACCAATCTTTGTTCTTTAATAAAAAAAAACAATAGAGCTACTAAGGTTCATAGTTTAAAAAAAAGGTATTAATTAGGGTAGCAACTTTAAACAATTATAACTTTTAATTCGTGCATCGAAATGACTATTATAATATATCAAATCGAAGCTCGTTTCGATTCTAAAAAAAAGAAGAAGCAATAGTTTAGTTCTCCACAGTTTTGAACACAAATTCTGTCTTCTACATTACTTATCGACATCTTAAACATTTATGGCACCATATTGCGTTTTTTCTGTTCTTTTTCAATAGGATTCCTATTTGATCATCATAACAATGTTTTTAGAAATTCAATATTGCTAATTCTTTTGAGGTCCTCGGTTCTTACGTTGTATTACAAAAGGATCCGCATCAGTTGGTATCATAGCCTTGCTTTCATAAAATAGGTTATGTATTTTCATATATCCACTTTTTGAATTGTATATTTAAAAACATTTATCCTTTGTTTGTTTTATGCTTTCTTAAGTAACAAATCATAAAAAAAAGAAATAAATTTGATCCTTCAAGTCATGTTATTTCATTCATTTTTGTGGCCATTTTTTTCGTCCTTTGATTTTATTTCTTATTTTTCTTTAAATTCTCTATATTTTTCATTTTCTTTATTTTTTGTGTTCAACTAATCTTTGTTCTTCAAAAAAACAATAGAGCTACTAAGGTTCATAGTTTCAAAAAAAGAAGGTATTAATTAGGGTAGCAACTTTAAACAATTATAACTTTTAATTCTTGCATCGAAATGACTATTATAATATATCAAATCGAAGCTCGTTTCGATTCTAAAAAAAAGAAGAAGCAATAGTTTAGTTCTCCATAGTTTTGAACACAAATTCTGTCTTCTACATTACTTATCGACATCTTAAACATTTATGGCCCAATATTGCGTTGTTTTCTGTTCTTTTTCTTTAGGATTCCTATTTGATCATCTTAACAATGTTTTTAGAAATTCAATATTGCTAATTCTTTTGAGGTCTTCGGTTCATAGGTTGTATGCCAAAAGGATCCGCATCAGTTGGTATCATAGCCTTGCTTTCATAAAATAGGTTATGTATCTTCATATATCCACTTTTTGAATTGTAGATTTAAAAAAAATTATCCTTTGTTTGTTTTCTGCTTTCTTAAGTAACAAATCATAAGAAAAAGAAATAAATTTGATCCTTCAAGTCATGTTATTTCGTTCATTTTTGTGGCCATTTTTTTCCTCCTTTGATTTTATTTCTTATTTTTCTTTAAATTCTCTATATTTTTCATTTTCTTTATTTTTGTGTTCAACTAATCTTTGTTCTTCAAAAAAACAATAGAGCTACTAAGGTTCATAGTTTCAAAAAAAGAAGGTATTAATTAGGGTAGCAACTTTAAACAATTATAACTTTTAATTCTTGCATCGAAATGACTATTATAATATATCAAATCGAAGCTCGTTTCGATTCTAAAAAAAAGGAGAAGCAATAGTTTAGTTCTCCACAGTTTTGAACACAAATTCTCTCTTCTACATTACTTATCGACATCTTAAACATTTATGGCACCATATTGCGTTTTTTTCTGTTCTTTTTCAATAGGATTCCTATTTGATCATCTTAACAATATTTTTAGAAATTCAATATTGCTAATTCTTTTGAGTTCCTCGGTTCTTACGTTGTATTCCAAAAGGATCCGCATCAGTTGGTATCATAGCCTTGCTTTCATAAAATAGGTTATGTATCTTCATATATCCACTTTTTGAATTGTATATTTAAAAACATTTATCCTTTGTTTGTTTTATGCTTTCTTAAGTAACAAATCATAAGAAAAAGAAATAAATTTGATCCTTCAAGTCTTGTTATTTCGTTCATTTTTGTGGCCATTTTTTTCGTCCTTTGATTTTATTTCTTATTTTTCTTTAAATTCTCTATATTTTTCATTTTCTTTATTTTTTGTGTTCAACTAATCTTTGTTCTTCAAAAAAACAATAGAGCTACTAAGGTTCATAGTTTCAAAAAAAGAAGGTATTAATTAGGGTAGCAACTTTAAACAATTATAACTTTTAATTCTTGCATCGAAATGACTATTATAATATATCAAATCGAAGCTCGTTTCGATTCTAAAAAAAAGAAGAAGCAAAAGTTTAGTTCTCCATAGTTTTTAACACAAATTCTATCTTCTACATTAGTTATCGAAATCTTAAACATTTATGGCACCATATTGCAATGTTTTCTGTTCTTTTTCTTTAGGATTCCTATTTGATCATCTTAACAATGTTTTTAGAAATTCAATATTGCTAATTCTTTTGAGGTCTTGGGTTCATAGGTTGTATGCCAAAAGGATCCGCATCAGTTGGTATCATAGCCTTGCTTTCATAAAATAGGTTATGTATCTTCATATATCCACTTTTTGAATTGTAGATTTAAAAAAAATTATCCTTTGTTTGTTTTCTGCTTTCTTAAGTAACAAATCATAAGAAAAAGAAATAAATTTGATCCTTCAAGTTTTGTTATTTCGTTCATTTTTGTGGCCATTTTTTTCGTCCTTTGATTTTATTTCTTATTTTTCTTTAAATTCTCTATATTTTTCATTTTCTTTATTTTTTGTGTTCAACTAATCTTTGTTCTTCAAAAAAACAATAGAGCTACTAAGGTTCATAGTTTCAAAAAAAGAAGGTATTAATTAGGGTAGC
This sequence comes from Hippophae gyantsensis, assembly GCA_030763125.1. Classification (NCBI taxonomy): domain Eukaryota; kingdom Viridiplantae; phylum Streptophyta; class Magnoliopsida; order Rosales; family Elaeagnaceae; genus Hippophae; species Hippophae gyantsensis. Next base: position 45,972,536 of record CM061028.1, on the reverse strand, counting down.
AACTTTAAACAATTATAACTTTTAATTCTTGCATCGAAATGACTATTATAATATATCAAATCGAAGCTCGTTTCGATTCTAAAAAAAAGAAGAAGCAAAAGTTTAGTTCTCCATAGTTTTTAACACAAATTCTGTCTTCTACATTACTTATCGACATCTTAAACATTTATGGCCCAATATTGCGTTGTTTTCTGTTCTTTTTCTTTAGGATTCCTATTTGATCATCTTAACAATGTTTTTAGAAATTCAATATTGCTAATTCTTTTGAGGTCCTCGGTTCTTACGTTGTATTCCAAAAGGATCCGCATGAGTTGGTATCATAGCCTTGCTTTCATAAAATAGGTTATTTATTTTCATATATCCACTTTTTGAATTGAATATTTAAAAACATTTATCCTTTGTTTGTTTTATGCTTTCTTAAGTAACAAATCATAAAAAAAAGAAATAAATTTGATCCTTCAAGTCATGTTATTTCATTCATTTTTGTGGCCATTTTTTTCGTCCTTTGATTTTATTTCTTATTTTTCTTTAAATTCTCTATATTTTTCATTTTCTTTATTTTTTGTGTTCAACTAATCTTTGTTCTTCAAAAAAACAATAGAGCTACTAAGGTTCATAGTTTCGAAAAAAGAAGGTATTAATTAGGGTAGCAACTTTAAACAATTATAACTTTTAATTCTTGCATCGAAATGACTATTATAATATATCAAATCGAAGCTCGTTTCGATTCTAAAAAAAAAGAAGAAGCAATAGTTTAGTTCTCCACAGTTTTGAACACAAATTCTGTCTTCTACATTACTTATCCACATCTTAAACATTTATGGCCCAATATTGCGTTGTTTTCTGTTCTTTTTCTTTAGGATTCCTATTTGATCATCTTAACAATGTTTTTAGAAATTCAATATTGCTTATTCTTTTGAGGTCCTCGGTTCTTAGGTTGTATGCCAAAAGGATCCGCATCAGTTGGTATCATAGCCTTGCTTTCATAAAATAGGTTATGTATCTTCATATATCCACTTTTTGAATTGTAGATTTAAAAAAAATTATCCTTTGTTTGTTTTCTGCTTTCTTAAGTAACAAATCATAAGAAAAAGAAATAAATTTGATCCTTCAAGTTTTGTTATTTCGTTCATTTTTGTGGCCATTTTTTTCGTCCTTTGATTTTATTTCTTATTTTTCTTTAAATTCTCTATATTTTTCATTCTCTTTATTTTTGTGTTCAACTAATCTTTGTTCTTCAAAAAAAACAATAGAGCTACTAAGGTTCATAGTTTCAAAAAAGGATTTATTAGTTAGGGTAGCAACTTTAAACAATTATAACTTTTAATTCTTGCATCGAAATGACTATTATAATATATCAAATCGAAGCTCGTTTCGATTCTAAAAAAAGAAGAAGCAATAGTTTAGTTCTCCACAGTTTTGAACACAAATTCTGTCTTCTACATTACTTATCGACATCTTAAACATTTATGGCACCATATTGCGTTGTTTTCTGTTCTTTTTCTTTAGGATTCCTATTTGATCATCTTAACAATGTTTTTAGAAATTCAATATTGCTAATTCTTTTGAGGTCCTCGGTTCTTAGGTTGTATGCCAAAAGGATCCGCATCAGTTGGTATCATAGCCTTGCTTTCATAAAATAGGTTATGTATCTTCATATATCCACTTTTTGAATTGTAGATTTAAAAAATTTTATCCTTTCTACTTTCTTAAGTAACAAATCATGAAAAAAAGAAATAAATTTGATCCTTCAAGTCTTGTTATTTCGTTCATTTTTGTGGCCATTGTTTTCGTCCTTTGATTTTATTTCTTATTTTTCTTTAAATTCTCTATATTTTTCATTTTCTTTATTTTTTGTGTTCAACTAATCTTTGTTCTTCAAAAAAAAAAACAATAGAGCTACTAAGGTTCATAGTTTCAAAAAAAGAAGGTATTAATTAGGGTAGCAACTTTAAACAATTATAACTTTTAATTCTTGCATCGAAATGACTATTATAATATATCAAATCGAAGCTCGTTTCGATTCTAAAAAAAAGAAGAAGCAATAGTTTAGTTCTCCACAGTTTTGAACACAAATTCTGTCTTCTACATTACTTATCGACATCTTAAACATTTATGGCCCAATATTGCGTTGTTTTCTGTTCTTTTTCTTTAGGATTCCTATTTGATCATCTTAACAATGTTTTTAGAAATTCAATATTGCTAATTCTTTTGAGGTCCTCGGTTCTTAGGTTGTATGCCAAAAGGATCCGCATCAGTTGGTATCATAGCCTTGCTTTCATAAAATAGGTTATGTATCTTCATATATCCACTTTTTGAATTGTATATTTAAAAACATTTATCCTTTGTTTGTTTTATGCTTTCTTAAGTAACAAATCATAAGAAAAAGAAATAAATTTGATCCTTCAAGTCTTGTTATTTCGTTCATTTTTGTGGCCATTTTTTTCGTCCTTTGATTTTATTTCTTATTTTTCTTTAAATTCTCTATATTTTTCATTTTCTTTATTTTTTGTGTTCAACTAATCTTTGTTCTTCAAAAAACAATAGAGCTACTAAGGTTCATAGTTTCAAAAAAGAAGGTATTAATTAGGGTAGCAACTTTAAACAATTATAACTTTTAATTCTTGCATCGAAATGACTATTATAATATATCAAATCGAAGCTCGTTTCGATTCTAAAAAAAAGAAGAAGCAATAGTTTAGTTCTCCACAGTTTTGAACACAAATTCTGTCTTCTACATTACTTATCGACATCTTAAACATTTATGGCACCATATTGGGTTGTTTTCTGTTCTTTTTCTTTAGGATTCCTATTTGATCATCTTAACAATGTTTTTAGAAATTCAATATTGCTAATTCTTTTGAGGTCCTCGGTTCTTAGGTTGTATGCCAAAAGGATCCGCATCAGTTGGTATCATAGCCTTGCTTTCATAAAATAGGTTATGTATCTTCATATATCCACTTTTTGAATTGTAGATTTAAAAAAATTTATCCTTTGTTTGTTTTCTGCTTTCTTAAGTAACAAATCATAAGAAAAAGAAATAAATTTGATCCTTCAAGTCTTGTTATTTCATTCATTTTTGTGGCCATTTTTTTCGTCCTTTGATTTTATTTCTTATTTTTCTTTAAATTCTCTATATTTTTCATTTTCTTTATTTTTTGTGTTCAACTAATCTTTGTTCTTCAAAAAAAAACAATAGAGCTACTAAGGTTCATAGTTTCGAAAAAAGAAGGTATTAATTAGGGTAGCAAGTTTAAACAATTATAAATTTTAATTCGTGCATCGAAATGACTATTATAATATATCAAATCGAAGCTCGTTTCGATTCTAAAAAAAAGAAGAAGCAAAAGTTTAGTTCTCCATAGTTTTTAACACAAATTCTGTCTTCTACATTAGTTATCGATATCTTAAACATTTATGGCACCATATTGCGTTGTTTTCTGTTCTTTTTCTTTAGGATTCCAATTTGATCATCTTAAGAATGTTTTTAGAAATTCAATATTGCTAATTCTTTTGAGGTCTTCGGTTCATAGGTTGTATGCCAAAAGGATCCGCATCAGTTGGTATCATAGCCTTGCTTTCATAAAATAGGTTATGTATCTTCATATATCCACTTTTTGAATTGTAGATTTAAAAAAATTTATCCTTTGTTTGTTTTATGCTTTCTTAAGTAACAAATCATAAGAAAAAGAAATAAATTTGATCCTTCAAGTCTTGTTATTTCGTTCATTTTTGTGGCCATTGTTTTCGTCCTTTGATTTTATTTCTTATTTTTCTTTAAATTCTCTATATTTTTCATTTTCTTTATTTTTTGTGTTCAACTAATCTTTGTTCTTCAAAAAAAAACAATAGAGCTACTAAGGTTCATAGTTTCGAAAAAAGAAGGTATTAATTAGGGTAGCAAGTTTAAACAATTATAAATTTTAATTCGTGCATCGAAATGACTATTATAATATATCAAATCGAAGCTCGTTTCGATTCTAAAAAAAAGAAGAAGCAATAGTTTAGTTCTCCACAGTTTTGAACACAAATTCTGTCTTCTACATTACTTATCGACATCTTAAACATTTATGGCACCATATTGCGTTGTTTTCTGTTCTTTTTCTTTAGGATTCCTATTTGATCATCTTAACAATGTTTTTAGAAATTCAATATTGCTAATTCTTTTGAGGTCCTCGGTTCTTAGGTTGTATGCCAAAAGGATCCGCATCAGTTGGTATCATGGCCTTGCTTTCTTAAAGTAGGTTATGTATCTTCATATATCCACTTTTTGAATTGTAGATTTAAAAAAATTTATCCTTTGTTTGTTTTCTGCTTTCTTAAGTAACAAATCATAAGAAAAAGAAATAAATTTGATCCTTCAAGTCTTGTTATTTCACTCATTTTTGTGGCCATTTTTTTTGTCTTTTGATTTTATTTCTTATTTTTCTTTAAATTCTCTATATTTTTCATTTTCTTTATTTTTTGTGTGCAAGTAATCTTTGTTCTTCAAAAAAACAATAGAAGTACTAAGGTTCATAGTTTCAAAAAAAGAAGGTATTAATTAGGGTAGCAACTTTAAACAATTATAACTTTTAATTCTTGCATCGAAATGACTATTATAATATATCAAATCGAAGCTCGTTTCGATTCTAAAAAAAGAAGAAGCAATAGTTTAGTTCTCCACAGTTTTGAACACAAATTCTGTCTTCTACATTACTTATCGACATCTTAAACATTTATGGCACCATATTGCGTTGTTTTCTGTTCTTTTTCTTTAGGATTCCTATTTGATCATCTTAACAATGTTTTTAGAAATTCAATATTGCTAATTCTTTTGAGGTCCTCGGTTCTTAGGTTGTATGCCAAAAGGATCCGCATCAGTTGGTATCATAGCCTTGCTTTCATAAAATAGGTTATGTATCTTCATATATCCACTTTTTGAATTGTATATTTAAAAACATTTATCCTTTGTTTGTTTTATGCTTTCTTAAGTAACAAATCATAAAAAAAAGAAATAAATTTGATCCTTCAAGTCATGTTATTTCATTCATTTTTGTGGCCATTTTTTTCGTCCTTTGATTTTATTTCTTATTTTTCTTTAAATTCTCTATATTTTTCATTTTCTTTATTTTTTTTGTTCAACTAATCTTTGTTCTTCAAAAAAACAATAGAGCTACTAAGGTTCATAGTTTCGAAAAAAGAAGGTATTAATTAGGGTAGCAAGTTTAAACAATTATAAATTTTAATTCGTGCATCGAAATGACTATTATAATATATCAAATCGAAGCTCGTTTCGATTCTAAAAAAAAAGAAGAAGCAAAAGTTTAGTTCTCCATAGTTTTTAACACAAATTCTATCTTCTACATTAGTTATCGAAATCTTAAACATTTATGGCACCATATTGCAATGTTTTCTGTTCTTTTTCTTTAGGATTCCAATTTGATCATCTTAACAATGTTTTTAGAAATTCAATATTGCTAATTCTTTTGAGGTCCTCGGTTCTTAGGTTGTATGCCAAAAGGATCCGCATCTGTTGGTATCATAGTCTTGCTTTCATAAAATAGGTTATGTATCTTCATATATCCACTTTTTGAATTGTAGATTTAAAAAAATTTATCCTTTGTTTGTTTTCTGCTTTCTTAAGTAACAAATCATAAGAAAAAGAAATAAATTTGATCCTTCAAGTCTTGTTATTTCGTTCATTTTTGTGGCCATTTTTTTCGTCCTTTGATTTTATTTCTTATTTTTCTTTAAATTCTCTATATTTTTCATTTTCTTTATTTTTGTGTTCAACTAATCTTTGTTCTTCAAAAAAAACAATAGAGCTACTAAGGTTCATAGTTTCAAAAAAAGAAGGTATTAATTAGGGTAGCAACTTTAAACAATTATAACTTTTAATTCTTGCATCGAAATGACTATTATAATATATCAAATCGAAGCTCGTTTCGATTCTAAAAAAAAGAAGAAGCAATAGTTTAGTTCTCCACAGTTTTGAACACAAATTCTGTCTTCTACATTACTTATCGACATCTTAAACATTTATGGCACCATATTGCGTTGTTTTCTGTTCTTTTTCTTTAGGATTCCTATTTGATCATCTTAACAATGTTTTTAGAAATTCAATATTGCTAATTCTTTTGAGGTCCTCGGTTCTTAGGTTGTATGCCAAAAGGATCCGCATCAGTTGGTATCATAGCCTTGCTTTCATAAAATAGGTTATGTATCTTCATATATCCACTTTTTGAATTGTAGATTTAAAAAAATTTATCCTTTGTTTGTTTTCTGCTTTCTTAAGTAACAAATCATAAGAAAAAGAAATAAATTTGATCCTTCAAGTCTTGTTATTTCGTTCATTTTTGTGGCCATTGTTTTCGTCCTTTGATTTTATTTCTTATTTTTCTTTAAATTCTCTATATTTTTCATTTTCTTTATTTTTTGTGTTCAACTAATCCTTGTTCTTCAAAAAAACAATAGAAGTACTAAGGTTCATAGTTTCAAAAAAGAAGGTATTAATTAGGGTAGCAACTTTAAACAATTATAACTTTTAATTCTGGCATCGAAATGACTATTATAATATATCAAATCGAAGCTCGTTTCGATTCTAAAAAGAGGAAGAAGCAATAGTTTAGTTCTCCACAGTTTTGAACACAAATTCTGTCTTCTACATTACTTATCCACATCTTAAACATTTATGGCACCATATTGCGTTGTTTTCTGTTCTTTTTCTTTAGGATTCCTATTTGATCATCTTAACAATGTTTTTAAAAATTCAATATTGCTTATTCTTTTGAGGTCCTCGGTTCTTAGGTTGTATGCGAAAAGGATCCGCATCTGTGGGTATCATAGTCTTGCTTTCATAAAATAGGTTAGGTAACTTCATATATCCACTTTTTGAATTGTAGATTTAAAAAAATTTATACTTTGTTTGTTTTCTGCTTTCTTAAGTAACAAATCATAAGAAAAAGAAATAAATTTGATCCTTCAAGTCTTGTTATTTCGTTCATTTTTGTGGCCATTTTTTCGTCCTTTGATTTTATTTCTTATTTTTCATTAAATTCTCTATATTTTTCATTTTCTTTATTTTTTGTGCTCAACTCATCTTTGTTCTTCAAAAAACGAATAGAGCTACTAAGGTTCATAGTTTAAAAAAAGTAGGTATTAATTAGGGTAGCAACTTTAAACAATTATAAATTTTAATTCGTGCATCGAAATGACTATTATAATATATCAAATCGAAGCTCGTTTCGATTCTAAAAAAAGAAGAAGCAAAAGTTTAGTTCTCCATAGTTTTTAACACAAATTCTGTCTTCTACATTAGTTATCGATATCTTAAACATTTATGGCACCATATTGCGTTGTTTTCTGTTCTTTTTCTTTAGGATTCCAATTTGATCATCTTAAGAATGTTTTTAGAAATTCAATATTGGTAATTCTTTTGAGGTCTTCGGTTCATATGTTGTATGCCAAAAGGATCCGCATCAGTTGGTATCATAGTCTTGCTTTCATAAAATAGGTTATGTATCTTCATATGTCTACTTTTTGAATTGTATATTTAAAACATTTATCCTTTGTTTGTTTTCTGCTTTCTTAAGTAACAAATCATAAAACAAAGAAATAAATTTGATCCTTCAAGTCTTGTTATTTCACTCATTTTTGTGGCCATTGTTTTCGTCCTTTGATTTTATTTCTTATTTTTCTTTAAATTCTCTATATTTTTCATTTTCTTTATTTTTTGTGTTCAACTAATCCTTGTTCTTCAAAAAAACAATAGAAGTACTAAGGTTCATAGTTTCAAAAAAGAAGGTATTAATTAGGGTAGCAACTTTAAACAATTATAACTTTTAATTCTTGCATCGAAATGACTATTATAATATATCAAATCGAAGCTCGTTTCGATTCTAAAAAAAGAAGAAGCAATAGTTTAGTTCTCCACAGTTTTGAACACAAATTCTGTCTTCTACATTACTTATCGACATCTTAAACATTTATGGCACCATATTGCGTTGTTTTCTGTTCTTTTTCTTTAGGATTCCTATTTGATCATCTTAACAATGTTTTTAGAAATTCAATATTGCTAATTCTTTTGAGGTCCTCGGTTCTTAGGTTGTATGCCAAAAGGATCCGCATCAGTTGGTATCATAGCCTTGCTTTCATAAAATAGGTTATGTATCTTCATATATCCACTTTTTGAATTTTAGATTTAAAAAAATTTATCCTATGTTTGTTTTCTGCGTTCTTAAGTAACAAATCATAAGAAAAAGAAATAAATTTTATCCTTCAAGTCTTGTTATTTCATTCATTTTTGTGGCCATTTTTTCGTCCTTTGATTTTATTTCTTATTTTTCTTTAAATTCTCTATATTTTTCATTTTCTTTATTTTTTGTGTTCAACTAATCTTTGTTCTTCAAAAAAACAATAGAGCTACTAAGGTTCATAGTTTCAAAAAAAGAAGGTATTAATTCGGGTAGCAACTTTAAACAATTATAACTTTTAATTCTTGCATCGAAATGACTATTATAATATATCAAATCGAAGCTCGTTTCGATTCTAAAAAAAAGAAGAAGCAAAAGTTTAGTTCTCCATAGTTTTTAACACAAATTCTGTCTTCTACATTAGTTATCGATATCTTAAACATTTATGGCACCATATTGCATTGTTTTCTGTTCTTTTTCTTTAGGATTCCAATTTGATCATCTTAAGAATGTTTTTAGAAATTCAATATTGCTAATTCTTTTGAGGTCTTGGGTTCATAGGTTGTATGCCAAAAGGATCCGCATCAGTTGGTATCATAGCCTTGCTTTCATAAAATAGGTTATGTATCTTCATATATCCACTTTTTGAATTGTAGATTTAAAAAAAATTATCCTTTGTTTGTTTTCTGCTTTCTTAAGTAACAAATCATAAGAAAAAGAAATAAATTTGATCCTTCAAGTCATGTTATTTCGTTCATTTTTGTGGACATTTTTTTCCTCTGATTTTATTTCTTATTTTTCTTTAAATTCTCTATATTTTTGATTTTCTTTATTTTTGTGTTCAACTAATCTTTGTTCTTCAAAAAAACAATAGAAGTACTAAGGTTCATAGTTTCAAAAAAGAAGGTATTAATTAGGGTAGCAACTTTAAACAATTATAACTTTTAATTCTTGCATCGAAATGACTATTATAATATATCAAATCGAAGCTCGTTTCGATTCTAAAAAAAAGAAGAAGCAATAGTTTAGTTCTCCACAGTTTTGAACACAAATTCTGTCTTCTACATTACTTATCGACATCTTAAACATTTATGGCACCATATTGCGTTGTTTTCTGTTCTTTTTCTTTAGGATTCCTATTTGATCATCTTAACAATGTTTTTAGAAATTCAATATTGCTAATTCTTTTGAGGTCCTCGGTTCTTAGGTTGTATGCCAAAAGGATCCGCATCAGTTGGTATCATAGCCTTGCTTTCATAAAATAGGTTATGTATCTTCATATATCCACTTTTTGAATTGTAGATTTAAAAACATTTATCCTTTGTTTGTTTTCTGCTTTCTTAAGTAACAAATCATAAGAAAAAGAAATAAATTTGATCCTTCAAGTCTTGTTATTTCGTTCATTTTTGTGGCCACTGTTTTCGTCCTTTGATTTTATTTCTTATTTTTCTTTAAATTCTCTATATTTTTCATTTTCTTTATTTTTTGTGTTCAACTAATCTTTGTTCTTCAAAAAAACAATAGAGCTACTAAGGTTCATAGTTTCAAAAAAAGAAGGTATTAATTCGGGTAGCAACTTTAAACAATTATAACTTTTAATTCTTGCATCGAAATGACTATTATAATATATCAAATCGAAGCTCGTTTCGATTCTAAAAAAAAGAAGAAGCAAAAGTTTAGTTCTCCATAGTTTTTAACACAAATTCTGTCTTCTACATTAGTTATCGATATCTTAAACATTTATGGCACCATATTGCGTTGTTTTCTGTTCTTTTTCTTTAGGATTCCAATTTGATCATCTTAAGAATGTTTTTAGAAATTCAATATTGCTAATTCTTTTGAGGTCTTCGGTTCATAGGTTGTATGCCAAAAGGATCCGCATCAGTTGGTATCATAGCCTTGCTTTCATAAAATAGGTTATGTATCTTCATATATCCACTTTTTGACTTGTAGATTTAAAAAAATTATCCTTTGTTTGTTTTCTGCTTTCTTAAGTAACAAATCATAAGAAAAAGAAATAAATTTGATCCTTCAAGTCTTGTTATTTCGTTCATTTTTGTGGCCATTTTTTTCGTCCTTTGATTTTATTTCTTATTTTTCTTTAAATTCTCTATATTTTTCATTTTCTTTATTTTTTGTGTTCAACTAATCTTTGTTCTTCAAAAAACAATAGAGCTACTAAGGTTCATAGTTTCAAAAAAAGAAGGTATTAATTAGGGTAGCAACTTTAAACAATTATAACTTTTAATTCTTGCATCGAAATGACTATTATAATATATCAAATCGAAGCTCGTTTCGATTCTAAAAAAAAGAAGAAGCAATAGTTTAGTTCTCCACAGTTTTGAACACAAATTCTGTCTTCTACATTACTTATCGACATCTTAAACATTTATGGCACCATATTGCGTTGTTTTCTGTTCTTTTTCTTTAGGATTCCTATTTGATCATCTTAACAATGTTTTTAGAAATTCAATATTGCTAATTCTTTTGAGGTCCTCGGTTCTTAGGTTGTATGCCAAAAGGATCCGCATCAGTTGGTATCATAGCCTTGCTTTCATAAAATAGGTTATGTATCTTCATATATCCACTTTTTGAATTGTAGATTTAAACAAAATTTATCCTTTGTTTGTTTTATGCTTTCTTAAGTAACAAATCATAAGAAAAAGAAATAAATTTGATCCTTCAAGTCTTGTTATTTCGTTCATTTTTGTGGCCATTTTTTTCGTCCTTTGATTTTATTTCTTATTTTTCTTTAAATTCTCTATATTTTTGATTTTCTTTATTTTTGTGTTCAACTAATCTTTGTTCTTCAAAAAAACAATAGAGCTACTAAGGTTCATAGTTTCGAAAAAAGAAGGTATTAATTAGGGTAGCAAGTTTAAACAATTATAAATTTTAATTCGTGCATCGAAATGACTATTATAATATATCAAATCGAAGCTCGTTTCGATTCTAAAAAAAAAGAAGAAGCAAAAGTTTAGTTCTCCATAGTTTTTAACACAAATTCTATCTTCTACATTAGTTATCGATATCTTAAACATTTATGGCACCATATTGCATTGTTTTCTGTTCTTTTTCTTTAGGATTCCAATTTGATCATCTTAAGAATGTTTTTAGAAATTCAATATTGCTAATTCTTTTGAGGTCCTCGGTTCTTAGGTTGTATGCCAAAAGGATCCGCATCTGTTGGTATCATAGTCTTGCTTTCATAAAATAGGTTATGTATCTTCATATATCCACTTTTTGAATTGTAGATTTAAAAAAAATTATCCTTTGTTTGTTTTATGCTTTCTTAAGTAACAAATCATAAGAAAAAGAAATAAATTTGATCCTTCAAGTCTTGTTATTTCGTTCATTTTTGTGGCCATTTTTTTCGTCCTTTGATTTTATTTCTTATTTTTCTTTAAATTCTCTATATTTTTCATTTTCTTTATTTTTTGTGTTCAACTAATCTTTGTTCTTCAAAAAAACAATAGAGCTACTAAGGTTCATAGTTTCAAAAAAAGAAGGTATTAATTAGGGTAGCAACTTTAAACAATTATAACTTTTAATTCTTGCATCGAAATGACTATTATAATATATCAAATCGAAGCTCGTTTCGATTCTAAAAAAAGAAGAAGCAATAGTTTAGTTCTCCACAGTTTTGAACACAAATTCTGTCTTCTACATTACTTATCGACATCTTAAACATTTATGGCACCATATTGCGTTGTTTTCTGTTCTTTTTCTTTAGGATTCCTATTTGATCATCTTAACAATGTTTTTAGAAATTCAATATTGCTAATTCTTTTGAGGTCCTCGGTTCTTAGGTTGTATGCCAAAAGGATCCGCATCAGTTGGTATCATAGCCTTGCTTTCATAAAATAGGTTATGTATCTTCATATATCCACTTTTTGAATTGTAGATTTAAAAAAATTTATCCTTTGTTTGTTTTATGCTTTCTTAAGTAACAAATCATAAGAAAAAGAAATAAATTTGATCCTTCAAGTCTTGTTATTTCGTTCATTTTTGTGGCCATTTTTTTCGTCCTTTGATTTTATTTCTTATTTTTCTTTAAATTCTCTATATTTTTCATTTTCTTTATTTTTTGTGTTCAACTAATCTTTGTTCTTCAAAAAAACAATAGAGCTACTAAGGTTCATAGTTTCAAAAAAAGAAGGTATTAATTAGGGTAGCAACTTTAAACAATTATAACTTTTAATTCGTGCATCGAAATGACTATTATAATATATCAAATCGAAGCTCGTTTCGATTCTAAAAAAAAAGAAGAAGCAAAAGTTTAGTTCTCCATAGTTTTTAACACAAATTCTGTCTTCTACATTACTTATCCACATCTTAAACATTTATGGCCCAATATTGCGTTGTTTTCTGTTCTTTTTCTTTAGGATTCCTATTTGATCATCTTAACAATGTTTTTAGAAATTCAATATTGCTAATTCTTTTGAGGTCCTCGGTTCTTAGGTTGTATGCCAAAAGGATCCGCATCTGTTGGTATCATAGTCTTGCTTTCATAAAATAGGTTATGTATCTTCATATATCCACTTTTTGAATTGTAGATTTAAAAAAATTTATCCTTTGTTTGTTTTCTGCTTTCTTAAGTAACAAATCATAAGAAAAAGAAATAAATTTGATCCTTCAAGTCTTGTTATTTCGTTCATTTTTGTGGCCATTTTTTTCGTCCTTTGATTTTATTTCTTATTTTTCTTTAAATTCTCTATATTTTTCATTTTCTTTATTTTTTGTGTTCAACTAATCTTTGTTCTTCAAAAAAACAATAGAGCTACTAAGGTTCATAGTTTCAAAAAAAGAAGGTATTAATTAGGGTAGCAACTTTAAACAATTATAACTTTTAATTCTTGCATCGAAATGACTATTATAATATATCAAATCGAAGCTCGTTTCGATTCTAAAAAAAGAAGAAGCAATAGTTTAGTTCTCCACAGTTTTGAACACAAATTCTGTCTTCTACATTACTTATCGACATCTTAAACATTTATGGCACCATATTGCGTTGTTTTCTGTTCTTTTTCTTTAGGATTCCTATTTGATCATCTTAACAATGTTTTTAGAAATTCAATATTGCTAATTCTTTTGAGGTCCTCGGTTCTTAGGTTGTATGCCAAAAGGATCCGCATCAGTTGGTATCATAGCCTTGCTTTCATAAAATAGGTTATGTATCTTCATATATCCACTTTTTGAATTGTAGATTTAAAAAAATTTATCCTTTGTTTGTTTTCTGCTTTCTTAAGTAACAAATCATAAGAAAAAGAAATAAATTTGATCCTTCAAGTCTTGTTATTTCGTTCATTTTTGTGGCCATTTTTTTCGTCCTTTGATTTTATTTCTTATTTTTCTTTAAATTCTCTATATTTTTCATTTTCTTTATTTTTTGTGTTCAACTAATCTTTGTTCTTCAAAAAACAATAGAGCTACTAAGGTTCATAGTTTCAAAAAAAGAAGGTATTAATTAGGGTAGCAACTTTAAACAATTATAACTTTTAATTCGTGCATCGAAATGACTATTATAATATATCAAATCGAAGCTCGTTTCGATTCTAAAAAAAAGAAGAAGCAATAGTTTAGTTCTCCATAGTTTTGAACACAAATTCTGTCTTCTACATTACTTATCGACATCTTAAACATTTATGGCACCATATTGCATTTTTTTCTGTTCTTTTTCTTTAGGATTCCTATTTGATCATCTTAACAATGTTTTTAGAAATTCAATATTGCTAATTCTTTTGAGGTCCTCGGTTCTTAGGTTGTATGCCAAAAGGATCCGCATCAGTTGGTATCATAGCCTTGCTTTCATAAAATAGGTTATGTATCTTCATATATCCACTTTTTGAATTGTAGATTTAAAAAAATTTATCCTTTGTTTGTTTTCTGCTTTCTTAAGTAACAAATCATAAGAAAAAGAAATAAATTTGATCCTTCAAGTCTTGTTATTTCGTTCATTTTTGTGGCCATTTTTTTCGTCCTTTGATTTTATTTCTTATTTTTCTTTAAATTCTCTATATTTTTCATTTTCTTTATTTTTTGTGTTCAACTAATCTTTGTTCTTCAAAAAAACAATAGAGCTACTAAGGTTCATAGTTTCAAAAAAGAAGGTATTAATTAGGGTAGCAACTTTAAACAATTATAACTTTTAATTCGTGCATCGAAATGACTATTATAATATATCAAATCGAAGCTCGTTTCGATTCTAAAAAAAAGAAGAAGCAAAAGTTTAGTTCTCCATAGTTTTTAACACAAATTCTGTCTTCTACATTAGTTATCGATATCTTAAACATTTATGGCACCATATTGCGTTGTTTTCTGTTCTTTTTCTTTAGGATTCCAATTTGATCATCTTAAGAATGTTTTTAGAAATTCAATATTGCTAATTCTTTTGAGGTCCTCGGTTCATAGGTTGTATGCCAAAAGGATCCGCATCAGTTGGTATCATAGCCTTGCTTTCATAAAATAGGTTATGTATCTTCATATATCCACTTTTTGAATTGTAGATTTAAAAAAATTTATCCTTTGTTTGTTTTCTGCTTTCTTAAGTAACAAATCATAAGAAAAAGAAATAAATTTGATCCTTCAAGTCTTGTTATTTCGTTCATTTTTGTGGCCATTGTTTTCGTCCTTTGATTTTATTTCTTATTTTTCTTTAAATTCTCTATATTTTTCATTTTCTTTATTTTTTGTGTTCAACTAATCTTTGTTCTTCAAAAAAAACAATAGAGCTACTAAGGTTCATAGTTTCAAAAAAAGAAGGTATTAATTAGGGTAGCAACTTTAAACAATTATAACTTTTAATTCGTGCATCGAAATGACTATTATAATATATCAAATCGAAGCTCGTTTCGATTCTAAAAAAAAATAAGAAGCAATAGTTTAGTTCTCCATAGTTTTGAACACAAATTCTGTTTTCTACATTACTTATCGAAATCTTAAACATTTATGGGACCATATTGCATTTTTTTTCTGTTCTTTTTCTTTAGGATTCCTATTTGATCATCTTAACAATGTTTTTAGAAATTCAATATTGCTAATTCTTTTGAGGTCCTCGGTTCTTAGGTTGTATGCCAAAAGGATCCGCATCAGTTGGTATCATAGCCTTGCTTTCATAAAATAGGTTATGTATCTTCATATATCCACTTTTTGAATTGTATATTTAAAAAAATTTATCCTTTGTTTGTTTTCTGCTTTCTTAAGTAACAAATCATAAAAAAAAGGAAATAAATTTGATCCTTCAAGTCTTGTTATTTCATTCATTTTTATGGCAATTTTTTTGTCTTTTGATTTTATTTCTTATTTTTCTTTAAATTCTCTGTATTTTTCTTTTTCTTTATTTTTTGTTTTCAACTAATCTTTGTTCTTCAAAAAAAAAAAACCAATAGAGCTACTAAGGTTCATAGTTTCAAAAAAAGAAGGTATTAATTAGGGTAGCAACTTTAAACAATTATAACTTTTAATTCGTGCATCGAAATGACTATTATAATATATCAAATCGAAGCTCGTTTCGATTCTAAAAAAAAGAAGAAGCAATAGTTTAGTTCTCCATAGTTTTGAACACAAATTCTGTCTTCTACATTACTTATCGACATCTTAAACATTTATGGCACCATATTGGGTTGTTTTCTGTTCTTTTTCTTTAGGATTCCTATTTGATCATCTTAACAATGTTTTTAGAAATTCAATATTGCTAATTCTTTTGAGGTCCTCGGTTCTTAGGTTGTATGCCAAAAGGATCCGCATCAGTTGGTATCATAGCCTTGCTTTCATAAAATAGGTTATGTATCTTCATATATCCACTTTTTGAATTGTAGATTTAAAAAAATTTATCCTTTGTTTGTTTTCTGCTTTCTTAAGTAACAAATCATAAGAAAAAGAAATAAATTTGATCCTTCAAGTCTTGTTATTTCGTTCATTTTTGTGGCCATTGTTTTCGTCCTTTGATTTTATTTCTTATTTTTCTTTAAATTCTCTATATTTTTCATTTTCTTTATTTTTTGTGTTCAACTAATCTTTGTTCTTCAAAAAAACAATAGAGCTACTAAGGTTCATAGTTTCAAAAAAAGAAGGTATTAATTAGGGTAGCAACTTTAAACAATTATAACTTTTAATTCTTGCATCGAAATGACTATTATAATATATCAAATCGAAGCTCGTTTCGATTCTAAAAAAAAGAAGAAGCAATAGTTTAGTTCTCCACAGTTTTGAACACAAATTCTGTCTTCTACATTACTTATCGACATCTTAAACATTTATGGCACCATATTGCGTTGTTTTCTGTTCTTTTTCTTTAGGATTCCTATTTGATCATCTTAACAATGTTTTTAGAAATTCAATATTGCTAATTCTTTTGAGGTCCTCGGTTCTTAGGTTGTATGCCAAAAGGATCCGCATCAGTTGGTATCATAGCCTTGCTTTCATAAAATAGGTTATGTATCTTCATATATCCACTTTTTGAATTGTAGATTTAAAAAAATTTATCCATTGTTTGTTTTCTGCGTTCTTAAGTAACAAATCATAAGAAAAAGAAATAAATTTGATCCTTCAAGTCTTGTTTTTTCATTCAATTTTGTGGCCATTTTTTTCGTCCTTTTATTTTATTTCTTATTTTTCTTTAAATTATCTATATTTTTCATTTTCTTTATTTTTTGTGTTCAACTAATCTTTGTTCTTCAAAAAAAGAATAGAGCTACTAAGGTTCAAAGTTTCAAAAAAGAAGGTATTAATTAGGGTAGCAACTTTAAACAATTATAACTTTTAATTCGTGCATCGAAATGACTATTATAATATATCAAATCGAAGCTCGTTTCGATTCTAAAAAAAAGAAGAAGCAATAGTTTAGTTCTCCATAGTTTTGAACACAAATTCTGTCTTCTACATTACTTATCGACATCTTAAACATTTATGGCACCATATTGGGTTGTTTTCTGTTCTTTTTCTTTAGGATTCCTATTTGATCATCTTAACAATGTTTTTAGAAATTCAATATTGCTAATTCTTTTGAGGTCCTCGGTTCTTAGGTTGTATGCCAAAAGGATCCGCATCTGTTGGTATCATAGTCTTGCTTTCATAAAATAGGTTATGTATCTTCATATATCCACTTTTTGAATTGTAGATTTAAAAAAATTTATCCTTTGTTTGTTTTCTGCTTTCTTAAGTAACAAATCATAAGAAAAAGAAATAAATTTGATCCTTCAAGTCTTGTTATTTCGTTCATTTTTGTGGCCATTTTTTTCGTCCTTTGATTTTATTTCTTATTTTTCTTTAAATTCTGTTTATTTTTCATTCTCTTTATTTTTGTGTTCAACTAATCTTTGTTCTTCAAAAAAAACAATAGAGCTACTAAGGTTCATAGTTTCAAAAAAGAATTTATTAGTTAGGGTAGCAACTTTAAACAATTATAACTTTTAATTCTTGCATCGAAATGACTATTATAATATATCAAATCGAAGCTCGTTTCGATTCTAAAAAAAAGAAGAAGCAATAGTTTAGTTCTCCACAGTTTTGAACACAAATTCTGTCTTCTACATTACTTATCGACATCTTAAACATTTATGGCACCATATTGGGTTGTTTTCTGTTCTTTTTCTTTAGGATTCCTATTTGATCATCTTAACAATGTTTTTAGAAATTCAATATTGCTAATTCTTTTGAGGTCCTCGGTTCTTAGGTTGTATGCCAAAAGGATCCGCATCTGTTGGTATCATAGTCTTGCTTTCATAAAATAGGTTATGTATCTTCATATATCCACTTTTTGAATTGTAGATTTAAAAAAATTTATCCTTTGTTTGTTTTCTGCTTTCTTAAGTAACAAATCATAAAAAAAAGAAATAAATTTGATCCTTCAAGTCTTGTTATTTCATTCATTTTTGTGGCCATTTTTTTCGTCCTTTGATTTTATTTCTTATTTTTCTTTAAATTCTCTATATTTTTCATTTTCTTTATTTTTTGTGTTCAACTCATCTTTGTTCTTCAAAAAACGAATAGAGCTACTAAGGTTCATAGTTTAAAAAAAAGAAGGTATTAATTAGGGTATCAATCTTAAACAATTATAACTTTTAATTCGTGCATCGAAATGACTATTATAATATATCAAATCGAAGCTCGTTTCGATTCTAAAAAAGAAGAAGCAATAGTTTAGTTCTCCATAGTTTTGAACACAAATTCTGTCTTCTACATTACTTATCGACATCCTAAACATTTATGGCACCATATTGCGTTGTTTTCTGTTCTTTTTCTTTAGGATTCCTATTTGATCATCTTAACAATGTTTTTAGAAATTCAATATTGCTAATTCTTTTGAGGTCCTCGGTTCTTAGGTTGTATGCCAAAAGGATCCGCATCAGTTGGTATCATAGCCTTGCTTTCATAAAATAGGTTATGTATCTTCATATATCCACTTTTTGAATTGTAGATTTAAAAAAATTTATCCTTTGTTTGTTTTCTGCTTTCTTAAGTAACAAATCATAAAAAAAAGAAATAAATTTGATCCTTCAAGTCATGTTATTTCATTCATTTTTGTGGCCATTTCTTTCGTCCTTCGATTTTATTTCTTATTTTTCTTTAAATTCTCTATATTTTTCTTTTTCTTTATTTTTTGTTTTCAACTAATCTTTGTTCTTTAAAAAAAAAACAATAGAGCTACTAAGGTTCATAGTTTCAAAAAGAGAAGGTATTAATTAGGGTAGCAACTTTAAACAATTATAACTTTTAATTCGTGCATCGAAATGACTATTATAATATATCAAATCGAAGCTCGTTTCGATTCTAAAAAAAGAAGAAGCAATAGTTTAGTTCTCCACAGTTTTGAACACAAATTCTGTCTTCTACATTACTTATCGACATCTTAAACATTTATGGCACCATATTGCGTTGTTTTCTGTTCTTTTTCTTTAGGATTCCTATTTGATCATCTTAACAATGTTTTTAGAAATTCAATATTGCTAATTCTTTTGAGGTCCTCGGTTCTTAGGTTGTATGCCAAAAGGATCCGCATCAGTTGGTATCATAGCCTTGCTTTCATAAAATAGGTTATGTATCTTCATATATCCACTTTTTGAATTGTAGATTTAAAAACATTTATCCTTTGTTTGTTTTATGCTTTCTTAAGTAACAAATCATAAAACAAAGAAATAAATTTGATCCTTCAAGTCTTGTTATTTCACTCATTTTTGTGGCCATTTTTTTTGTCTTTTGATTTTATTTCTTATTTTTCTTTAAATTCTCTGTATTTTTCATTTTCTTTATTTTTTGTTTTCAAGTAATCTTTGTTCTTCAAAAAAAAAAACAATAGAGCTACTAAGGTTCATAGTTTCAAAAAAGAAGGTATTAATTAGGGTAGCAAGTTTAAACAATTATAAATTTTAATTCGTGCATCGAATTGACTATTATAATATATCAAATTGAAGCTCGTTTCGATTCTAAAAAAAGAAGAAGCAATAGTTTAGTTCTCCATAGTTTTGAACACAAATTCTGTCTTCTACATTACTTATCGACATCTTAAACATTTATGGCACCATATTGCGTTGTTTTCTGTTCTTTTTCTTTAGGATTCCTATTTGATCATCTTAACAATGTTTTTAGAAATTCAATATTGCTAATTCTTTTGAGGTCCTCGGTTCTTAGGTTGTATGCCAAAAGGATCCGCATCAGTTGGTATCATAGCCTTGCTTTCATAAAATAGGTTATGTATCTTCATATATCCACTTTTTGAATTGTAGATTTAAAAAAATTTATCCTTTGTTTGTTTTCTGCTTTCTTAAGTAACAAATCATAAGAAAAAGAAATAAATTTGATCCTTCAAGTCTTGTTATTTCGTTCATTTTTGTGGCCATTTTTTTCGTCCTTTGATTTTATTTCTTATTTTTCTTTAAATTCTCTGTATTTTTCTTGTTCTTTATTTTTTGTTTTCAACTAATCTTTGTTCTTCAAAAAAAAAAAACAATAGAGCTACTAAGGTTCATAGTTTCAAAAAAAGAAGGTATTAATTAGGGTAGCAACTTTAAACAATTATAACTTTTAATTCGTGCATCGAAATGACTATTAAAATATATCAAATCGAAGCTCGTTTCGATTCTAAAAAAAAGAAGAAGCAATAGTTTAGTTCTCCACAGTTTTGAACACAAATTCTGTCTTCTACATTACTTATCGACATCCTAAACATTTATGGCACCATATTGCGTTGTTTTCTGTTCTTTTTCTTTAGGATTCCTATTTGATCATCTTAACAATGTTTTTAGAAATTCAATATTGCTAATTCTTTTGAGGTTTCCGGTTCTTAGGTTGTATGCCAAAAGGATCCGCATCTGTTGGTATCATAGTCTTGCTTTCATAAAATAGGTTATGTATCTTCATATATCCACTTTTTGAATTGTAGATTTAAAAACATTTATCCTTTGTTTGTTTTCTACTTTCTTAAGTAACAAATCATAAGACAAAGAAATAAATTTGATCCTTCAAGTCTTGTTATTTCGTTCATTTTTTGTGGCCATTTTTTTCGTCCTTTGATTTTATTTCTTATTTTTCTTTAAATTCTCTATATTTTTCATTTTCTTTATTTTTGTGTTCAACTAATCTTTGTTCTTCATAAAAAAACAATAGAAGTACTAAGGTTCATAGTTTCAAAAAAGAAGGTATTAATTAGGGTAGCAACTTTAAACAATTATAACTTTTAATTCTTGCATCGAAATGACTATTATAATATATCAAATCGAAGCTCGTTTCGATTCTAAAAAAACGGAGAAGCAATAGTTTAGTTCTCCATAGTTTTTAACACAAATTCTGTCTTCTACATTACTTATCGAAATCTTAAACATTTATGGCACCATATTACATTCTGTTTCTTTTTCTTTAGGATTCCTATTTGATCATCTTAACAATGTTTTTAGAAATTCAATATTGCTAATTCTTTTGAGGTCCTCGGTTCTTAGGTTGTATGCCAAAAGGATCCGCATCAGTTGGTATCATAGCCTTGCTTTCATAAAATAGGTTATGTATCTTCATATATCCACTTTTTGAATTGTATATTTAAAAAAATTCATCCTTTGTTTGTTTTCTGCTTTCTTAAGTAACAAATCATAAAAAAAAAGAAATAAATTTGATCCTTCAAGTCATGTTATTTCATTCATTTTTGTGGCCATTTCTTTCATCTTTTGATTTTATTTCTTATTTTTCCTTAAATTCTCTGTATTTTTCTTGTTCTTTATTTTTTGTTTTCAAGTAATCTTTGTTATTCAAAAAAAAAAACAATAGAGCTACTAAGGTTCACAGTTTCAAAATAAGAAGGTATTAATTTGGGTATCAAGTATAAACAATTATAAATTTCAATTCGTGCATCGAAATGACTATTATAATATATCAAATCGAAGCTCGTTTCGATTCTAAAAAGAAGAAGAAGCAATAGTTTAGTTCTCCACAGTTTTGAAGAAAACTTCTCGCTTTTACATTACTTATCGACATCTTAAACATTTATGGCACTATATTGTGTTGTTTTCTGTTCTTTTTCTTTAGGATTCCTATTTGATCATCTTAACAATGTTTTTAGAAATTCAATATTGCTAATTCTTTTGAGGTCCTCGGTTCTTAGGTTGTATGCCAAAAGGATCCGCATCAGTTGGTATCATAGCCTTGCTTTCATAAAATAGGTTATGTATCTTCATATATCCACTTTTTGAATTGTAGATTTAAAAAAAATTATCCTTTGTTTGTTTTCTGCTTTCTTAAGTAACAAATCATAAGAAAAAGAAATAAATTTGATCCTTCAAGTCTTGTTATTTCGTTCATTTTTGTGGCCATTTTTTTCGTCCTTTGATTTTATTTCTTATTTTTCTTTAAATTCTCTATATTTTTGATTTTCTTTATTTTTGTGTTCAACTAATCTTTGTTCTTCAAAAAAACAATAGAAGTACTAAGGTTCATAGTTTCAAAAAAGAAGGTATTAATTAGGGTAGCAACTTTAAACAATTATAACTTTTAATTCTTGCATCGAAATGACTATTATAATATATCAAATCGAAGCTCGTTTCGATTCTAAAAAAAAGAAGAAGCAATAGTTTAGTTCTCCACAGTTTTGAACACAAATTCTGTCTTCTACATTACTTATCGACATCTTAAACATTTATGGCCCAATATTGCGTTGTTTTCTGTTCTTTTTCTTTAGGATTCCTATTTGATCATCTTAACAATGTTTTTAGAAATTCAATATTGCTAATTCTTTTGAGGTCCTCGGTTCTTAGGTTGTATGCCAAAAGGATCCGCATCATTTGGTATTATAGCATTGCTTTCATAAAATAGGTTATGTATCTTCATATATCCACTTTTTAAATTGTAGATTTAAAAAAATTTATCCTTTGTTTGTTTTCTGCGTTCTTAAGTAACAAATCATAAGAAAAAGAAATAAATTTTATCCTTCAAGTCTTGTTATTTCGTTCATTTTTGTGGCCATTTTTTTCGTCCTTTGATTTTATTTCTTATTTTTCTTTAAATTCTCTATATTTTTCATTTTCTTTATTTTTTGTGTTCAACTAATCTTTGTTCTTCAAAAAACGAATAGAGCTACTAAGGTTCATAGTTTAAAAAAAGTAGGTATTAATTAGGGTAGCAACTTTAAACAATTATAACTTTTAATTCGTGCATCGAAATGACTATTATAATATATCAAATCGAAGCTCGTTTCGATTCTAAAAAGAAGAAGAAGCAATAGTTTAGTTCTCCACAGTTTTGAACACAAATTCTGTCTTCTACATTACTTATCGACATCTTAAACATTTATGGCACCATATTGCGTTGTTTTCTGTTCTTTTTCTTTAGGATTCCTATTTGATCATCTTAACAATGTTTTTAGAAATTCAATATTGCTAATTCTTTTGAGGTCCTCGGTTCTTAGGTTGTATGCCAAAAGGATCCGCATCTGTTGGTATCATAGTCTTGCTTTCATAAAATAGGTTATGTATCTTCATATATCCACTTTTTGAATTGTAGATTTAAAAAAATTTATCCTTTGTTTGTTTTCTGCTTTCTTAAGTAACAAATCATAAGAAAAAGAAATAAATTTGATCCTTCAAGTCTTGTTATTTCATTCATTTTTGTGGCCATTTTTTTCGTCCTTTGATTTTATTTCTTATTTTTCTTTAAATTCTCTATATTTTTCATTTTCTTTATTTTTTGTGTTCAACTAATCTTTGTTCTTCAAAAAAACAATAGAGCTACTAAGGTTCATAGTTTCAAAAAAAGAAGGTATTAATTAAGGTAGCAACTTTAAACAATTATAACTTTTAATTCGTGCATATAATTGACTATTATTATATATCAAATCGAAGCTCGTTTCGATTCTAAAAAAAAAAAGCAATAGTTTAGTTCTCCACAGTTTTGAACACAAATTCTGTCTTCTACATTACTTATCGACATCTTAAACATTTATGGCACCATATTGCGTTGTTTTCTGTTCTTTTTCTTTAGGATTCCTATTTGATCATCTTAACAATGTTTTTAGAAATTCAATATTGCTAATTCTTTTGAGGTCCTCGGTTCTTAGGTTGTATGCCAAAAGGATCCGCATCAGTTGGTATCATAGCCTTGCTTTCATAAAATAGGTTATGTATCTTCATATATCCACTTTTTGAATTGTAGATTTAAAAAAATTTATCCTTTGTTTGTTTTCTGCTTTCTTAAGTAACAAATCATAAGAAAAAGAAATAAATTTGATCCTTCAAGTCTTGTTATTTCGTTCATTTTTGTGGCCATTTTTTTCGTCCTTTGATTTTATTTCTTATTTTTCTTTAAATTCTCTATATTTTTCATTTTCTTTATTTTTTGTGTTCAACTAATCTTTGTTCTTCAAAAAAACAATAGAGCTACTAAGGTTCATAGTTTCAAAAAAAGAAGGTATTAATTAGGGTAGCAACTTTAAACAATTATAACTTTTAATTCGTGCATCGAAATGACTATTATAATATATCAAATCGAAGCTCGTTTCGATTATAAAAAAGAAGAAGAAGCAATAGTTTAGTTCTCCATAGTTTTGAACACAAATTCTGTTGTCTACATTACTTATCGACATCTTAAACATTTATGGCACCATATTGCGTTGTTTTCTGTTCTTTTTCTTTAGGATTCCTATTTGATCATCTTAACAATGTTTTTAGAAATTCAATATTGCTAATTCTTTTGAGGTCCTCGGTTCTTAGGTTGTATGCCAAAAGGATCCGCATCAGTTGGTATCATAGCCTTGCTTTCATAAAATAGGTTATGTATCTTCATATATCCACTTTTTGAATTGTAGATTTAAAAAAATTATCCTTTGTTTGTTTTCTGCTTTCTTAAGTAACAAATCATAAGAAAAAGAAATAAATTTGATCCTTCAAGTCTTGTTATTTCGTTCATTTTTGTGGCCATTTTTTTCGTCCTTTGATTTTATTTCTTATTTTTCTTTAAATTCTCTATATTTTTCATTTTCTTTATTTTTTGTGTTTAACTAATATTTGTTCTTCAAAAAATTAGATCTACTAAGGTTCATAGTTTAAAAAAAAGAAGGTATTAATTAGGGATGCAACTTTAAACAATTATAACTTTTAATTCGTGGATCGAAATGACCATTATAATATATCAAATCGAAGCTCGTCTCGATTCTAAAAAAAGGAAGAAGCAATAGTTTAGTTCTCCATAGTTTTGAACACAAATTCTGTCTTCTACATTACTTATCGACATCTTAAACATTTATGGCACCATATTGCATTTTTTTCTGTTCTTTTTCTTTAGGATTCCTATTTGATCATCTTAACAATGTTTTTAGAAATTCAATATTGCTAATTCTTTTGAGGTCCTCGGTTCTTAGGTTGTATGCCAAAAGGATCCGCATCAGTTGGTATCATAGCCTTGCTTTCATAAAATAGGTTATGTATCTTCATATATCCACTTTTTGAATTGTAGATTTAAAAAAAATTATCCTTTGTTTGTTTTCTGCTTTCTTAAGTAACAAATCATAAGAAAAAGAAATAAATTTGATCCTTCAAGTCTTGTTATTTCATTCATTTTTGTGGCCATTTTTTTCGTCCTTTGATTTTATTTCTTATTTTTCTTTAAATTCTCTATATTTTTCTTGTTCTTTATTTTTTGTTTTCAAGTAATCTTTGTTTTTCAAAAAAACAATAGAGCTACTAAGGTTCATAGTTTCAAAAAAAGAAGGTATTAATTAGGGTAGCAAGTTTAAACAATTATAAATTTTAATTCGTGCATCGAATTGACTATTATAATATATCAAATTGAAGCTCGTTTCGATTCTAAAAAAAGAAGAAGCAATAGTTTAGTTCTCCATAGTTTTGAACACAAATTCTGTCTTCTACATTACTTATCGACATCTTAAACATTTATGGCACCATATTGCATTTTTTTCTGTTCTTTTTCTTTAGGATTCCTATTTGATCATCTTAACAATGTTTTTAGAAATTCAATATTGCTAATTCTTTTGAGGTCCTCGGTTCTTAGGTTGTATGCCAAAAGGATCCGCATCTGTTGGTATCATAGTCTTGCTTTCATAAAATAGGTTATGTATCTTCATATATCCACTTTTTGAATTGTAGATTTAAAAAAATTTATCCTTTGCTTGTTTTCTCCTTTCTTAAGTAACAAATCATAAGAAAAAGAAATAAATTTGATCCTTCAAGTCTTGTTATTTCGTTCATTTTTGTGGCCATTTTTTTCGTCCTTTGATTTTATTTCTTATTTTTCTTTAAATTCTCTATATTTTTCATTTTCTTTATTTTTTGTGTTCAACTAATCTTTGTTCTTCAAAAAAACAATAGAGCTACTAAGGTTCATAGTTTCAAAAAAAGAAGGTATTAATTAGGGTAGCAACTTTAAACAATTATAACTTTTAATTCGTGCATCGAAATGACTATTATAATTTATCAAATCGAAGCTCGTTTCGATTCTAAAAAGAAGAAGAAGCAATAGTTTAGTTCTCCACAGTTTTGAAGACAAATTCTGTCTTTTACATTACTTATCGACATCTTAAACATTTATGTCCCAATATTGCGTTGTTTTCTGTTCTTTTTCTTTAGGATTCTAATTTGATCATCTTAACAATGTTTTTAGAAATTCAATATTGCTAATTCTTTTGAGGTCCTCGGTTCTTAGGTTGTATGCCAAAAGGATCCGCATCATTTGGTATCATAGTCTTGCTTTCATAAAATAGGTTATGTATCTTCATATATCCACTTTTTGAATTGTAGATTTAAAAAAAATTATCCTTCATTTGTTTTCTGCTTTCTTAAGTAACAAATCATAAGAAAAAGAAATAAATTTAATCCTTCAAGTCTTGTTATTTCATTCATTTTTGTGGCCATTTTTTTCGTCCTTTGATTTTATTTCTTATTTTTCTTTAAATTCTCTATATTTTTCATTTTCTTTATTTTTTGTGTTCAACTAATCTTTGTTCTTCAAAAAAACAATAGAGCTACTAAGGTTCATAGTTTCAAAAAAAGAAGGTATTAATTAGGGTAGCAACTTTAAACAATTATAACTTTTAATTCGTGCATCGAAATGACTATTATAATATATCAAATCGAAGCTCGTTTCGATTCTAAAAAAAGAAGAAGCAATAGTTTAGTTCTCCACAGTTTTGAACACAAATTCTGTCTTCTACATTACTTATCGACATCCTAAATATTTATGGCACCGTATTGCGTTATTTTCTGTTCTTTTTCTTTAGGATTCTTATTTGATCATCTTAACAATGTTTTTAAAAATTTAATATTGCTAATTCTTTTGAGGTCCTCGGTTCTTAGGTTGTATGCCAAAAGGATCCGCATCAGTTGGTATCATAGCCTTGCTTTCATAAAATAGGTTATGTATCTTCATATATCCACTTTTTGAATTGTAGATTTAAAAAAATTTATCCTTTGTTTGTTTTCTGCTTTCTTAAGTAACAAATCATAAGAAAAAGAAATAAATTTGATCCTTCAAGTCTTGTTATTTCGTTCATTTTTGTGGCCATTTTTTTCGTCCTTTGATTTTATTTCTTATTTTTCTTTAAATTCTCTATATTTTTCATTTTCTTTATTTTTTGTGTTCAACTAATCTTTGTTCTTCAAAAAAACAATAGAGCTACTAAGGTTCATAGTTTCAAAAAAAGAAGGTATTAATTAGGGTAGCAACTTTAAACAATTATAACTTTTAATTCGTGCATCGAAATGACTATTATAATATATCAAATCGAAGCTCGTTTCGATTCTAAAAAAAAGAAGAAGCAAAAGTTTAGTTCTCCATAGTTTTTAACACAAATTCTGTCTTCTACATTAGTTATCGATATCTTTAACATTTATGGCACCATATTGCGTTGTTTTCTGTTCTTTTTCTTTAGGATTCCAATTTGATCATCTTAAGAATGTTTTTAGAAATTCAATATTGCTAATTCTTTTGAGGTCCTCGGTTCTTAGGTTGTATGCCAAAAGGATCCGTATCTTTGGTATCATAGCCTTGCTTTCATAAAATAGGTTATGTATCTTCATATATCCACTTTTTGAATTGTAGATTTAAAAAAATTTATCCTTTGTTTGTTTTCTGCTTTCTTAAGTAACAAATCATAAGAAAAAGAAATAAATTTGATCCTTCAAGTCTTGTTATTTCGTTCATTTTTGTGGCCATTTTTTTCGTCCTTTGATTTTATTTCTTATTTTTCTTTAAATTCTCTATATTTTTCATTTTCTTTATTTTTTGTGTTCAACTAATCTTTGTTCTTCAAAAAAACAATAGAGCTACTAAGGTTCATAGTTTCAAAAAAAGAAGGTATTAATTAGGGTAGCAACTTTAAACAATTATAACTTTTAATTCGTGCATCGAAATGACTATTATAATATATCAAATCGAAGCTCGTTTCGATTCTAAAAAAAAGAAGAAGCAAAAGTTTAGTTCTCCATAGTTTTTAACACAAATTCTGTCTTCTACATTAGTTATCGATATCTTTAACATTTATGGCACCATATTGCGTTGTTTTCTGTTCTTTTTCTTTAGGATTCCAATTTGATCATCTTAAGAATGTTTTTA
This sequence comes from Hippophae gyantsensis, assembly GCA_030763125.1. Lineage (NCBI taxonomy): Eukaryota > Viridiplantae > Streptophyta > Magnoliopsida > Rosales > Elaeagnaceae > Hippophae > Hippophae gyantsensis. Next base: position 45,944,319 of record CM061028.1, on the reverse strand, counting down.
GAAATTCAATATTGCTAATTCTTTTGAGGTCCTCGGTTCTTAGGTTGTATGCGAAAAGGATCCGCATCAGTTGGTATCATAGCCTTGCTTTCATAAAATAGGTTATGTATCTTCATATATCCACTTTTTGAATTGTAGATTTAAAAATATTTATCCTTTGTTTGTTTTCTCGTTTCTTAAGTAACAAATCATAAGAAAAAGAAATAAATTTGATCCTTCAAGTCTTGTTATTTCGTTCATTTTTGTGGCCATTTTTTTCGTCCTTTGATTTTATTTCTTATTTTTCTTTAAATTCTCTATATTTTTCATTTTCTTTATTTTTTGTGTTCAACTAATCTTTGTTCTTCAAAAAAACAATAGAGCTACTAAGGTTCATAGTTTCAAAAAAAGAAGGTATTAATTAGGGTAGCAACTTTAAACAATTATAACTTTTAATTCGTGCATCGAAATGACTATTATAATATATCAAATCGAAGCTCGTTTCGATTCTAAAAAAAAGAAGAAGCAATAGTTTAGTTCTCCACAGTTTTGAACACAAATTCTGTCTTCTACATTACTTATCGACATCTTAAACATTTATGGCCCAATATTGCGTTGTTTTCTGTTCTTTTTCTTTAGGATTCCTATTTGATCATCTTAACAATGTTTTTAGAAATTCAATATTGCTAATTCTTTTGAGGTCCTCGGTTCTTAGGTTGTATGCCAAAAGGATCCGCATCAGTTGGTATCATAGCCTTGCTTTCTTAAAGTAGGTTATGTATCTTCATATATCCACTTTTTGAATTTTAGATTTAAACAAAATTTATCCTTTGTTTGTTTTCTGCGTTCTTAAGTAACCAATCATAAGAAAAAGAAATAAATTTGATCCTTCAAGTCTTGTTATTTCGTTCATTTTTGTGGCCATTTTTTTCGTCCTTTGATTTTATTTCTTATTTTTCTTTAAATTCTCTATATTTTTCATTTTCTTTATTTTTTGTGTTCAACTAATCTTTGTTCTTCAAAAAAACAATAGAGCTACTAAGGTTCATAGTTTCAAAAAAAGAAGGTATTAATTAGGGTTGCAACTTTAAACAATTATAAATTTCAATTCGTGCATCGAAATGACTATTATAATTTATCAAATCGAAGCTCTTTTCGATTCTAAAAAATAGAAGAAGGAATAGTTTAGTTATCCACAGTTTTGAATACAAATTCTGTCTTCAACATTACTTATCGACATATTAAACATTTAAGGCACTATATTGGGTTGTTTTCTGTTCTTTTTCTTTAGGATTCCTATTTGATCATCTTAACAATGTTTTTAGAAGTTCTATAATGCTAATTCTTTTGAGGTCCTGGGTTCTTAGGTTGTATGCCAAAAGGATTCGCATCATTTTGTATCATAGCCTTGCTTTCATAAATAGGTTATGTATCTTCATATATCCACTTTTTGAATTGTAGATTTAAAAAAATTTATCCTTTGTTTGTTTTCTGCTTTCTTAAGTAACAAATCATAAGAAAAAGAAATAAATTTTATCCTTCAAGTCTTGTTATTTCGTTCATTTTTGTGGCCATTTTTTTCGTCCTTTGATTTTATTTCTTATTTTTCTTTAAATTCTCTATATTTTTCATTTTCTTTATTTTTTGTGTTCAACTAATCTTTGTTCTTTAAAAAAACAATAGAGCTACTAAGGTTCATAGTTTCAAAAAAAGAAGGTATTAATTAGGGTAGCAACTTTAAACAATTATAACTTTTAATTCGTGGATCGAAATGACTATTATAATATATCAAATCGAAGCTCATTTCGATTCTAAAAAGAAGAAGAAGCAATATTTTAGTTCTCCACAGTTTTGAGGAAAACTTCTCTCTTTTACATTACTTATCGACATCTTAAACATTTATGGCCCAATATTGCGTTGTTTTTTGTTCTTTTTCTTTAGGATTCCTATTTGATCATCTTAACAATGTTTTTTGAAATTCAATATTGCTAATTCTTTTGAGGTCCTCGGTTCTTAGGTTGTATGCCAAAAGGATCCGCATCATTTGGTGTCATAGCCTTGCATTCATAAAATAGGTTATGTATCTTCATATATCCACTTTTTGAATTGTAGATTTAAAAACATTTATCCTTTGTTTGTTTTCTGCGTTCTTAAGTAACAAATCATACAAAAAAGAAATAAATTTGATCCTTCAAGTCTTGTTATTTCGTTCATTTTTGTGGCCATTTTTTTCGTCCTTTTATTTTATTTCTTATTTTTCTTTAAATTATCTATATTTTTCATTTTCTTTATTTTTTGTGTTCAACTAATCTTTGTTCTTCAAAAAAACAATAGAGCTACTGAGGTTCATAGTTTCAAAAAAAGAAGGTATTAATTAGGGTAGCAACTTCAAACAATTATAACTTTTAATTCGTGGGTCAAAATGACTATTATAATTTATCAAATCGAAGCTCGTTTCGATTCTAAAAAGAAGAAGAAGCAATAGTTTAGTTCTCCACAGTTTTGAAGACAAATTCTGTCTTCTACATTAGTTATCGATATCTTAAACATTTATGGCACCATATTGCATTGTTTTCTGTTCTTTTTCTTTAGGATTCCAATTTGATCATCTTAAGAATGTTTTTAGAAATTCAATATTGCTAATTCTTTTGAGGTCCTCGGTTCATAGGTTGTATGCCAAAAGGATCCGCATCAGTTGGTATCATAGCCTTGCTTTCATAAAATAGGTTATGTATCTTCATATATCCACTTTTTGAATTGTAGATTTAAAAAAATTTATCCTTTGTTTGTTTTCTGCTTTCTTAAGTAACAAATCATAAGAAAAAGAAATAAATTTGATCCTTCAAGTCTTGTTATTTCGTTCATTTTTGTGGCCATTTTTTTCGTCCTTTGATTTTATTTCTTATTTTTCTTTAAATTCTCTATATTTTTCATTTTCTTTATTTTTTGTGTTCAACTAATCTTTGTTCTTCAAAAAAACAATAGAGCTACTAAGGTTCATAGTTTCAAAAAAAGAAGGTATTAATTAGGGTAGCAACTTTAAACAATTATAACTTTTAATTCGTGCATCGAAATGACTATTATAATATATCAAATCGAAGCTCGTTTCGATTCTAAAAAGAAGAAGAAGCAATAGTTTAGTTCTCCACAGTTTTGAACACAAATTCTGTCTTCTACATTACTTATCGACATCTTAAACATTTATGGCACCATATTGCATTTTTTTCTGTTCTTTTTCTTTAGGATTCCTATTTGATCATCTTAACAATGTTTTTAGAAATTCAATATTGCTAATTCTTTTGAGGTCCTCGGTTCTTAGGTTGTATGCCAAAAGGATCCGCATCAGTTGGTATCATAGCCTTGCTTTCATAAAATAGGTTATGTATCTTCATATATCCACTTTTTGAATTGTAGATTTAAAAAAATTTATCCTTTGTTTGTTTTCTGCTTTCTTAAGTAACAAATCATAAGAAAAAGAAATAAATTTGATCCTTCAAGTCTTGTTATTTCGTTCATTTTTGTGGCCATTTTTTTCGTCCTTTGATTTTATTTCTTATTTTTCTTTAAATTCTCTATATTTTTCATTTTCTTTATTTTTGTGTTCAACTAATCTTTGTTCTTCAAAAAAACAATAGAGCTACTAAGGTTCATAGTTTCAAAAAAAGAAGGTATTAATTAGGGTAGCAAGTTTAAACAATTATAAATTTTAATTCGTGCATCGAAATGACTATTATAATTAATCAAATCGAAGCTCGTTTCGATTCTAAAAAATAGAAGAAGCAAAAGTTTAGTTCTCCATAGTTTTGAACACAAGTTCTGTCTTCTACATTAGTTATCGATATCTTAAACATTTATGGCACCATATTGCGTTGTTTTCTGTTCTTTTTCTTTAGGATTCCAATTTGATCATCTTAAGAATGTTTTTAGAAATTCAATATTGCTAATTCTTTTGAGGTCTTGGGTTCATAGGTTGTATGCCAAAAGGATCCGCATCAGTTGGTATCATAGCCTTGCTTTCATAAAATAGGTTATGTATCTTCATATATCCACTTTTTGAATTGTAGATTTAAAAAAAATTATCCTTTGTTTGTTTTCTGCTTTCTTAAGTAACAAATCATAAGAAAAAGAAATAAATTTGATCCTTCAAGTCTTGTTATTTCATTCATTTTTGTGGCCATTTTTTTCGCCTTTTGATTTTATTTCTTATTTTTCTTTAAATTCTCTATATTTTTCATTTTCTTTATTTTTTGTGTTCAACTAATCTTTGTTCTTCAAAAAAACAATAGAGCTACTAAGGTTCATAGTTTAAAAAAAAGGTATTAATTAGGGTAGCAACTTTAAACAATTATAACTTTTAATTCGTGCATCGAAATGACTATTATAATATATCAAATCGAAGCTCGTTTCGATTCTAAAAAAAAGAAGAAGCAATAGTTTAGTTCTCCACAGTTTTGAACACATATTCTGTCTTCTACATTACTTATCGACATCTTAAACATTTATGCCACCATATTGCATTTTTTTCTGTTCTTTTTCTTTAGGATTCCTATTTGATCATCTTAACAATGTTTTTAGAAATTCAATATTGCTAATTCTTTTGAGGTCCTCGGTTCTTAGGTTGTATTCCAAAAGGATCCGCATCAGTTGCTATCATAGCTGATGAGTGCTCAAAAAGCACTAAAATAACCATGATTTTATGCACATTAATTGATTAAAAATATATATATTTATATGTTTTATCATATATTTATATAAATTTGTCTTTTTCGGAATCACGGGTATTTTTATTGTTTTTCAGGTATTTTGGCTTAAAAACGCAATTTAAAAGAAGAATACTTGAAGCAATACATCACAAATAAATTAATAAATAAGTGGAAAAAGGTCAACAAACATGGAAAAATTGGACAAAATGGGTCGAAAAGGTCAAAAATGTCAAAAAGCAGAAAAACGCGCCGCCGCGCCGCCCAGCCGCCGCGCCCAGCACCCAGCTCCGCCCAAAACTGCGCGCGGGTTACTGTTCATGCGCGCAGCACTGCGCCCAGCAGCCGCCCAGCCGCGCGCCCAACGCGTTTTTGACCCATTTTTCACGTGCAGCCGCCCCCATGACGTCATGCTGACGTCATTGATGACCTCAGCAGGTCCAAAACACGTTTTTTATTTTTTTAATATTTTTTTAACATTTTTTAATCATTTTTTCTCCATCCTCACCTATAAATACCCCCTTCCATTCACTTCAAAACACACCTTCAAAACACACTTTCTCTTCTTTCTTTCTTTTCTTAGATTTTTAGGTTTTTTAGTTTTTCTTAGTTTTTAGCTTTTTTTTAGTTAATTTCTCTTAGTTTTAGAGTTCTTCCTTTTTGGGAAGAACTAGTTATGTTTTTGTAAGTTATTAGCTTTTTCATTCAATAAATGGGAGTACAAATTCCGCTTGGAGGTTTTCCAAAGAACGGAATAGCATCGAAGTTACGTAAGGATTTTATTTTCTTTACGCTTATTTTTTATGCTTTATTCTTACATGTTATATTTAATTTGTTCCGTGATTAAATTTAACTTTCTTGGCCGCTTATAAACATGATGTAATAATAACGCTATGCTACGCTAAATATTAAATAGGTAAAAATCTCTAAAATGAATTGATTTTATTTTTATTCAAGATTTTATATTAAGAATGTTAGAGAGAAATATATTATTTTTCATTACAAACTTAAACCTCGAAAATTAGATTTTAAGGTTTAGTTATCCGTCTACGATTTAGAGTAGACTCTTTTATTTGATGGTACAATCGCCTAGGTAGTTAGAGTGAAGCTCTATTTCAAAAGTTTTTATAAGAATTATTATCGAAAATGTATTGACAACATGTTTTCAAAAGTGGTTTTAAAACTTGAAAGTTAGTACTCTGATAGCTAAATTCTTAGTTTTAATTTGGACACAATGAATAAAGTTTAAATTGTCTAACCTCACCAAAGGTGGCATTTAAATGGTTCATTTTCAATCTCTTAGAAAAAGAAATTAATTTAATTAACCAAATTAGTTATCAACCCCACCCATAGGCCTTAATTGATTTGTTTAGTTAACAAAGAATACCTAACTCACCAAAGGTGGTATTCATATAAAAAAGAGAGAATCAATAAATATCAATTCATATCTTTAATAACCTAATTAATATGAGCAAGCATAATTAACTTAGTTATTATATCCATAAATACTCCACTAATATAAATGATAAAATTTGCATGAATATTTATTGAATCTGTATTTATATTTATTTATTCAATTTGTATCTATGTTTATTCTTTTTAGATTATATTTAATTAATCAGATATATGTTTATTTTATGTTATTAGATTAGGAACACAAAAACCAAAACTATCGTGACAGGATGTTTAGGATTTAATTTCGTTTTTAAAAGTTTGAATAATAAATTAAAAACCACATACATTCCTTCCTTAGATCGACCTTGGGAGTATACTTATCATTTTCTACGAAATGATTCGTGCACTTGCGAGAGTTTTACAAATATTAAAACCAAAGTATTTGCGAGAATTGGCGATGCCGGTTTTCGCTCATCAAGTTTTTGGCGAAATGTAAAAATCAAAAGAAATAAAAATAATCAACTTAAAAACTAAAATTACAACAACATCAAAAATTAAAATTACAACAATAATCAACTTCAAAACACCTTCAAAACACACTGGCGCCAAAAACTTGATCGGGGCAGAACCGACATCGCCGATCCTGCCCGTTACTTTGGTTTTATCTATTTATAAAACTCTCGGAAGTGCACGAATCATTTCGTAGAAAATGATAAGTATACTCCCAAGGTCGATCTAAGGAAGGAATGTATGTGGTTTTTAATTTATTATTCAAACTTTTAAAAACGAAATTAAATCCTAAACATCCTGTCACGATATTTTGGGGTTTTGTGTTTTTAATCTACTTACATAAAAATAAACATAGATTCAATAAACATTTATGCAAATTTTATCATTTATAATGGTGGAGTATTTATGGATATAATAATTAAGTTAATTATGCTTGCTCATATTAATTAGGTTATTAAAGATATGAATTGATATTTATTGATTCTCTTTTTTATATGAATACCACCTTTGGTGGGGTTAGATATTCTTTGTTAACTAAACAAATCAATTAACACCTATGGGTGGGGTTGATAACTAATTTGGTTAATTAAATTAATTCGCTTTTCTAAGAGATTGAAAATGAATCATTTAAATACCACCTTTGGTGGGGTTAGATGATTTAAACTTTATTCAAGGTGTCCAAATTAAACCTAAGAATTTAATTATCCGAGTACTAACTTTCAAGTTTTAAAACCACTATCGAAAACATGTTGTCAATACATTTTCAGAGATAATAATTCTTATAAAACTTTTGAAATAGCTTCACTCTAACTAATGCAAGATTGTACCAACAAATAAAAGAGCACTACTCTAAATTAGACGGATAACTAAACCTTAAAATCTAATTTTCAGATTTAAGTTTGTAATGAAAAATAATATATTTCTCTCTAACATTCTTAATATAAAATCTTGAATAAAAATAAAATCAATTTATTTTAGAGATTTTTACCTATTTAATATTTCTAAGCATAACAACGCTATTATTACATCATATTTACTAAACAAACAAAGATAGTTAAATTTAACCACGCATAAGTCAATATAACATGTAAGAATAAAGCATAAAAAATAATCAGAAGAAAATAAAATCCTTACAGAACTTCGACGCTATTCCCGTAGCTGGAAAACCTCCAAGCGGAATTTGCACTCCCATTTATTGAATCAAAAACTAATATATTACAAAAACATAACTAGTTCTTCCCAAAAAGGGAAGAACTCTAAAACTAAGAGAAATTAACTAAAAAAAAGCTAAAAACTAAGAAAAACTAAAAAAACCTAAAAATCTAAGAAAAGAGAGAAAGAAAGAAGAGAGAAGTGTGTTTTGAAGGTGTGTTTTGAAGTGAATGGAAGGGGGGGGTATTTATAGGTGAGGATGGAGAGAAAAAATGATTAAAAAAATAAAAAACGTGTTTTGGACCTGCTGAGGTCATCAATGACGTCAGCATGACGTCATGGGGGCGACTGCACGGGGAAAATGGGTCAAAAACGCGTCGCGCGCGGCTGGGCGGCTGAGCGCTGCGCGCGCGCGTGAACAGTAACCCGCGCGCAGTGCTGCGCGCATGAACAGTAACCCGCGCGCAGTTTTGGGCGGGAGCTGCGCCGCATGCCAGGCGGCGAAACCGTGGCTGGCGCTGCCGCTTTTTCTCGCTTTTTGACATTTTTGACCTTTTTCACCCATTTTGTCCAATTTTTCCATGTTTGTTGACCTTTTTCCACTTATTTATTAATTTATTTGTGATGTATTGCTTCAAAAGATTCTTCGAGTCTTTAAATCATGCGTTTTTAAGCCAAAATACAAAAACAATAAAAATACCCGATTCCGAAAAAGACAAATTTATATAAATATATGATAAAACATATAAATATATATATTTTTAATCAATTAATGTGCATAAAATCATGGTGATTTTAGTGCTTTTTGAGCACTCATCACAACCTCAATCCGCCTTCTTGCTAGTCCCTTAGCAAGAGAAGCGATAAAAACTAAAAATTAAACTATCCTAAATCACTTCCGTGGATTGACACGGTTGCATTTAGCCTATGCAACAAGCCTTTAAACCCCTAGGTTGCCCTAGTGGACGAGTTTGAGTCTCGTGAGGTTTTCAGTAATGATACCCACAAACATTGTACTAAATGTAAAAACAAAAGAAACAATAAAAACAAACAACTTAAAAATTAAATTTACAACAAAATCACAAATTATCAACATCTCACAAAAATGTCTCTATACTTTTTAATCTCCTTTAAGATCATAATTAAAATCTCAAGCATAAGTTATTTTAATCTCTTTAAACAATCATGATTTATTATAATAATTAGTCGAAAATCATTTTCATATTTCATATCAAAAATGTATCAATTTAATTTCACCCAATTTTAGTGTCATGAATCAGAATTGCCTTGACTCTATTCCTCACAAGTCAATACTCTCAAAACACCGAATCCTATGGTTCAAAGACTCATACTAATTTATATGCGAAAGAGTTGATGTATAGAAATGAACTAATATGTTCGCATATGTATAAAGAATAAAGGCTCAAAGTGTTATTTTAACATTGATCTCATGAAAGGAATCAAATGTATAAATTATAAAGATATCATATATAAAAATTATTTTCATGCATAAATCAAACTCATTAAGAAAGAATTTCAAGATATATGTCTTTTACAAATGATGAAATTGCAATGACTTTTTTGTGAATTACTTCTTATATCTTTCTTTTGTAATTAGCCTTTACTCACAACTTTGTAGGCAATGGGTTATAGTATGTAGATGATACTATTTTTATCTCTCTCTTTTTTTTTTTTTTTTTTTTTTTTTTGTAGATATTTTTCAATACGTGTATTTCTTAGAGAGTCAACCCATGCATGTAGATTGTACATATTTTGATTTTGGTGAGTGGTTAATTTTGTGGTTTTTCTGTTTGATCTTGGTTTAGGTAACCCCAGATATGTCTTTTTGTTTTGTAGTAGTCATGCATAAATGAGATATAAGCATATACTATCAACTTCTACCTCAAATCATTTAATCTAAGCAAAAATAATAATCAAAATATATATGATACTCTATTAAGATGAGAAAAAATTCATACATTCAATATTAATGCCTATAGAGATCATCTAAGAATTTGAAGAAATAAGAAATGGTGTTTGGAGTAGAAAAATATATATTTCACTCTAATAAAGGAAATTAGGCTCAAATTATATCTCACAAAGGTAGTCTCCACTAAAACAAATTCATAAACACCGATTTTGGGTTTAATATAATTTCTACATCTTATCAAGAAATACTAGTTATGACAAAAAATTAACTAATTATCAAAAACAATTACAAAATATTTCATGATATAAGTTTTCAAAAATTAATTCAATAAAGACAAAAAGACTTAACTCTTTACTTAAATTTGATTTAAAGAAATGATAAATTTTATGAGAAAAATATTTTTTTTTTTAAATTTCAAAAATTACTAAATCACACAAAAACAAACACAAAAAATGAAGATGTGAACATAAAAAAGAAAAAAATTTTTTT